>OX392418.1:10000000-10600000 GCA_947623395.1 Synanthedon tipuliformis | reverse complement strand
ATGTATATGTATACATACCGATAAGTAATTCGATTCATAATGAACTTAAAACCGTGTGACCGATTGTTTGATAAACCAACCCACATTCATGTAGTGTACATACATAATAATATAGAAGAGATCATTGATCGGATTAGTGGTTCACCGAGCGATAAACGCACGACAATTAACCAGAACTTGCGGTTCATCCACTTAATTAGCTAACCACGATATTCACTATTCACAATCTATACGTCACTCATTTACAACTACATTCATAATTTACATTGAACTTCGTATAGTAATCTATGTACACTAATATTATAAAGGGGAAGAGTTTGTTTGTTTGGTTGAACCTAGGTTTAACGCGATAATCTCAGGAACTATGTGTACTAGTTCGAATTGAAAAAATATTTTTGTGTTGGATAGTCCATTTATCGAGAAATGCTTTATAGGCTATAGGCTAAGGCTATTGGTATAACATTTTGAACGCGGACTTAGTCGCGGGCAACAGCTAGTATTATATAAATCGAAATTCCTTGGTACGAAATCGAAATTGGTACATTTGATTTTACACCCATGTACAGGAAAATAAATTATTTGATTTGATTTGAATACAGGTCGAGTATTGCAATCCCACCCCTTAAGAGTGCAAGGAACTTTTCAGTGGGTACATGTTACATGGATAACTACGTTTTGACTGTAAAAGGAGGAGTTTACAGCTACAACGTACGTTTTATTGGTTCGGAAGGGGTCAATGGATTTATTAAATTAGTTATCAGACAGAAAACAATATCGGGTGGTAATAGACAAGGCAATTACGGTTGTCACGCTCACTAACCCGGCCGGTTCACAATATCCGTTGCCCGGATATAACCGGATTACGGCAGACTGTGCCGGACCTCGCCGCCATATTGAGTTGCGATTTAAACCTTAACTACGTTACTGCCTTCGACCTGTAACACCTGTTTGATTTTCTGTTGTAAACAATACATCACCAATACATATATATGACTAGCTGGTGCCCGCGACTTCTTCCGCGTTCTGGATGAAAGGTACCCTATGTCCTTGCTGGTGCCCCAGACAATGTGTAGGTACCTATGCAAAATTTCATGGTGATCGGTTCATTAGTTTTTGCGTGAAAGAGTTACAAACATCCATACATCCATCCATCCATACAAACTTTCGCATTTATAATATTAGTACGGATATGCTGAGATGACTCAAATCGACTAAAAGTTTTATCGCAACTAAAAGATCGATACCGCTAAATTAACCTAGAAAATTAAACTATTTAACGCTTTCATCTAGCTTACTTTACTAACTAAATCAGAATAAAGCTAAATTTTATACATTTTTTGCGGTGGCTGGGTAAACCGCATTCCGCAATCATAAATTGAGCGGGAGGACGGCTAGCTTGTCTATTTAAAAAAAAAAGCTATAGTGAAAGTATCCATTATATAATTAAGCTTATATAAAGTAGTTCTAATTTAAAGTATAATTAGAATATAATTGAAGGCCTTACTTTGGGCGAGTTCGATAGGCAATGGCGAATCTCTAAAAGTCTAATGCAAATTTAGCTTCAGCTAGTCCGTAATCGATATACCTCATACGATAATTAAATGTTTTGCTTATGTGAGAATTCGTGGACGCTGTGAATTTAAATACTCATAGTTGATGTGTGCCAATAGGGTTCAAGTTATTACTCATTACTCATAGTTAAAAGTAAACGTATTAGAAGGGAGACGGAAGACATTTATGTGCCCAAAATACTTCGCTTCCTCTCAGAAAACAGTCAGCCAAGTGACACGACCGCAAACGTAAGCCTCTTAACATTTTAAGGAAAATGGGTTCACCGATTAAAAACTTTAGTCACAATACAACAGTATCGTATGTTTAAAAGAGTTGGGAATTAAAAGTGTGCCGATTATGTTTATTTTATTTATTTTTATTTTTACAAAAAAGACCCACCAACGTTTGCTCACACACAATATACACTTAACTAATAAAAAAAATAAAAACACTAACAAACATGTGTGGCAAACAATTACAGGTGAATACCACTTATAGGTGTTTTTTATTTATTTATAGGTTGTATTTTAATTTTAACTATTTTACTTTGAAAACTTTCTTTGTTTTTTGGAGCTTTTATGTATTATGTTTTGTTAATAAGTGCGTAAACTCACCGTCGCGGAAGACCAGCGCAGGTTTCTACAACCTGCATTACGCTGATTGCTGAGTTTGAGTCGGTTTGTAGCGGGGGACGTTTGTTTTTGTCTTTATATATGTTACTTATATGTACTCAAATGTCCTTTACTACAAATTAAATATTATTCTATTCTATTTGTGATAAGGTTCTATTTATCGATGTGATCTCGCTATACATTTTGACATTTTTTTCTATTTACGCTGTTACAACCAGGTGTTGTAACAAATGATGATTGCGTCCTTGACATTTAAGTTAAACAACAAAGTTAAACATATATGTATATTCTCATGCAACTGGAAAATCAAAGAAAAACACAAAAAAAATACAGAAAGGGTTTATAACATTTAAAAAGTATCGTTCAAAACCATCTGAGAATTTTGTAATAAGTCTTTCTTAAATCAGTAATTTCCTGTAAATACAGTCAACTACTCTGACAATTTTACATAAAAAAAGACTTGTATTTTACAAATTTTACATATTGTATGCAGGTAACCTAATACTGTATGCGGGACTTTGTGTACGTATTCGTACCGTGTTTTGAGAAATCAAGTGTTTTCTTTCATTCATTCATTACGATACTTTAAAAACTACAACTACCCAGCATTGAATGATCGAAAAATAACATTAAACAAGAAAAAGCAGCAGTGATTTTAATTGTGTTAAAAAGTTGACAGAGGGCCAAAAGAATTTTACTGTTGACTCATTCCGATGCCGAAGCCAAGTTTCCGGGTTGGTAGGTATGTTCTATTCAAACACATGCTATGTTTAATTATTCCACTATTTATACAGATACGAATTATGTTTATAATTTCAAATATTTATTATTATTTAAGTAGGTATGCGTCGTCGTATATTTTGTTTCAAAAGAAAATCCTCTTTCGTCCCAGGCCAGTATTAAATTCGTGTTTTGTCCCGAAAACTTAACAAGCTTAGACTTTAAATAAGTTTTAAGTAAGTAAATATATAATAAAGTTATGTAGAAAACTTCACATTTGAAAGTCAGTGTTGCGTTTCACGCACAAAAGTTCCCTGCGGTTTTATTTTCATTGTTATTTTTTAACTAATTAAAGTTTTATTAGGTTCTTTAACCATTTATCTATCGTAACAGCATAACAATTTGTTTTTTGTGACTATCTATTCGTGATTTTACCGCTTTGTAAAGGAGCGGATAGGCCGCTCGCCTTGACAAGGTCGTGTCGCGACGCGAGCGCAAACCGGTTCCGCTTAATTACCCACCACTGGCGACACCCAACCGTTCATTCATCTATAACCCAAGACCATTTGATGCGCACATAACAAAAAATGTCTACCACGAGTTGGTAATATGTTTCACTTCCTTACTCATCGTCCGTCCAAAATTCTCACAAAGAGGTGCCGCGTATCTAGCGACGGTAATATTTCTGCTGTCTAGATTTCCGCCATTTTTTATACTAATCTCCCAATGTTCAGTTAACATTGGCAAAAATAGATTGGCTGAAAAACCTAGTTGAATAACACTATGTTACGTGGTGGAAGGTCAAAACTAGTTTTTTAAAATTATAATATTTAATAACTAAAAATAAGAAATTACAAAGATTGAAATAAATGATTAAACAAAGATTTATGAGAGACTTCTTGCTTTAATGAGTTCGGAAAGTCGAGTGCGCGGAATGAGATGGGACAGATGGTTTTATTAGTTGGTGTTTACATAAAAAAAGGAATAGGAATATTGTGGAAAGTTTTCGGGAGAAGTGGTTTGGGCTAGTGGTACTTTGGATGTGTGCGTATTAATCATATATTTAGTGTACATACATTACTTATCATATACTTATAGACTAATTACGTTATATAACAACTATCCCTTTTGGAACTACGATCCTATAGATAAACGGACAAACATACAACACTTATACACAGAATGTTAATGTTATTCAGAAAAGATAACCACGCGTATGCGTATGCGTATGTATAAATACTTGCATTTAAGGGTTCGCCACATATCAGACGAAGCGTTACGCCTGCAAGGCCCGACAGGTAGTCGCGAAATAATTTGAAACAGCTATGCGCATTGTATTGCGACAGCACGTGACAAATTGCAACAATTATGCGTAACCCGGTCGGCCGTAAATAAGGAGAGAGTCGCGAACGGGGTCGGAGCTCGGAAATATCTACGATTGAACAAATCAACACCTGGACCGGTTAATGATCTCCTCTTCAGCTCTAAGAAGAGAAGACACACATTTTGCACCGCAATAAACAAAATAACTAGTTCTAATCGACACAATAATCGCACAAACATGTTCATCTGGATAGCGCAAGGTATAACTGTACCAATTTACAAAATTACACGAATTATTTCCCCTGATTTCCCACATTCGGCTTGATTTGATCTAACTAAAAACACACAATAATCCATATTAGTCTACAATTTATGATCAAAATATATTTTAATGGGTGAATAGCATTTCTTGATTAAAATTTACATATTTTTTTCCATGTTTGTTAAAGTCGTCAGACAGGCTGACTGTACACTTTGCCCTAGTAATAACTGGTAGTCAGAGATTCGTCCATTTGACGTTTCAGTTTTTTATCTATAGGTACTAATATTATTATAAAGAGAGAAGATTCGTATGTTTTTAATCGATTTTAAAAATTCTTTCGCCTATAGAAAGCTACGTTATCAGCGAGTGACATAGGCCATATTTTATAAAGTTACGCGGGCGAAGTCGCGTGCAACAGCCCGCGAAACAAATAAACCGCGTTTCGTAGAATCGATCTCAATGAGTTAACTAATTAATAGAAACTATAAAAGATATAATTAATGCATTTTAGCAGAGTGTAAAATTTATTCATTAACGAGGGACTAGTGAGTGGCATCCATCAGAACTAGAATTAGTTTTTCATATTTACCCCGATTCATTTCGAGCTGATATCGAAGGATAATATTAAATTAATTCGACTGCGATACATAATATAACGGACGATTGGAGATTTACAACAGAGAATATGTTCGCGGGATGTCCAGACGGCGTCGAGTGGGGGATTTATCGACCGTTCTATTTATAAGCGGCGCCGGCGGCCCTCTGACGCGAAGGGCGCAAAAAAACTATAACCGATAAAATTATAACAAATAAAATAATATTTGAAGTGGCGGGGCACTAAGTATTAAATACTTTAATCTGGGCGTCCATAACACTGACAGTAACCGGCTACTTAGAAAAGATCACTGTGAAATAACGGCGCTTGCGCTTTGTGTTTCGCTAAGGAAATGAAGTTCATATGCTATTCCCATATCCTTTTTCACCTGTCAAGGGCGGCAGCTCATTTGAGGTGGTAGTCATCTGCCACCAAGTGGACCGTCTCTGCCTGCCTGTGCAAGCTGAAGGTCTACCAAATGGCTATGGTAGGTCGGCGGAGTTGCGGAAGAGTGTTCGTCCGTCCTCGCAACTTCACCTATAGCGGACGCGGAGGACGCCAAGAGGTTTAGTCGGTAGGTCTACCTCACTACCATCTCGGGGCGGGAGTCCGACATAACCATAACCCACCAGCTTGGGATTCCTCTTGTAAAAAAAAAAGATGGCGGTGGTAGATGGCTTCTCTCATTTATTAACAAACACAAGTACGGCCACAGGTGCTACATGTGGGTGCACTGGCTGCCGTAGTAAGATTTAAGTATGGAAGCGGGATCTATAATAGCATCCCTTAATCACGATATTCGATCGAACGTTTGTACCTAGAGTTTTTATAAATGAAATACTACTAAATCAAGTTAGTTTCTTTTGCTCAACAACCAACACGGTATTTCTGTTTGATGTTTGCGCGCACACACACACGGTGGGCAGCAGCGGGGGACGTACATAAATAAATTTAGAGAAAACAGTCGCAAAATTCAGTGCGAAAGGGCTTGTTGAGCGTTCGCTTAAATATTACAGAGGGCAGAGGTTTTGTGTAAACTGCCCCACTCGCTGAAAACGAAATCTCCGGTCGCGGTAACAAAAGGGCCCATTTAACAAACTTATAGCGGTTATTAAGGCATAATCAAAGAAAATCTACGTTTCCTTTAAACGTCAAATGAAGAAATTTAAAATACGAGCAGATATTCTTAGTATTATTAATTTTCATTAATATTATACGCTCAAAAACTATTTAACCGATTTTTAAAATTATTTCATTTTTAGAGAGCTACACAGTCAATACACTGTCAACGAGTAACATGAAATTGTCGAAAAAAATTAATACAAAACGCTGAATAATTTGCCTGAGGTTTAGAAAGATCTCATAGCAAAATTATACAGTTTTCCAGCTAAACTATGAAATCGCTTTGGAACACAATTTTAAACCAAGCCTATACTGGTTTTATTATACTACATAACAGGCACACAGCCAGTAGGTACCTACAAGCAAAAAGAAATTGTTTTTTTAACATTTGCTTATAGTGTTTGAAAATTTGCTAGATATTATGTTCATTTTTACTCTACGATACTCTATGAGTTAAATTAACTTAAGTTGTGTAAGATTCTATTGTTGGGGAAGATATGGATTTAATATTCTTCTAAATGGCTCTATCACCACCAGCAAATATTTCTAGTCAATCCAGGAAAAAGGAAAGTGGATACCAAGATATTTTCGTCACAAGAACTCCAACAACTCTTTTTGTTGTTCTTGTAAGGGGTTGTAAATCCCTTACATAATAAACTGACATGCTCTTATTTAAATAGAATTTCCTCGTTTATCAAGTAAAAATAAGAGATACACTCCTACGTGTCTTTATATATTACTTCCTAGTGGGATGGTTCCATCTGCTTAGTAAACTGTTTTTCTTAGCATACATTTCATCCTGGCTTTTCTTGTTAATAAAATTTACGAAAGATCGTACAGTTCTATTCCTTTCCTACATAGTTTTAGCGGCTGGTCTAATTTATATAGTTTTGGGCGCTGGAGGATCAGTGGTCATTCTTGTTGCTACTATGCTTGTTGTTGTTAAATTAATTTTTCCTATTAAGATCGGCAGAGCACTCGAATATCTAGATGTTGCTTGTGTTTATAGGCGCCGGTGGCCACAGCCTAGTAAGTAGTATGTGTACTAAGGTATCATAGTAAAAAAGTTGAAGTCATTGAGAAAACGCGCTGACTAATCAATTCCTCGCGCAAAGCCAGGGTAGATTTTGAAGGATAGGGTCCACAATAGCAGTGCAGCTGCAGTGTCAGAATACGCAAACACTCGTAAGTAGAGTAGGTAAAGTACGTGATCGGTCGCCGCGTCCGTGTGTATAATGCGGTTGCGGGTGGGTCGGTCCGTCGTCTCGACCGCATTCCTCCCGGATAGGAATTTATGTACGCACTCTCCTCTACACACGCGTACAAAGAAATCTAACAGCCGGCAAATACGTAGCAGCTGGGTCTACTCGACATACATATTACGGTGACATATGAGACCAATAATTGTAGTGACAATAGCAAAGCAACTTAGATCTACGTACAGACGAAAGTTTGTGAGGATTGAGTTTCACGCAAAAACCACTGAATCAGTAATTTAGTTTATAGAGTTATCAAAAAAACTATTCAAATTTATAGAGAAAAGCGGGTGAAGTCGCGAGCAGAAGTTACGCGATCAAAAACTGTTATAATTATGTATCAAAATTGTGGGTAGGATTGTCTAATTGTCTATGCATACCTAATAAATAAAGTCAGTCTGTTAGCGATATTCACTCGTTTTATTACAAAAACAGAAAAAATGAGGAATTTTCTACGCGATAAGTAAGATAAGAAGCAAAATTAAAAAAAAAATACATGAAACTATAAATAAATATATATTCTGTTGTCCTCAAGTGTAATATATTTACATGACTGTGTGTGTACACATGGCAACAGATAACGCATTCCAAGGATTATTGGATAAGCAATATTCCCAATCTCCTTCCGAGAACTAATACAATGATTTTTTATAGCAATTATTTAGTAATAAATTTAACATTTATTATTTTTTTCTTATAACAATAATTATGTATTAAACCAGAGTTGAGTGCCGAACGTAACTTAACTTAATACAGTGCACTTAACTTAAAATTACATTTCAAAATGTGTGATCTTGTTAGAGTAGTACAAACGAATAAAGGTCTTATTCTAAATGGAGGGGCGATAGCGAAGCTAAGATATTATTATTGCAAATCATGACCCTATAGTTTACAATTAAAAACAAATATAATATATATAATATTATAATAGTCTATTAGTTTGAATTATACTTTAATACATTTTACATCTTAAGCTCTTTAAGGTTTTTTAAACAAAGACTAATTAAAAATTTCAACATATAATTTATGTTACAAGATATTTTTTTAGATTTCTTTTTTCTTATATACTTAAACCGTGAAACAATTATTGTTTCGACTGGCAAAAGATAAGTAGAGATTTAAAAAAAAATTACTGCCGACCTTCAGTGATGGAGAAACACGAAAAGAAGAAGATATATCTGAACTTGTGATATTTTTTGTGTCAACTTAATTATTAAATTTGTATAAATTTTTAAAAACCTTAAATATTATTGGCCTGTATACACGCCTGTATTGGCGTATTATGTTCGTATTATGTTCGTCTCGCACAATTTTATTTCAATAACATGTGTGCGAGACCACTACTAAACCATGTTCGTGTGTGACAGTGTTGTCAAGCATCGTCCTTATAAGCGCCTTCGTTTACTTAATATGTCTCTTGTAATGGACATAAAGCATATTATTGTATAGACGTGTTCGGCGGCAAGCTGTGTGATGAAAGTGCTGAGACATTAAGAAGAGAATGAACTTTGAAATTTCACCGACGCTCTCGAGTAAAACTGACACAAGTTTCAACAATTTTCGTATGTGTTATTTTGTTGAGTAAGCGTTATTTTTTATCAAACAAGAAATCAGAAACAAAAGCTACTTATCCGCTTTCATTTTGAAATCTATTGAACCCGTGTATGAAATCACAAAATTTCCATCATAATCTCTAAATTGGTTGCGAAAAAAATCCTTGTTTTAGAAACACAATTTACTCATTTAGCTAAAGGTCAAAGCAATACATCCGCCCACGCGCCAGTCAGCTATCATCTTCGTTCTAAAGGGCGTTTATAACAATAACCCAATATTGTTGTTAGATAATTGAGCCTATTTGATAATTTGAACAACAAAGCTTTACAAGTAATACCTTTTTACATATACTTATATTATAAAGAGGAAAGATTTGATCAATTATTGTTTGTTTGTTTGAATTGAATAGGTTTCAAAACTGCTGGACCGATTTGAAAATTTTTTTCACTGTTGGGAAGCTAAGCTATATTATCAGCGAGTAACATAGGCTACATTTTATAAAGTTACGCGGACGAAAACGAGTACAACAACTAGTATTATATAATTTGCAAATAATTAATGCACGTTGGTTGTAAGAGGCATTGGCATTATTACATAATTACGTGATAGTTGGATTTTTAATTAAACTTCTTTATGCACATTTATCCACATAAAAAGATAATGTTTTTATTTTATCAAAATAAACCTTAAAAAATTTAATAAAAATAATATTTTAACTATAAGTTTTTAAATACTTGATGAACATTTGATTAACTCTATGGAATTACATTCAGATACTTGGAAACGACAAGATTCTATGAAACATCATTCATCAAGCGTTCCATTATAAAAGCACTACGAGTGGAAAGAAAACGCTTTGTGCTCTCGAAGACTTGGAATCGTATTCCCCGGTGTGAAGGTATAAATTCGTTCGTGGGATATTAACTCACGATTTTTGATTGCCCTAACAACCTTGTCCCTTGCATTGAAAGGACAGTAATCGATATTTGATGTTGCTCTCCATTCAAAAATGAATAGATAAAATAAAGGTGTTTCTGAGGTCACACGCACATTTCAGCCTTTGAGCCGAATTCTGCTTCTAACTGTCGTTATATCGAGTGATGTGTATTTAAAAATTAGTAACTAATTTTTAAAAAAATCTATTGATGTACGTGCATCTTACTTTGATTATCGTCATAGTTATTTTTGCCGCCAACGACATATATATATATATTATAGAAATGTGCATCTACATTCTACACCGGTAGATATTTAACGAAAATTTCATAGTAAACTTACACAGACAATGTAGCCTGGAATTGAACCACTAACCTTTACTAAGGTAACGGACTCAGGTTGAAACCCAGTAACAAACCAAGGTCAACTTGGATGACTCCATTCCCAATAGGTCATATTATTGCCATTAAAACAATTCTGAAATGCATGGCTAATTATTATATCTAAGAACAATTCAAAATCGAGAAAAATCTGTGTACTTCGTTGTTTTTTATTAGTCATTTCGGCTCAACGTTGGTAACTTAGATGATGTTAATTGATTTTGCAGCCATGTGGACCGTCAGCCTGTTTGCCGAACTTAACATGCATTAAAAAAATGTACTAGTGCTAGTGCGCTGTCGACCTTTGTAGGAATAAGGATAAGGATAAGGGAAGAGATAGGGAAATCAGCTCTGACATCCCTTATTTATGCACCGACTCCCGAGACTCCGAACTATTTAAATACCTATTTTGAAATTTGCATTCACTCAACAATATGATTATTATATAATCACCGAATCGCAATCGTACATTACACGCCATGTTGCTATTAATTTCACAATGGTCTTCTTAGGGAGTGGCCTCTGCCGCCAGATGGGCTGTCCAATTTATGAAACGCAGTGTGTGCCCTGCCACTACTTTGAATTATAAACGTACGTACTTACTTTCGCCCGCGACCCTTTTTTCTTAAGGGTTGAAAAGAAATGTTGTAAAAAAAAATGTTCTGTGTGAAACTTGCGAGTTAAGGCGTAAAATATTGAAATCACTAACCTACATTTAAAATGTTGAAAAAAGTAATTTACGAAGCTCGCAGCTCGTCTTTGCTAAGCTTGGCAACCGTCAAGCAAAAAATATTTTCAATGCTTAAAAAGAAACTAACGCAGTTTTAATTTATTTTTTCCTACTTTTCCGTTAAATGCGGAACAAAAACCGAGAGAAAACCGAGAACCGCTGTAGTTAATTAGCTATTACAAAGAGTCAGGCCCGAAATTGATATCTCAATTAGTTTTTTTTAAATATAATAACTTACTTGTTTTTATTTTAATTAACGGATTATTTATATACAATTTTTTTTTTCATAACTACATACCTACATAGTTATTACCAATTACCTAACTTCAACCGACAAACTTACAGGTGTACTAATAAATTGGAAAACAAAGTTCAAAACTATAGTTAGTTAACTTTATTTATTGTGATTTGTAGCGATAATGCATTTTATAATGTTTATATATACTAATCATAACGAACTCGCTACCTACGTGTAGTTATATATTTACATTTATTCCACATTTACAGTCTACGAGTGTTCTACATTTAAAATGTGCTTTTATTTTTCCGTTGGCAACATTTCCAGATTCATTCATCCTTGTTAAAAAAACGTTATAGCAGTTTACAATTCCGTTGTCTTTTTTTTTCTCTCCCTCTTAAATGAATTTAATTTAAATAATACACCCCGTGACATTCAACGTTTCTTCGTGCCATTTTTAATTTTAGCGTTAAGTAAATAAATACAAAGAAGTCAATAATCAGCAAATCAGTGACAATACATTAAAAATGAAAGTTAATTCAAAATAACATTGAATAGTGTTTAATTATGAATAAACGCCTTATAAACATTTCTAATTATAATAACGAGATCTAGAAAATCAACTGTTATTGTAGTCAAGTGGAATGCACGTTAGATGCTATTAAGCCGCGTATACATTGGTACACTAAGGCTAATGTTACAATACATGTGCAGTGTGCACTAGTGATGTACCGGATATCCGTATCCGCGGATATACATTTTTATCGATCCGGCACATCACTAATGTGCACCATCACATTTTCAAGGAGTTTCCAGCTTTCTTGGGTGACTTTTAGTGTATAGATACTAACTATTTAGGTAAGTAGGTACACGTTATATTATAGGGGAAACATGGCGAACTTATTTTAGAGATAAGGCGAGGAAATTTGTAAAAAAAAAAACTAACGATAGAATGAGCGTAGTGTCCCTAGGACTTCTAGGAGATGAATGCCGCCATATGGACTACCTAGTTTATAGCTGTGGAAGCAGTATTACAAAAAAATCAACTCGGAATATCCAAGGGGAGATTATTTTAGTCGTATCCGCTAAAAAACTGTCAAAATTACCACAACGATTATTACTGTTCGCGAGTACAAATTATGTAGCACTGGATGTTTAGTGTGCCACGCGGTATGCTTGATTTTCATCGTCAAGCTAAGTCAAATCCACCGTACCACAACGCTTTCCGGGGGTTTTCGCTTAATGTTTTGCCCGGCTTTTTTACTCGGATTTTTTTTTTCTCGACACCTAAGAACTTGACGTTAAACAGCCTATAAATCTTCCTTAAAAATTTGACTATCAAATGCAAAAAGCTTTATCAAATCCGACAGATAGCTCCAGGAGATTAACGCGTTGAAACAAAAAAATCTCCAGTTTTACTATACCTATTAGTACAAGTACATATAATTATCTGTACACGGCTTTAGAACGGAAATAAATTCAATTGAATATAAAGTTTACGTTCGACGAGAATGGGTCGAGGATTGCTCTGTATAACTTTATATTAACAAGTTAGTCTAGAAACGTCTATAAGGACATTGATGAAGGGTTACAAGACTTCAACAGTTCAGTCATGAACACGACCGTCGAAACTTTCCATGAATACAGTCCAGATAATACCTAATTAAACTATAGTTTAAGAGGTTCGATAAAATGTTTAAATTTTTTATTAACCTGTTTATGCAATCTGATGAATAGTGTACGAATTCGGCACTCAATTAGTGATAGTTATTAAGTTTGGTGTACGTTGCTCGTTTCTCTCCCACCTTAAAATAAAGGACAGTCTTGTAACAAATACATAGGTAGCTACATCATACTAATAAGTTATATTCAATTACATATAGGTATTATTCATTTGTGTAGACAAAACTTAACATTTAGCAAGGATTTCTTCCAGCATCCTTTTCTAAATGAAATTACTGTCCTAGTTAAATGTCTGGCTTAGCGATTTATAAAAACATCCCAGGGACTACCTCAATATAATAATGGTATGCAAATTATGCAATCGTGGAGGTAATGAGAATACAAATTGACGTTTAATTAGTATTTTCTATGGAGACGACTAATGAGCGGTGTTTATTTTGGTGTGCACTTAAATATTCCCATATAAATTATGCAGTCATTGAGCATTCATTACTTACGATAGTAACTATTATTTAATCTGTGGTATTACATACTTCTATTAGGTGACACGCACCAACTACATATGTTTGGAAACGCGTAACCATATCTCAGTGAACGCTCGTGTGAAAGGGAACGGCCGATGCGCACTGATTATCCGACACTGGCGACTGTGATGCAAACACATTTTTATATGTCTGTCTGCCATTCAAACGTCGCTATCTCTGAAGGCTGAGTAAACATACTATCATTTTTGTATAGCATTCATGTTCATTTTCGTAAACGGATATCCAAGAAATTAATAAATCCTAAAATTCTCAATTCCAAGGGAACACTCGAAAGCGCCTTGTGCTGATTTAATGGACTCTAGAAATTTAGATTAAAAAAAAGTGGCATATTGATATTTACCATCAAATTAAAACAATGAAAAATTCAAACACCGAAGATACCTTGTTAAATATTTGATTAAAAATATTTAACAAAAAAAATCAAGTATTTTTCATATTTTACAGCCAAATGTTATTATTATCCACTGGTTGAATGATTTTGTTTCATCACTTGAGGCAAACAACTCGCTCGCCTAGTTACAGACAGACGACAAGGAAGTAATCAGGTCGGCAACTGTTCCTTTTTACACCAACATAATAACTATGTATTTTATTGTAACTGAATATCATATAGTTATTTGTGGTATTAATTGAAAAGTGTGGAAATGGATCAAACTTATACACAATAGACAACATCGTATTCCTAAATACCTACCTAAATGTTACCTAGTCTCGTGTTTCACCTGACTGAGACAAATCAACATAAATTTAACTAGATTTTGAATGATTAGCCTCAATATTAATCTTTCTTCTTAATAATTTTATAATATATGGTTACTTAATAAATCGTTTGTCCTGACTGACTATCAACGCACAGCCAAAAGTACTAAGTCTAGAATGCTAAAGTTTGGAACATAAGTTTATTTAGACAAAGGGTTTTTGAAATTTTTAACTCCGTGCGAAGCTTGGGGCGGATCGCTAATCTATAATAAAGAATAATCCTTACATATTATTGAGATGTATGAATAAAACACGATGGCGGTTGGCTCAGAACTGACTTTATTTTCTATAACATAATATATCAATGTACCCACGTGTGGTAGGTCTACCCACATACATTACATACATTCCTCCCCCGAAAAATATGCAAGTACATAAGATATCCCTTTACTTTGTATTTATTCCATTCAAACAATGTATCTTAAGAAAACTAATTAGGTAGTAACTTAAAACTAATTGAATTGAACAAAGAATAAGAAATTTGTATCACTAATATAAGCATGGCGTACGTACGTAGAATAATATGTTATATGATGGAGAAGAGGAAAATATAATGTAGATTTTTTTTTTATTATATATTAATATTTTTTTTATATATTTTAATATATATATATATATATATATATATATATTATATTTTATTATTATTATTGTTTTTTTTATATTTTTTTTAATTATTATTTTTTTTTTTTTTACAAAGAGATTTGGTATAATTGGCTAAAGTGTGTCACTCTTTATAAATCGGTCAGTTCTTTCGCGGTCGTAGACTAACCTAAGCGGTGTCACTGATTGACCTCGTCAACGCGCCTCAACTGCAGCGTGTCAGCTGGTGTGGAGGGTGTTTCTGGCGATTGCGGTGTTGCTGCCGACGATGCTGATGGCTCGCTGTCCTCCACCGGAACACACTCTGGATTATGCCACGACTTCCGTACCTTTTTATTATGAATGATTTGGTCAATGCGTCTGCTGCTTGTTACACTGTTGGCCGTGTCGACTCGATAGGTGACTGGACCGGTACGTTCTGCCACCACACCTTCCAACCAGTTCTCGCCCTGTTTCGAATATATTTTTTCCAGCACCGTGTCGCCGACGGCGACCTCGCGTGCTGTGCCTCCCGTGTTGTCGACTTGTTTGCTCTGCGCTCTTTGAACACAGTGGTGCGCGAGAGCGGGCCCGTTAACCAATTTTTCTTCAATCACATTAAATGCACTATCGCATTCCTCACTCCATTTCCATTGTGTACCTTTTGCTAATAATCTATATAACGGGTTTAGCACTGTGCTGATATTAGGTATAAATCGTGAATAATAATTTATCAATCCTAAGGCCGTCCTCAGTTGAGACCCGTTCTGTGAAACGGGCAATTTAATTTTACTTTCGTCTGTATATACACAATGCTTATTTATGCGATAACCGAGATAACATATTTCTTTTTGAAGAAATTTACATTTTTCGAACTTTATACATAACCCTGCTTCATTTAATCTGTTAAGAACTATTTTTAAATTTTGCATGTGGTCGCTTTTATTGCGGCCGCTCACACAGATGTCGTCTATGAAATATACAACATAATCCAATCCACATAGTGTTTCTTCTATTAATTTTTGAAAAATTACTTGTAAACATTTTAATTCAAAAGGTGCGCGACGATATACATATATACCTATGTGGGTTGTAATCGCTGTGAGCGGCTGCGAAGCCTCATCCAAAATTGATTGCAAGTTTTTGAGGTCTAGTTTAGTAAGTTTTTCGCCCCCACTTAAGGCGGCGAATAACTGGCTCTCGATTCGCGGCAATGGGTAATAAAAGTATTTTAATAAAAGGTTCACAGTAATTTTGTAATCGCCGCATATTCTTATGGTACCGTCTCGTTTAATTATTGGGACGATAGGCGTACCGTAGTCTGATCTTTCTAGTTTATAAATGACGCCTTCTAATTGCAACCTTTGTACCTTGCGCTCCACAGGTAAGTGTAACGCTAATGGCAATGGACGGGACTTGCAAA
Source organism: Synanthedon tipuliformis (assembly GCA_947623395.1). Classification (NCBI taxonomy): domain Eukaryota; kingdom Metazoa; phylum Arthropoda; class Insecta; order Lepidoptera; family Sesiidae; genus Synanthedon; species Synanthedon tipuliformis. Next base: position 10,583,709 of record OX392418.1, on the reverse strand, counting down.
ATATCGGCGATTCGTCTTTTAGAAATAGTTTTATTGCTGTTTTGATTGTACCTATGCCCTCTCCAAATACTGTGGAAATTCCTTTTCTAAATTAGACACTACCTTATTATTACATAGGACAATTTTGTTTTGTTTTTTGATTTCAATTAATTTTAATTTACGAAGCCAAATGCGTCCCAACAGCGGAGGGCCACCGTTAAAGATGACAAACAAAGGCAACTCGACTATCTCGCTCGCGCCTCTCACTCGCACGGCGATGCGACCGCACGGTACGATCGCGTCGCCCGTGTACGACTGCAGTTTAGTATTATCTTCTGTTATTGGTATGTGCGAAAAACAATTGTCATAAAACTTCTTTGAAATCGCCGAGATTCTGCTTCCCGTATCAATTTCGAACATGATACTTATATTTTCTACATTTAATGTACAGTGATAGGGACCATCTCTTATATTACTATTTACAGATAAGATATGTAACAAACCGTCACTGTTCTCGTCGGAATCACTGTCCTCTATGTAATTTTGGTACCATTTTTTATTAACGTTAACACTCTTACTGTCTTTATTCGCGCACATATGGGCCAAATGCCCACAATCACCACACATATTACACACTAACGATTTACACCAGCACTCATTCGGCGTGTGGCCCACCTTGCCACAACGCCAGCAAGCGGGTCGCCGCTTCGGAGTGGGCCTCGCGCCCACTCGATGCAGGCCGACCGCGCCCTGCCCGAGTCCTGAGCTGCTTGACGCCCCGCCTTCTCGCGCGCCGCTAGCGCCGCTGTCCGGCGCCCAGCCTGCGCGCGCGCCGCCACCTGCTGCCTCCGCATGCCGTTCGGCGGCTTCCAATGCAAGCGCCAGCTCAACCGCCCTTTTGTAATTTAAAGTAGGTTCTGCGAAGAGACGAGAACGCATCTCTTCGTTCTGGAGACCCGACACGAATTGATCTCTGATGTTCTCCTCCAGAGTTGCGCCGAAATTGCAGTGTTTCGCCAAATGTTTTAAATTTTGTAAAAAGGCGCCGATCGTTTCGGTCTCATTTTGTCGTCTCTGTCGAAATATGTGTCGTTCGGCAATTTCTGACCTTTTTGGTTCCAGATGATCACTTACGAGTTTTATTAGTTCGTCGAACGTTTTGTTTTCGGGGTGATACGGTGCACACAAATCGCACATAAGTTCGTAGGTAGGCGCTCCGACGTGTGTCACTAAGGTAGCTACTCGCAGCTCATCTTTTATTTCATTTAAGAAAATGAACTGTTTTACGAGTCGTACGTACGCGTCCCAATTGTGACGATCGTTTAAATCGAACTCGTGTAGTTTTCCGAAAGGCATTATGTTTATTTAAATTTGATTGCAACGACTAATTTTACTAAAATCCACTAATTCCTCGTCGCCACTGAGATGTATGAATAAAACACGATGGCGGTTGGCTCAGAACTGACTTTATTTTCTATAACATAATATATCAATGTACCCACGTGTGGTAGGTCTACCCACATACATTACAATTATAAAACAAAGTCCTCCGCCGCGTCTGTCTGTCTGTTCGCGATAAACTCAAAAACTACTGCACCGATTTTCATGCTGTTTCCAACAATTGATAGAGTGGTTCTCGAGAAAGGTTTTAGTATATATAATTTACAAAGTTTCGAGGGCGAAATCGCGGACAGCAGCTAGTATTATATTAAGAGAAAAAAATTGTATTTTTGTTTGTAATGAATAAACTCAAAAACTACTGGACCGATTCGATTTTAAAAATTCTTTCACCTATAGAAAGCTACATTATCAGCGAGAAACATAGAGTATAATTTATAAACAGAGCTAGTAAAAGAGCAAATGCTAGTGTATCTTTAAATAAAATGCGTTCTTTTGGAATTTAAAGTGGACAATTTCACCGTTTTACCTTTCACAGTTTACTATAATAATTTATTATATTTCAAGAATTTTTTCATTGTTATAACATCAAAAAGCATTTTATGTTCTTCATGGATTCACCAATCTTATAGTTCATAACACAATACATAACCTGTCCTTGTCCTATAGATTGCGTAATAAATTTTATATAATCTAAGTTAGACTGTGTACGATGGACACAACTTACTCCGATTATATAATCATTAATCATGTATAGTCGAAGTTCTACTTGATAGAAGGCAGACGAATCCTTTTGATGAACACAAGCCTTATCGGCGATAAAAAAAAAATTAAATACTAAACACACCAATTATGGCCAATATGGCCCCAAAGTAAGCCTTTTGTTATGAGATACCATACCGTTTTGTTACGAAAGCCTATACATCCAGACCAGAGACCAATTGGCCCTGCGCGGAATTCTACCCGGGGCCCTTGAGTCCGAGCGCTAAAAGCTCGACCACTCGACCCATTGGGCTCGACAAAATCATAAATAAAAATAATTGTAAAAAAGAATTACAATATACATTAAACCGAGATAATATTTAGAACGTATGCACTCGTCGTTTTTTGTAATAAAATAACCAAAAAGGAGGTTTTTACCATTTACTAACCAGAACCGCCTACCTTTACCAAGTATGGGTCCTCCACGCACCATTTTTGTCAATTTACCTATATGCTTCCAAATGTTCGTCGAATAGATTTTGAATTCTCATAAATTTAACGAAGTACATAGTTAATGGCATTTAATTTATTTATAGTCGACATTTTCATTGTAAGAGAATTGTTATTGTTCTACTGGTTTTTATATTATTATTTTTTATGTCAATTTGATGGTAGATGGCTACCGACAACTATAACAGAAGCAAGTGTTACAAGTGTTTCAAGTACTCTGACAATCTCTATATACCTATATTAACAGTACTTTTTTCTGGTACCCTATGTCCTTTTGTGTATCTTGTACTTGTATGCAAAATTTCACGATTATGGTTGATTAGTTAAAGCGTGATTGCGTAACAAACATACATACTCACTTTCGCGTTTACAATATTTTGTCTCGATTTAGGTATAACAAGTTATGATGGGACGAAAAAGAATTTCCTCTTTATTAACTGGTTATATTAACTTCAATATTTAACTGGTTATGAAACAGTTAAGAAAAAATCCTTTTTCGTCTAGTTACTGGTTGTTAATCACGTTGGTATTATGTAAGGGAGTGATAACTGAGGCCAGGCGATCTTCCCAATTAATATAACAAAACTATATTGTGTATTTCATTACGCAATATATAATATTTTATTATTATACTAGCGACCCGGCCCGGCTTTACATGTGGTTAAAATTTTCAAAAATCATTTATTATTGATGATAGTCAAGTCAGACAGAAAAACAATTTTATATAAGTGTTGATTAGAATAACCATGCATGACGGGTATTTTACTTTCTACAGAAAAAAAATTAAAATATGAACGATATACTAATATATAAAGCTGAAGAGTTTGTTTGTTTGAACGCGCTAATCTTAGGAACTACTGGTTCGAATTGAAAAATTCTTTTTGTGTTGGATAGATCATTTATCGAGGAAGGCTTTAGGCTATATAACATCACGTTGCGACTAATAGGAGCGAAGAAACAGTCGAAAATGTGGAAAAAAACGGGGAAAATTATTCATCTTTGAGGTCTTCCGTTGCGTGCGCCGCGAAATCCGTTCGAGATACCCAAATGATTCCCAAAATAACTATTCCACGCGGACGAAGTCGCGAGCACCAGCTAGTTTATTATAAAAATAGATATTACATTAAAAAATAATTTGTATGTCAGTAGATAATAAATAGGTTTTGACATCGTCGCTGGGGTATGAAATGCGACAAGAAGATTACCGTTGACATAAACAGTAACTAGCTCGTAACAATTACGAGTACATTCGCGACACGCGATTCGCGCATTATTCAATTAACGTGCACATTTTAAAACCAATGTTACGTTTCAACACTTTTCTCGAGAAAAACATCCTTAGTGCTCATTGCTAGAAGAACATCATCAACATGAATCTTTTCTAAATTTTATAATATCTACACTAACATTTATTTATTAGGTATTAGGTATAACTATAAAGCTGAAGAGTTTGTTTGGTTGAACGCGTAATCTCAGAAACTGTTGTTCGAATTGAAAAATTCTTTTTGTGTTAGTCCATTTATATTAGGCTTTACGCTAATATAACATTTTGAACGCGGACGAAGTCGCGAGCAACAGCTAGTTATATTATAGGTATGCTTATTCGGGTCACAAGTTCTGTTACATTTTTATTGTGAAACCATTGAGACATGTTTGTTTTTATAGTAACCCTTTATTATTTATATTATGATAATTATATCAAAGAAAACTTACTAAAAACCATAAAACATAGATTCTTATGCTAATAATTAAGCTTGCTTAATTCAAAAAAGTGATCTTGCTATCCTATTTTTGAGAAATAAATGATTTCTCTCAAAATCCCAAAACTCGACAATTCGGATAAGTTTTTTCTCATAACTAACTATTCGTGGAATAGTTCGAGGAAGGTTAAATCTTATGAAGAAAAAAATTGAAAAAAATACCGAGAAAATTGCATCAGTGCAAAGCTGGTGATGGGTCACTAGTTACAAATAAAAGAAATGAAAATAAATTATTAGAACTTCTTATGATGCCCATAATTATGACGTAAGTATTTAAAATATTATAAAGTACTTCAATTACGATTTTCAACTTACAACTTCAATTAAATAAGATAAAAGAAAAAATAATATAGCAATGTTCATGTAAAACATGATAAAAATTCTTGGCGTATTCTTGTGACTTGTTTAAAATATGCGGACTACGGTATATGTAAACACGTTATATTAGTACCTAAGTACTTGTTTCAACAATATAATGAGAGAACAGAAAGTTAGGAATTTACTAATAAAGCAAGGTAAATATTATATAACTAACTCTTGTCTCTTGTCTAACATGTTCTCTTGTCTAGCTAATTAGTGATATTTTCTAATCTAGTCATTATTTTTAATGACTTAATTTTTAACCTTTTCTTATGAAAATACAGTATGATGCTGTATTAATGACACCACTTGATAGCTAAAGGATCACAGAATTTTTGGTATATTATGCTATAATGTAATTCGTTGGATATCTATAACTACTAATATTAATAAAGCTGAAGAGTTTGTTTGTTAGTTTGGTTGAACGCGTTAATCTCAGAAACTACCTGGTTCGAATTGAAAAATTATTTTTGTGTTGGACAGTCCATTTATCGAGAAACATATAACATATTTTGGCTATATAACATTTTGAACGCGGACAAATTCGCGGGCAATAGCTAGTATGTATACACATACTCGTATAAGCTATTCTAGACGTACACGTATTCAGATAAAACACACGGCCTTCACGACACAGCCACCCACCAAACCTCATTGTTTTATTACCATTATCTACCTATTTATTGTAAAATTTTTAAATTAATATAACAAAATAAAATGTTATGTGTGTAATAATTAAACACTTAATAATATTTTTTACGTAAAATAAATAATATACGACAGTGAAACTGAAAACACTGGCTTATACGTGCTTACCTTGGGCATTTTATATTTATATGTATTTAAAATTTCGCTCGATCAATATCACCTTGTGAAGCTAGTTATAGCCATTATCGCCAAGTTATTTATTTTCAACTTATTTATTCCACCAATTAGGTTTACCTGGGAAGTCAACTACGAGTACGTACATTTATTACGCGCTCGCTGGATGCAGCGAAGGCGAAGGGTAAATTAAAATTTGAATAGACCAAAGTAACATAAATTAAAATCAATTAAATTAAATTTAACATCCGAGCAGATATTATGACAACATCAAACACATTGCCAGCCATTAAAAATCATGTATGCACTATATATAGAAACATTAAAATCCACACTGGAAATAGTGCCGGATACGCGTCCCTAGTCGCTCTCCGTGAAACGCTACAATAAAACTACCTATTAAGTTTGCTTATATTGTCATTCATGATATTGAATAGGTAATAAAAATTTAAAAAAAAAATGAGAAATACTTTGGCAGAGTATTCTTTAGTAGTAATGATTAATATTTAGCAATTATTAATTAATATGAAATATTTCTTTGAATAGTTATTGAGTGATATTGTCGACTTGAGGCGATATAGCGATATAAATCAGGGTAATGAACTTGTTTTGTTATTACTTGCGAGTTTGTTATGAAAAAAAATTTGTTTCTCTAACTTTTTTTCTTTCAAAGTTGGAAGATTCACCTTAGATTACGTTTAAAGTTAAATCCTACTTAATACTTACATTTAATTTAAAAATAAATTCAGTTTATAAAACACTTCATTTAAAATTTAAAAGGTTTTAAAATGTAAATTTGATTAAATGTAAAAACATGAAAATCTCGCCTAATTGCTTCAGTTTGATTCATAAATCACAAAATGTTCGAGTCATCCCCTATCTAATTAGACATTGTAAATTGAAGGGTAAAATTACCTATGTTTTTTTGTACAAAGGAAAACATGTTCATTTAAAAACGCAGATTACCAATAACGCATATTATTTTGGTTGAATTTAATCCGGCCATATAAAAACATTCCAGAATGATAAGTTTTTATTTTTATTTTATTTACACAAAAAAATACCTATATAATTGGTGGTACACACACTTTAGGTGTAACTTGATAAATAATTGGAACTAGTTCATTAAAATAATTTAATTAGACCAAAACAAGTGATAATTTTTTCTGTGTAGCGATATAAAAACTTATAACAATATAATGATTCTATAAAATTATTTGTCTATAGATATAATTCCATTAATTTGGTTCCCTTTGAAATTGCGAGCAAAGAAATTTTTTTTTTAAATAATCCAGGATAAAATAAAAAATATCCAATTTCGTTAATCTAGGGAATCATCAACACATCAGGGAAAAACGCATTCAAGCAATTTAAGCCATTTCTGAGATTAGTGTGCACAAACGCACAAACAGATAAACAGACAAAAACTTTAAAAACAATTTTTTGACTTTGGTAACATAAGTACAATACAACATGTAGAAATTGTTTTTTGAAATATTATTTGATGTACAGACATGGCTCATTTACGAGCTATTATATTTTAGGTATAACTAGTTAAATATTATTATTAATAATAAATAAATAATTCGCAAAGACTAAACATATGAATTAAGCTTGTGTTATGGATAAACATACAAAGGATAGGGAGGTGACACCCTTTAATGAATCAAACCCGAGACCCCTGAGTCAGAGTGGTTAAGGCAAGCATCTCAATCAATTGACCAATGGATTCGTTAAATCATTTGTGTATTTATATAACATAACTATGTGACTTTATCTTTTATAGCAAATAATAGATAAGTTGCCCTCATATATATGTTAATATAATATTATTAAAAGTTTATGTAATAGATCAATTCACACGCTCCACATTTACTGTATTGTTACACTATAAACTGAGTAACTAGTTCATTAACACTTGGGTATGTTACACAATGCACTTGAACTTTGATAAGAAACTTACTTAATAAAATTATGTAACTACTTGTAATTAACCCCTACATATGTTGGATACAATTTTCTTATGTTTTCTGTGAATTATATTGTGATATACAATCTCATACAAATTTTATCACTTTTAATCATAATTGTCAGGTGTCCTCTTTAGTAGGCAAACTCTTCCACTTACTAAGACCGAATGTAACACACCATGCATTTATTGCTAAGAAACCCCTAATAGTATGTATGTGATCCTACTATAAATTTTTTCTGTCCACTGTACTCTTATACAATACTAGGTTTATGGCGAAGAAAGGCTTCCAATCCATTACAACCAAATTCCAAAATTGCCTGAAATGTGAAAACACCTGAATCCCAAATAGACTGAATTTTAAATCGAGTGAATTTGAAATAGACTAAATCCCAATTCACTGAATGCCAAATTGACAAAATGCTTAGATCTTTAAAACTACACGTAGTGTATCTCGAGGAAGGTTTTAGTATATAATTTACAAAGTTACGTGGAAAGTCACGGGCACCAGCTAGTATTGAATTAATATTATCAAAGCATCATGTTCATCTCTCCCTTTAAAATAATTAATTTTTTGCACAGCGATTTCATTTCATAGGTACCTACATACTAATATAAATTTTATTTTGGCTCATTTTAATTTCATTTATCCTAATAATAAAATGCTTAAGTTTGTTACACAATCATGCAAAAAGGCTGAATGGATTTAGATGAAATTTGGCACACAGATAGTTTATTATCTAGATTAACATAAATAAGTTTTAAGTTGATGAATTTGCAAAAATACAATATTAGCTAAGCAGAGAAGTCTACCCAAATCCGAAAACATGGCAAGTTTTCTACAAAACAAAGAAGCTTGGAGATCGCTGATCTAAATGTCAGAGCAATTATTATATTACAAGCAGCCCAGCCCCAGCTTTTAGGATCAACATTAGGGCCAATTTGATACCCTTTGGTACATTAATTGATTTAATAAAAAATATTTTAATATAATAGTAACTGTACTACTTATTATTGTAATTTTTATTATGTAAGTGAGCATAAAAAGTATTATAAAATATAGGAAGCACAACAAGAGCAAAAACATACACTTAAATTTTTTTCAATAGACATTATTTTATTCCTAAACTAGACAGTTTAGGAATAAAATTATTTGTTGTTCTCTATAGATAGATATTTGTTAAGCACTGTTTATAAATCTAAATATTGTGTTTAAATAAATTAAATTCTAGTCTCCTATTAAATTGTAGGAAAATTATTTAATGATTATTGCAAAAAAATATTGACAGACAAACATAAATATAGGTTCCTAACCCAATATGCTAATGTTGAACTGGTTTCACTGAGTGAGCATTGTAGTTTGCTATGATCCCCTTGACCTAGTCACTCAACAATGAACTTATAGGTGATTATAAAGCAATTGAATTTTTAAATTAACCTAGGTACGTTTTAAAACTAATTTAATAACAATGTATACTATCTGTTTTTAGTAACATAAAGTATATTCAGAGTTGTTATTTGCTTCTAGGTTTACTAACAAAAAGAAAAATAATAAAACATTACTCACAAATTTCAATTTTCTAGACTTAGTCGTCTTGACTGTGCATTAATAGTCAGTCAGGACAAACAATTTTATAAATTTGATTACAGATTACTATATACAAGTAGGATAAATGCCCATAGAGGATACTTAAGCTAAACTTAAATTGAGAAACATTAGGATTGATTGATATTATAAAGAGTTTGAATCAAATTATTTCTGCTCTTTATGTAAAAACTAACAATCATTGTACTCAATACAATAGTTACATTTTACATTATTGAGACTAACCTGAGGTAAATTTGCCGCTATCTGTCTCTGCAACGAATCCCTCTCCTTCTCCACTTCCTTGAGCCGCAGTTCGGAGTCTCCCAACCGGTCCTGCGTCTCTCGTAAGCTCTCGACAAGTTTATCACGTTCATCCAACATAGACACCATGAGCTGCTCAAAATTCGCATCTTCGCCGGAGAACTGCGAACTCCTTTGGCTGATACTGTCTTCCGATATCGTGGGCATCACTTCGCACATCATATTCCACATTTTAATTTAACATCAAACCAGAAAACTTATCGTACACGATCACCGAAGAGCACAAATTTCGATCACCGTTTTACATATGTTCCGGCACAAATGTTACCTAAACCTAGGACACAAAACGCTGAGCCGTAATTTCACATTGTCAGAACTTACACGTAAGGCTTTAGTCAACAATTCTCGAGACATTCTTATTCAATATTTAGAAAGACACACCTAGAAATTGAACTCCTACGATCCCATACTATCGCGGCTCAAGCGGCCCCTCTGCCATCTTGGAATTGAACGTCAATTTCATCAAAGATTAAAAAATGTAGACATCTATAAAGGTATAATACTTTCTTTTCGCACAATATACTATAGAAATTCTCTCAATTAACAAAATTGCTTTAAAAATGTGCACAATTTATGAATAATTTAATTTTTTAACAAAGCGTATTTTTAAGTGGTAGTTATTTCTTTGACTTATCTCGGGCCTGCACACCACCACTGATGGTGGAATGCGGAGGGGTTTTAGTGGTATGGGTATTCCCGGCCATCGATTTTATATTGGTCTCGCTTAGGTCAACTAGATGAAGTCCTATATAAAAACAATAACACTGCGGCAACTTTTTATTTAAGTGTGTGTAAGTAACATTTGTCGTAGTATTTTTTCGCGTTCGAAAAGTACGACGGCTGTATCTTGTGATGTCGAGCGCAGCAGCGAGACCAATTATTAATCTATACATATGCACTTTGCTAAACTTTGCTTTTGCCTCCTATTAGATAAAATCATACCTATTTAGACAATAATTAATGTTTCTTAGTTTCTTACTATAGTTACACACTATTGATTATTAACAACAAATTGTGTTAAGTGTCTGAATTTTATTCTTTGATGTAAAATATGACTAACTTCTATAGAGGGCGTTTTGTCTACAATCATGAATGAACCTTTTTACGAAGCTTGTTATTAAATTATTTGGATTAATTTGTAAATCTAAATAATTTTACACGATTGATATAAATTACAAAAAAGTGAACAAATTTCCCCAAAACGTTTTAAAAACTGTATTTATAAACAAGTGTTCTGTATGATAGATAGTATCGAGTAAAAGAAATTAGTAACCAATGATCCACAGATCTTTAGTGCATGCATGCGTACTACTTGTAAAAAGTTGCCTTGGTTATAAAGTAGCTTACACTGTGGTGTAAGTAATTTAAGCTTATATGTGTACGGCTTTCATAATTTAGCTGAATTGTATTTAAGAAGCAGTTACATATGTACCCTTTATGATATTTGCAAATAATTTACATTTAATATATAAAAATCTAATATTGTCACTGCTATGACATAGACTAATATATAACAAATTTGTTGGATTATCTATATCTCAGAATAATAAATCTATATTGTTTATGTTTACTTGTTTATTTACTCTGTCGCTCGGTACGGCGAAGTACAGTATAGTAATGACTTAAAGTCACCGTAAAGTCGGTATCACAGATTATAAAGTTATATTTTCTATGTATTCAATTCAATTTCTGTTCTATTTATAGTGAAGTTTTTATGTAGTAACTTGAAGTTTAAATTCTATAAAATAAAGCCAAATAATATAAATAAAATAAATAAATTTTTGCTGGAATTTGGAAAAGATGCATAAAGAATAAGAATGCGTCTGCCTGCCTTGTTGTGGTGCTGCGGTTTTTTTCTACTGGTGTTCACTAAAAATGATACCAAATCAAATACTTTGTTTTGTTCAATTGAATAATTTCAATCTACTGATATAAGACTGTAATTATAATAAATGTTTGCCTTGGGTTATGTGTATAATAAAATTACAAATATTTCACAAAACCCCAAAATACTCGGCAACAATATCAATATTAACTATTTTTATAGACTGCTGAAACATGCCCAAAAAGAAAGATTTCAAATTAACAAACTGTCGAGGTGAGATTTAAAAAAAAAAAATGTACAAATAATATCTATTAAAATTTATCCATTTCATCATTACACATCATATTCTATCTTTTAGATTTTACTATAAATGATAGTGCAAACGCGCCAAAACCATTTGTGAAAATAAAAAAGGCACTTTCTCAAACCGGACCCAGTGCAGATCATATCTTGGAATCAGAACTGCCTATTCCCAAGACAAAAAACAAAAAGAAAAAGAGTCAAACACTAGAGAATGATTCAAAGAATGAGCTGGGAATAGAATATCCAGAAATTATATGGTATCTTATATCTTTATTTATAGAACCGGAAGATATTGGCACCTATGCTCGAATAAATAAAAGTACATACTATATAACTAAAAGGGAATCTTTCTGGATTTCAATTTACAAAAGGTAATATAATTTTTTTATATATTGCTTTCTATTTTGTTTAAGGTTTAAGTTTTAAGATATACATGCTGAAGATATACTTGAGGTTGTTTAGTCGCTTATGTATAAACACAATCAACACAAAGAGGAAATTCTAGTGTATATTGAACCTTGATAGTATGAGGATAAGAATAAGGATAGGCCTGACAATACTTAATCACTCACCAAAACTGCAGTGCTGTTATTTCATAGTATAGTGGTCTTAATAAGTACTTAATAAGTATAGTGGCTTCTGTACAAGGGTTGCCAATTTTATGATTCCGGAACACAGCCTAAGAGTCAAAGATTTTTTATATGGTAATAGCTGCATGCTCCCAGCTGCGCCTGGGTTCAAAATAAAAACTATCCTATCTTTTAATTTGGGCCAAATTACACATAGTTACGAAGTTTTATCAAAATCAGTTCAGTAGTTTAAGAGTCCATAGGCAACAAACATGTGACACGTAATTTTTATATATATTAAGGATATTCAAATTCCTTGGATATAGGTACATTACCTCAAAAAAATAAATGCATTGTCTACAAAACAGCCACACCCTTTTTTTCTTTCTTGTAAAGGCTTACTATGAAGTAATGTAGATTAAGTATGTCTTACATAACAATCAGTGAAATGGGAAAATTTAAACATATTTTCTTGTTTTTCTCAGGTATTGTGCAAACGACCCGAGATTACCAAAAAGACTTCGTATTGAGAATGGTTGTAAGATATATGGACTACGTCAGAGAGTTATTAGAGCATTGTATCATACATACAATTTCTTTATTAAAAAGGCCATCTTGCTGAACATAGAGAACGACCAACCGCACAAGTTGGTGAAGAGACGTTGTGTTAATGTTTGGTACAAAAAAGAAATGGCTAACTGGCAAGTGTATTTCAAATTTAAAAAAGTTTATCCACTAAAGAGTGGTACAGGAGCACGGTTTCACTTTATAGAAGAGTTGGAGATGGTTGATGCTAATTCTGAGGAGGACTCGCAACTTTTGCAGGTTTCTATTACATATTTTATATTAACTTGTTATTTTTCTTTAGAGATAGCTTTCTTTGCTTCTATAGATAGGCAATTGTCTGCGTGAATAGGCCTAGTCACCTAACCTACTGTCAAAAGGACTGTCCGCCTGCCTACTGACTTCATTCATTAAAATAAATATTTTATATTATAAAACAAAGTCCTCTGCCGCGTCTGTCTGTCTGTTCGCGATAAACTCAAAAACTACTGCACCGATTTTCATGCTGTTTTCACCAATGGATATAATTCGAGTGATTCTCGAGGAAGGTTTTAGTATATAATTTACAAAGTTACGCCTACGAAGTCGCGGGCAGCAGCTAGTATTTTATATAATACTAGCTAAGCCTAGTACCTATCTATTCTCAACTAGCTCACAAAAATATAAAAATAATAAAATAAAATGAGCCCGACCACGCTTCACTGTGGTTTTCTTTGACATTCAACGACAGCGGCTAACTTCCACTTAAATGTGACCGTGGTTATCATTGGCGAGTTAGTTCTCTTCGCTTTCGGCAGATGGCGTCCCAAAAAAGCTATTTTGAACCCGGGCGAAGCCGGGAGGGAGTGTAGCTAGTATTAGTATAGATTTATGTTTTATCTTTTAGGTTAACTGCGTTAATTTCTACGATGTTCCACCGATAATGGGGTTGACACTGTCATCGGTCAGTGTGACTTTGTCCGAGGGCTTCGGACACCATCGGCTGCGTATGGGCTTTAGCTCTGGCAACCATGTCACCAAGAACACTCTCCCAGAATGTTCAGTGTTTCTGGATACAGTCAAAAATATGATGGTGTATGACTGGTGGCATCCAAACTATCCGCATTTTGACAACAAACTCCCTTCGAATTTGGTAGACGAAGAATCAGTGCCAGTGTTGATGGAAGATTTCTTTTCCATGTGCGATGGAGATTTCTAATATATTTTTTCATTATAGAAAAAGCTCAATGTGATATAGTATTAAACCTGTTAAATAATAAGTAATTTATGTGTATTATTATTGTTATTTCCCAAACTTCTTTTACAATCATGGACCTAATATAATAAGCCTTACAATTTAGACTGCTTATGCTATGCGTTCTTATTTACATTGGATGAAAACGTTAGTTTCCTATTTTATACTGATGTGAATAAGTTTTCAAAAATATCTTTTCTAAAATTGATTTTTATTGTGCAAGATATAGGTATAAACATTAATATTTATAAAAGTATTCTACAAAATATAATAAAATTAGTGTCACATTTTGCGAAATACTTTTGCCAAGGAACTGTATTTCCATGATTTTCTCAGCTTGTAATTGTTGTATTTGTACGTGTACTGTATTTTTTTGGCAATAACAAAAACTTGAAATACACGAAAAATAACATATTTGTGAATTAAGTATGTTGCCAACTGCCGACTTGACCGATTTTACAAATTAACTCGACGAGCTATCTTTCGAACGAACAAACGGAATTTGAAGAAAAATACAAGGAGCAAATCCGTCCTATCCTATCCTATCATGGTTGTGGTAATCCAACTGAAATCTATCTTTTACCATAGATAAAAAATGTTAATACTATATGTATTTACCCAAATAATTAAAATAAAATAAAACGATGTTATAACAGTAACGTAAAATTTTCATATATTGTTTCATTGAACAGACAGATAATATTCTTCTTAAAAAGCAATAGACAAAACATACATCGGAGAATCATAAAAAAGGTTGCGCATAACACTGCCCCTTAATCTAGCAATCATATGTTTTACAAACAAATTTAACAGAAAGTATAAACTATGTGCGAGATTACAAAATATATAAAGATACAAAGTTTAAACTAAATCTAAGCACTTTACAAAGAAATCATGTTTCACCTTAGATAAGGCTTTTGTAAAAAGATCTGCCTCTAATTCACCTGAGGGCTTGTAAGCTAAACAGATTACTTTGCGTTCGACACATTCCTGTATAAAATGATGTAAAACATCTATATGTTTTGTTCTACGAAAACATTCATTCTCTACCATTTTGAGTGTACTTTGATTATCATTATAAATAGTAATCAAATCATGTGACTCATTCTTGCAATTCAACTCTAATAAGAAATTTCTTAAAAATTTTGCCTCTTTAGTAGCATTACCAAGAGCGTAGTATTCAGCTTCTGTACTAGAGCATGCAATATTTTGTTGCTTATGACTATGCCAGTTTATAACACAATTACCAAACCTACTCACGAAACCTGAATAAGATTTTCTATCGGTTATATCCCCCGCCCAATCTGCGTCGGATGAAATGTTAACCTTTTTACTACCCATCTTAAAATTGAGTCCGTAGCTAATTGTACCTGATAAATATCGCAGTACACGTTTAGCAGCGAGCCAATGCGATTCATTATAACAAGTGTTATATTGACTAAGCTTACTGCACGCAAAAGCTATATCCGGACGTGTACATACAGCAAGATACATTAAGCTTCCAATAAGTTTCTGGTATGGAAACCTTTGATCGATTGTTTCTGCTTTCGGCAGATTGAAATTGACCTCCATAGGAGTCGCTATCTTGTGACAATCTTCCATGCCAAACTTGATTAAAAGGTTTTTCACATATTCTGACTGTGTCAATTTTAAAGTTCCTTGCTCTCTGTCCCTTTCAACTTTCATGCCCAGCGCATGTTTCACTGGTCCAAGCAGTTTTATTATAAAGTTAGAACTGAGCAACTTATATAGCATTTTCTTTTGACATTCATCGGAACTAAATACGAAAAAATCATCAACATATAACGCTATTATTACCTTGTCTTTGAAGTAGACACATTTTTCAGTTTTTAATTGCGTATATCCATCCTTAATGAGAACTTTGTGAACTTTTTCATTCCAAGCTCTACTGGCTTGTTTGAGACCATATAGACTCTTTTTCAGTAAACAAACTTTGTTTTGTTCCTCAATTGCAAATCCAATAGGTTGTTCCATATAAATACGTTCACTTAGGTTTCCATTCAGGAATGCCGTACTTACGTCAACATGTTCGATATCCATGTCATTTTCAATTCCTATTGCAAAAAGTAAACGTAAAGTGCTATGTCTTACAACAGGTGCAAAAGTTTCTTCATAGTCAGTTCCATATTGCTGAGTGAAACCTTTAGCAACTAAACGGGCTTTAAATTTTTCAAAATTACCACTTGGATCTACCTTTCTTTTGAAAACCCATTTACATTTAATGACATTTCTATCCTTTGGTCTATCTACAAGTTCCCAGACACGATGTAACATGAGTGAATTATATTCCTCTTGCATAGCTTTCAACCAATCGTTAGCATTTACACATTTCATAGCTTGGCTATATGTGATAGGTTCATCTTGTCCATTACCCAGTTCAGTGAAATAATTCATTTCGTAATCATTGAACCTTATAGGAAGTTTCCGATCACGAACTGGTCTGGAATTCTCAATAATTTCTTTATCTGCAACAACTTCAACAATATCAGAATTGTTAGATAAATTATCAGGTGTAGCATACACATCGCTGTCAAGATCATTGACATTTTTATCAGAAGTATTCGAATTATATACTGAAACTTCAATATTACTCAATAAATCTTTGAAACTATCATAAGAATTTCCATTTTTAAAATTAATTCCATTTACATTTTCAAGGAATTCAACAGAACGTGCTTTAATCATTTTTGTGCAATCATCTGGATCACCAAGTCTGTATCCTTTGGTATGAGCACAGTATCCTAACATAATGTAGGGTTTTGATTTAGGGTCAAGCTTATTACGCTGAGATTGAGGAGTGAGAGCACATGCTGTACTACCAAAAACTCGAAGATGACTGAGGTTCACTTTGAATCCAGTCCATAACTCTTCAGGAGTTGCTTCATTCAAAGCAGCAGTTGGACTACGATTTTTCAAATAACAAGCAGTGTTAACCGCTTCTGCCCAATATTTTCTCTCCAAATCAGCATCTTGTAACATGGCTCTAGCTTTCTCCATTAAAGTTCTGTTAAGACGTTCAGCCGCGCCATTTTGCTGTGGTGTGTATGGAACAGTAGTTTCATGAATTATACCGCATTGCTTAAAATAATTCTGAAAACTTTTATTACAATACTCCGTACCGTTATCACTTCTAACACGCTTAATCTTCAAATCGGTTTGATTTTCAACTAACGTTTTAAATTCAATAAACGTATTCAAAACTGTTGTTTGATCTTTACGATGAAGAAAATAAATGAAAGATTTTCGCGTAAAATCATCAGTGAAAGTAATGAAGTATCTACAACCACCCCAACTATCAATCGACATAGGTCCACAGATATCCGTATGGATTAAATCTAATTTAGTCACGCTTCTATGTGCCTGCCCACGAGGAAAAGATTTACACTTTTGTTTTCCTTCAATGCAAGGAGGACAAGGAGTCAAATCTCCATTTGAAAAAACTATACCATGTGCCAATGAATCACGAAGGATTAACATACCTTTCAAACTTAAATGTCCAAGTCGGCGATGCCATAGCTGTAATGAATCAGTTTTGGACATGAAAGCTTTACTTTTAGTACTAATACTAGGCTCTTGGTTTAATGCGGAATGAAATTTCTGATCAATTTTATAAATACCGTCCACATTAGTAGCTGTCAGATCACAGGAACCAGTCACACATACACTGTCCTTCCTGTAAACATTACATTTATTAACATCAAATATTAAAACATAACCTTTGGCTGCGATTTTACTAACAGACAAAAGATTAGCTGCTACTTTTGGTACATACAAAGCATCAGTAATAACTTTTTCTACATTATTATTCAAAGTCATATTTACATTACCTACACCTTCGCTATATATTACATCATTATTGGCAGTAGTTATTTCGGATTTAATATTAGGAGTGTAATTAACTATCCAGTCTTTCCTATTAGTCATATGACTAGAGCATCCTGAATCTAAAATCCAGTTATCTTTACTAAAAGCACTACTAACTAAAACAGTTTCAGTAGAAAATAAATTAGTATTTCCATTCTTTGAAGATGATGCATCATGAGTCGAATCATTATTGAAAATCTTCTTCTTCAACTTAGGACATTTTGGTTTAATGTGTCCTTTTACATGACAGTTGTGACATATTGGAACAAATTTATTTTTCGCAATAAGAATCTTGTCAGATGGTTCCAAATTTGATTTGCCTATCTCCCTTTTGAATTCATTTTGAATGAGCTGGCATTTGACAAATTCAGATGTCAGTTTGGCTTTCGTGGCTTCCATTGCCATAATTAAAGGATCAAATTCAGCTGGCAAACCAATTAGCATTAATTCAGCTAATTCCTCGTCATCGATGACACAGCCTATATCGGCTAATTCTTGCGTTGCAGAAATTATGTTCCCTAAATAATGGTCCATGCCATTGTAATCATTGTACTTCATTTGCGCTAACTTTCTTTTCAATAAAAGTCTACGACTTATGCCTGCATTTTCATAAGCAGCCTTTAATTGATTCCAGGCGTCTGCAGCAGTTTTTGCATTTTTTACATGTGGATAGCAAATTTGTTTTATATTTAAACAAATTTTTGCATATGCTTTTTGATCTTTTACAGGATCATTAGATGGTTTTACTAACCCGGTTGCATAATCCCACAGTCCATTGTCAATCAGCAATAATTTCATTTGAAATTTCCATGTTCCATAATTCGATACTCCTTCCAGTTTTTCTATGATCATGCTGGAACCAGTACTAATAACAATGTTATTTGCAGAAATATTCGAATTACTAGCATCATTATCCATCATTTCATAAAATTATATTTTATTCAAAAAATGTCGTTACTATTACACACACACAATAATTATATTATTACTTTTAATCACTGGGATTTAATGCCCATAACCAATGTTAATACTATATGTATTTACCCAAATAATTAAAATAAAATAAAACGATGTTATAACAGTAACGTAAAATTTTCATATATTGTTTCATTGAACAGACAGATAATATTCTTCTTAAAAAGCAATAGACAAAACATACATCGGAGAATCATAAAAAAGGTTGCGCATAACAAAAAAGCCTAAAATGACAGGTAGGTACGTCAGTGGATAAAATACTACTTCACTGGTATTTTATTTATGCTTTTACTGAGGAGAGGCCCGAGACCAGTATGATGTAATGTAATGCATATTAAAATACGTACCTATAGATACAAAACTACATATAATATAGACATAGTAACGCTAACGATAGTTGTAAACAAATTGGTGCGCGGTCCTGATTGGACCAAATCCAAGATGACCTGTGTCTGACCCTGCTTGATATTGTTAAAACTTTAAACCAGTTTAGTTAGTGGCATATTATTACAGTTAAATACTTACAATATTACAATCAAGTTAAGTGTTTAAAACAATGTTTAAATATTATTATTTTTTGGCTTTCGTACTAGTGGTAAGTACTTACCTATTAGATGCCTTTCTATTAGAAATCTACGTTATTATTTTTACATAAAATCGTATATTATTTAATACAAATACTTTATTATTCTGAGCAAATACTTTATTTGTAGAAATTAGTAAAGAGAAGATGTATTAAGAATTCAATAATGTTATTATAATACCTACCTAAGTATAGGTAGTAAATGAAATTTGTTTGGCGCTATCTAGCGACACAACTCGGCAGACAATAAATCCGCCATTGTTCAATATCTACAGGACATTCACGAATTGCTTCAATTTTTAAATTATGTAACTGAAATAAATTCAAAATATATTTAACTAAGTATAAAGTATCTAATATCTAATCCACCGATTTAATCGTTGTTGTAGCTCCTATGAGGTCGGAATTAAAGGTATAATTAATAGTTAGAGAAAAATATGTTATTCCAGACGTGTCGGTGTCGTCCAGACGTTCCTGTGACACCGCCGCAAGCGCCACAAGTTTTATGTGGTGAAACACCGGACGATGTGAGTTATTAGCCCAACTTGTAAGTATCTAATAATTATGCCTTGGTCCTCCTTGGGCTTCTTCTCAGAAGTTAGAAAATCACAATTAGATTGACTGTGTGTGTCAATACCGATATTATTCCGAGGTAAGTAAGTCACTGTCTATGGCAGCAACTGATTCTAGTTTCGCTTGTGGCGCTACTTTCGGGACTCCCCGACATATTATAAAATAAAATAAAAAATTAAATTTTTAAATGTTGTGGTATTACAGATCTACAGTTGTGTACATGTTCCAACTTTGCTGAATCGTGTTCGAGAATGCAAAACCGATTCCTTAGTAAGTAGATAAATATTATGATACTTGGTTCTGTTTTTTTTATGCTAGTCTGATAAATGTAAGATTTTCACCTTTGTATTGCTAGTGAAAAGGTACTAGTAGAGATTTAGCTTCTCCACGTGTATTCTAATGGTTGTGAAATTGTCAGTGCTCTGAGGAGTACCTACTTCCAAATACCGCCATGAGTTTTGAAACAGGTATTACTGTCTGTCTGGCTGCAATATAAACTACTTATCCGATTTAAAAAAAAAACTTTCACCAACAATTAGAATAGAATTTCAAGATGGAAATTGGCTAAAAATTTCAATAGGACACCAGTTACTTAAGTATCTAAAAAATTAAGACCCAACGCTTTCTAATGTATGTCAGGCTTTATCCTAAAAAGTATCCTAATGTATCCAAAAAAAGCGCTGTTCTCGAGGGATCATATAAAAATAAGAATCCAATGTCTGGAAAAATTCTGGAAAAACGCGGAGGAAGTTGCGGAAACCACATAGTCTTCTCTAATAATTTGTGATAAATTGCAGTGTGAGGGCATGAAGTGTGCGTTCAGACAAGCTGGATGGCTGAACAAAGATCAGGTTGACAAGGAAAAAATGAGACTTTACTTCGACCAAATCGCAAAGGATCATAAAGAATGGGATCAGGCTGTGCAGCATTTGAAGGAGACCTGTCTGACAGGGGAGCTTCCGGCACAAGGCTATCACCTTAACTGTCCACCTTACGATATTATGCATTGTGCTTTAACTGCTTTCATTAGGGTGAGTCACAGAGACTTCCTCTTCTTCTATCTTAGTGATCACCTCTACTGGCACAAGTAAAGTATGTTCTCCAAGTGAAGATATATTGGCTTGCTTGACAGGATTTTGGATTTCAATAACTATAAAGATACCTATTGATATTTTATCACTCTTTATCAACATTCAAATAATCAAGTTAACACAAGCAAAGTGTCACAAGCAACGCCATAGGCACCTAGTCAATGTAACAATTTGAAACGATAACGAAGTTCGAAAACAATAAAATGTATGTTTGACTTATGCTGTCGCTAAATTACGTCGTCGGCCTAATTCGTTAACCTGCTAAGTCCGTTTTTGGGCAATTCCACTTTTTATACTTTTCGATGCTTTTCGACAAGTTTAGGCGTCTATTTACCGTTTGGTGAAAGAATAACGACAATTATCAAATTAAAAAGGTGAGAAATTTCATAAATGAAAAACTGCTTTCTGACTAATAGCAAATTTTCACAAAGAAAACCTGCTAAATCCTAAGTTTTGTACTGATAATGTCGCTCATTTCACATGCTTAATGCGACGCATAACATTTTGTCATGTCATTTTTTCCTCCTCCTGAAAACTATGCAAAATGTGACTTAGCAGGTTAACGAGTTAGGCCGACGACGTGATACATACATCCCATACATTTTATTCTTTCGAACTTCGTTATTGCTTTTACAATGTTACTTTGACTTTGAAAAAAAAAAAAAGATTAGTATCCTGAGTTTCTTTCGGGGTTTCTTCTCGGGATCGTAATCTTGGCTTTTTTTCCGAAACCCTGGTAAATTTAAATTTATAATGACGATCATAAGAGTTTCTTGTAGAAACCCAATTGATAAATAAATATTTTGATTTTGAGTTTTGACTAAGGCCCCTGGAGCCGCAAGTGCGTTGCCGAGCGTATTTTGGATAAGGAATTCCGAGAATAAATAAATAAAAATTTCAGAAAGCGTCTCCATCCCAATGGTCGTCGTCAGCGAAGTGCTCGTACCCGCGTCAGTTCGCCGCATCGTGTCCGGTTTGTCCGACAGAGTGCTTCGCGCCGCAGATACCTAACGGCAGTTGCAACGCCTGCAGACAAACACCACAAACACCACAAGCACCATGAGCCCCCACTGTCAATTTGTACCTACTCATATATAATAGCAAACGAATGTACGATTAAATAAATAACTCTTTAAACTGTCTTGATTTTTTTTCTGCATCACCCACCGGGGGTTGATATAATTGATCAATTTCCTAGAGACCGAGTAGGTTCTGATCTCCAAAACCAATACCTCCAAAATCAAATACCTACTAATATTATAAAGGGGACTATATTTTTTTATTTTTGTTTGTAACGATTATTTTGTTATATTGATTATTAAAAATTGAATTTTTTTACCTATAAAATACATTATCAGCGAATAACATAGGCTAAGTATATATTAAAAAGAAAAAGGATTTGTATTTTTGTTAGCAATGATCAACTCAAAAAAATACTAGACCTATTTTAAAAATTCAACTAAGTATAGAAATTAAGTATCATCTAGTAACATACATAGGCTTTTATTTTATAAAGTTAAATGGAATAAGAGGACTAAGTCGCTTGCAACAGGTAGTATTCTATATGATGAAAATCGGATCATTTCTCTTCGATTTTTTTATTAGAGATGCTCTTGGCCAGCAACCAGCTGTGTAGCGAAGATGAGGCCTATGATGGAGCGAGCTCACCGAGAAGATGCCTATTCACTCGAACCTTGTAAAAGATTTGAGTTATATGACCTGGGAAATACAGACATATATATAAAAAAACAGACACGTTATTAAAATATACCTACATAGAGTTGTGTGCGCCATGTTTATCGAGCGCAATTCCTATTACCGGCTTTTCCGGAGCTTAATGACATTTCACAATTTCCCCTGAAGCATTGTAGTACGCATGCGTGAACTCCACGCATGCGCGAACCTTGACTTTCTGACACCTGTCACCAAGAGGCAGTACGGCACCAGCTCTCCGCCGTCCTTCTTGACGTCACCCGCTGACTGTCGCGAGCTCTCCGGCTGAATTCAAGGAAAATATGTAAAGGTAAGTACATACATATGTTATATTTTTAAAATTTTAACCAATATTCAAGTAACTTTTAAAATGATATTTATAATATTCTCTTTTTACTCTAATACAATTTTAAGTTAAGTATATATGTAGTTCAAAGACACTCAGCATATTGAATCTAAGTTGTGCAGTGGAAAGTAATGATTTGGTTCTCGAAGTTGAAGATTGAAAAAAAAAAGTTAATTTGAAATAGTTCTTATAATGAAATTGATTGATTAGTACACCAATAGAATAAATAAAATATGAATGCGCCCTTGACAGTGGTTTCAGTGGAATCTATTTATAGCGCGTCTACAATTTATATTACTTATGTATTGTCCATATTACTGCTCCAGCCCTTGAAACATCTGTTTTATATTGTCTGGTTATAGCCGCTCACTCTTTATATTTCTAATTCTATCTTTATTAATCTTTTAATAAGTGAACATATGGGGTCTCCATCTACAAACAAAGGTACATAAAATATAATAAGTACACTAGCGTAGCGACCAGCCTCCGGCTTCGCATCGAGTCGTAATTTTCAAAAAATCTTTCTTAGCTGTAAAGACCCTTACGTTATAAAATAAATGTGCCAAATTTCAGCGTTCTAGACTTAAGTGCGTGAGAATCAGTCAGAACTAACCATTTTATAAACATAGATATACAATACGAGCTGCTGCACGCGACTTCGCCCGCGTATCTTTATAAAATATTAGCCTAAAGCCTTCCTCGATAAATGATCTATCCAACACAAAAATAATTTTTCAATTCGAACCAGTAGTTCCTGAGATTAGCGCGTTCAAACAAACAAACAAACAAACTCTTCAGCTTTATAATATTAGTATAGATACATATGTACCAAATCGAAGGTAGTAACTATTACTTAATCTGAGTCGGGTTTTAAAAGTTAAATTATGAAAAATAATTAAGTAAGTATTAAGAGTTTTTTTTATTAGTTACTTAAATTCATCTGTTCATCTGTACCGACTCAAAGTGTAGATTATTTATGCAAAATTACATCTGAGCAGACAAAATTTATGCAAATAATATTCAGTTAATGGGAGTGTTTATGGGGCATCTTTTATACTTACTGAAACACATAGTCACATAGTATGTTATTTCATGGTGATTTTAGGGTAAAGGGTTACTTACTATACTACCCGAGGTTTGACTAGATTCAGGCCCGGATCTAGGGGAGGGGGGCAAGCCGGGGCCTATGCCCCGGGCGGCAAGTCCAGAGGGCGGCATGCACACTTTACAGATAGTACGAAATCCGGCCGCAAGAATGCGTACTTATCGCGTAACTTTATAATTATAATAGGGCAATATGTTTTGGGCAGGGTTAAAATTTTGGCCTATTAAAATTTGCCCAAAAATACACTTAACGCAAAAATTAAAGGATATAAAAAAAGTTGCAAATTTTAGGTGATTTTAATAACACGCATATTTAATATGTGAGATTTTATCTTATTAAAACTTAGCCTAGTTCTAGGCTTGGTTCTAATCCTGAAAGCACTTTTGAACCCTCATGGCCCAAAAATATGTAGGTATATATTATCATTAAAATGTTCGGTCAACAAAAGATTTAACAAAAATCCCCTGTACTCTATCTCCGCACAGGCAAATAAATAATTTTATTTGATTTGAAGTAAGTAATTGAGCCAAAAAAGTAAATAAAAAAAACAATCTGGGCTTTCCATCAAGTGCCAGTAACATCGTACCTAATAGTTTGTAATAAGACACCCCATTGTCTCACCTTGCAAGTTTCAGAGAAGGATAATCGTTTCCTTTAAAAGAATACTTGCTTTTTTTCTTTTATCCCTGATATCACTTTCAAAGTTTCTGCGTATCCGATTTCCAAGTACCACGGCAAATAAAACAGATGAGCGGCAATAAGTAGGTACCTATGTCAGAATAATGGACATTGTTACCACAAAAGATTAACAAGTGACCATTTGTATTATAGCTACTACACGTTCCCGGCTTCGCCCGGTTTCAAAATAAAACTGTCCTATCTTTTAAGTTGGACCAAATTGTACATTCTTCTTCTTCGTCGGTTTCACTCTTGACAGAGGTCTGGTCATCATTTCAGGTGGCAAGCTTCACAACACGCCGCCATTCCTCTCTAGCCAATTTCCCGCCGTCTGCCCCGGACGCAGAGCGGCGCCGGTTGCTAACCGGATCGCATGGCCTCCAATGTGTACTTGATTGAACCTTCATGATGACTTTCATGGCAAAAAAGATATGCAGTGGTTTCTTCTTGCCTTCTGCATTTAAGCCTTTGAATGTTGCCCTCACCTGGTTGCCCAGCCAGGTGAATGGTTATCCCGCCATTTACTCGGCACATAGTTACGAAGTTTTATCAAAATCGGTTCAGTAGTTTAAGAGTTCATCGCGGACAAAAATGTGACATGTAATTTTTATCCAAGTTTTCAGCTTGCTTCAAATACTTACCCGTAAATGTCTACCATCTCTCGGAAGATAAATACAAATTGCCCGCGACATCGTCCGCGTTCTGAATGAAAGGTACCCTATGTCCTTTCTGGTGTCCCAGACAACGTGTATGCAAAATTCCATGGTGATCGGTTCACTAGTTTTTGCGTGAAAGAGTTACAAACATCCATACATCCATACAAACTTTCGCATTTATAATATTTGTACGGACGGATTCTTTAGCTTTGTA
The DNA here is from genome assembly GCA_947623395.1 of Synanthedon tipuliformis. Taxonomy (NCBI): domain Eukaryota; kingdom Metazoa; phylum Arthropoda; class Insecta; order Lepidoptera; family Sesiidae; genus Synanthedon; species Synanthedon tipuliformis. The sequence continues at coordinate 10,557,986 of OX392418.1, read as the reverse complement.
ACAGGGAAAATTTTCAAAATAGGAACACTGTTCCAGCAGTGTCAGAAACAACCTGTGAAGAATGTATATATGAGTATGTATATATACTTGTTTTGGTTCATCTAACTACCCATGGAGCAGTTAACAAGTGGGCTAATTGAATTTTTTGTTCTTAATCAGGGACGCGGGACTGCATTATAATGAAGTCTGAACAACACCCTCGATATTATAAAACATATTATACATAAAAACATATTGATGTATGTATACTCGTACTTACGAAACTTAGATATGAATTGTTACCAGAATTAACGAGCTTTATTGTTAGGTATTAATTTTTTTCTATGTTAAGATCGACAGGCAGGCTGAAGGTCCACTGGTTGGTAAGTGGCTACCATCGCTTATAACAGAAGCAACGCCATACAATTTGTAAATATTTGTATTAATCTATGGCCTTATTGTTTCTTTTTTTTAAAAAAGTTGTGTGTGACTGTTTTTACCTTAATAAATAAATAAAATAAAAAAATATAATATTATAAGTAAATACTCAGGTACGAGGTAAAATGTTAACACCTAAACATTTGCCCCTAGCGGAATTCGAACCCGGGACCGTTTGGTTAACAGCTGGGGTTACTATAGCCACTAGACCAAACGTGTCGTCACTGCACAAATGCAGTGTGCCCTGCCACTACTTTCCAAATCCAGACCCTGAGCCAACCTTAAAAATTTTACCTCGCCGGGAATCGAACCCCGATTCCCGTCTTTCCATTAGTAAAAACCGTATCAAAAGTGTAAATTAACATAACTTTTAATAGCGATAGGTAAGTACTTATTACTTTTGTAATGAATGTAGATAATTTACATTTCGTCAACCGAGTGGGCCTTACATGACGCTGCGGTAGTTCCCAACAAAATACGACACGTGCGATAGGCAGATAAGTTAATATCGTTCCAACTCTGATAAAGTGATAACATATTAATAAACACTATCCTCAGACCACTTTAACCCTAATCAGCCATTGTTTACAAACGATACGACAAAACCACACATTATTGTTGTGAAATTTACTTTTTTTTCAAAATTGGTTCAATATAAAAAAATACAAGAAATTTCTATAGAAGGTAAGACTTTCTTAATATCTTTTTTGGTCTGTATGTCTTAATATCTATTGTCTTAATTAAATACTTACATTTTGGATAAAAAAAATGTCTTAAATTGTAGACCTCTTAATTTTCAGTCTCCGTAGAGACCTCATTGTATAATGTTTAATGACGGTTATGGCTACAAATCAAACTTACCTGCAAACATTTAATAGTAGTAAGTAGGTGAGATTTTATATCACCGAACAAGTGATAATAAATTAGGTACTAGTTATTCTGAGGTTATAAACTATAACACACAATACAGTAGCTTGAATACTAATAAAAAGCGGTCCCTAGACGACCATGCAGCATGACATTAGTTAGTGCTGTCATGCATGCATGACCGTTCAATTGTATTGATTGATGCGAATGACATGCAACTACATGCTGGCCGTTGATTGATAGTTCCTTTTATTCATAGCTTGCATGTATGTTAGCCATAGCTTCATCCTACAAGACAAGCTATGACAGACATACACGCATGATCGTATAGCGGCATGACATGCAGCATGATAATTCACGTAAACACCTGTCATGCCGCATGATCGTTTACATCTATCCCTACAGTTATATTTATTGCTGTCACAATGTCCATGATGTCCAAATGCATCCGATTTTAGAATAATTCTTTTTCAGGTGTCTGCGGAAGATTTCGACCGCCAAAATGTTTGAGGGCGCCGTGGCCGGCATTCTCAACCGATTGTTGGGCAAGTATGTCCAGGACTTGGACACGGAGAACCTCAACGTTGGAATTTTCTCGGGCAATGTGAATCTAACAGATTTAAAACTCAAACCCGAAGCTTTGGTAATTGTTTCTTTATTTTTTGGCACTCTTTATCTTGCCCTCTTTCAATGATATTTTAGTTGACAAGTAGATTGAAATGAAAGTGTTTCTCTTTCACACTTTTATACATTAAAGTTTGTACAAGAGACATTTAAAATTTGATTTCAATTGAATGTAGTACGGATTCTATTGATATGTATGGATGTCCTGCGGCTGAGATGATGAAGTTCTGTTCTAACTGCGCCCTTCACGGAACATCTTAATAAGTAAGCCTTATTAAGATGTTAAGATTATTAAGATGTTAAGATATTAGATTAAGATTAACGTGTTGGAATATCTTTTTTATTTCTTGGTCTATCGACCATCTCCCAAGTTTGAAGTTTCTTCAACGATTTATACTCGTCAGCCATTGCTGACTGCCATTTATCAGCATCTTCCGCTTGAATAGCTTCAACATAAGTAGTTGGCTCACTCGACTCGATAACCTGATACGTTAGAAATTCTGGCTGTTTCCTATTTCGCAAAGGGTACCTTCTTTCAACGATTTCAGGTTCTCTTTCTTCTTCTACTGAACTTACGTCTATATTTACAGGACTTGTAGGTTCATTTTGCTCAACAGTAGGTATGGACTGTTCAACGGTACCATCAAGACAATCGTAATACTGAGGTCCATCCTTATCAATCTCATCATCAAATAATAAAGATTGGTTTGTCAAATTATGAGATTTATTATTATCAATCTCATCTTCAAACAATAAAGATTGCTCCGTTGAACTATGAGATGGTTTCTCTCCCTTTATGTTCGTAAAAACATTTTCAAAGAAAGTCACATCTCTCGAATATAAAATTCTCCTAGGTTTGACTGGATCTCTAAAAATGTAAGTGTTGGGATTTTCGGAGTATCCAACAAATATTGCTTCCTCTGCTTTTAAATCCAATTTCGTTCTCTGACACGCAGGTATATGAACAAGGGCTCTACACCCAAATACTCTTAAATGACTTAAGTCACTTTTTCGACCAAACCACCTGTCATAAGGTATTTGACTATGAGGTGACCTGTTCTTTAAATATACCGCTGCTTGAAATGCATCTTCCCAATATACTTTGGGCAGAGAACTTTCAGCTATCATCGACCTAGCCTTTTCCGTTATTGACCGAATGGTACGTTCAGCTACTCCATTTTGTTGCGGACTATACGGTGTCGATGTTTGATGCCGGATTCCTTTCGAAGACAGATAATCACTAAACTCCTTATTTACAAATTCCTTCCCACCATCGGTTCTAATTGCTTTTATTTCAGAACCTAATTGTTTTTCAACTAGTACTTGAAATAAGCGAAACTTCTTAAAAACATCGCTTTTAGAGGAAATAAAATAGATAAATATTTTCCGAGTATAGTCGTCTACAAATAATAACGCATACCTGTTTCCTTGAAAAGATGTTGTGCTCATAGGACCACAAAGGTCACTGTGAACTAATTCCAAAGGTGAAGTAGCCTTATTATACGCTATCTTCTTAAAACGTTTTCTAGCTTGTTTTCCTTCTACACAAGCAATGCAACTACTTTTATCAATATCTGTGTAATTTACACCTACTTCATGCCCTTTTAGTTTGTTCATCCCTATGCGACATAAGTGCCCTAACCTTTTATGCCATAGTTGACTATTAGTCAGACAGTCAGTGTGCACATCATACGCTGCATCATTATGCTTAGTCACATTCGTGGGGACGTTGGTGATACAATCTAAAGTATACAGTCCACCACAGGGCGAAGCATGTAGTACGGATTCACCTGTAACACAAAAATTATTGTTTTTATAAAAATTACAACCATTTTTATCAAAAACACATATAAAACCATTTTTTACAACTTACTGTACAGATAATAAGTTAGCCTTTAAATCTGGTACAAGAACAACATCACTTATTGAATTAACTAAATTATTGGGTGTGTTAATGGATATATTACCTAACCCACAGCATTCTAACTGCTCACCATTTGCTACAGTTACCTTTCCATTATCAATCGTGGTAATGTGTCGAAACCAATCTCTCCTAGAAGACATGTGTTTTGAAGCACCAGAATCTACATACCAAACATCCTTCGATGGACAGCCCGAAGTATTAAGCGCAACAAATGACGTGTTTTCTTCATTTTTGCTTGTAGAAGATGTCAGCGCTTTATTTGCATACTTAACTTTGTTCTTCCTTAAGCTCTCGGGGCAGTCTGGTCTTTTATGTCCAGGTACATTACAATCATAACACACGATTGCTTTCTTCTTATTAGATTTTGATTTTACTGCTTTTAAGACAGTATCAGTTGGTATATCAGTTATGGTTTTTGACAGTTCATTCAATAATTTAGTTTTCACAAAATCGGATGTAACGGCAATGTTTGAATTTTCAAGTGCCATAATTAATGGTTCATATTGTTTAGTGAGACCTCCAAGTAGAATGGCAGCAATAGAGGAATCATCGATAACCTTGTCAATGTCGGCTAAATCTTGAGCCGTTGACAATACAGCATTAATGTATTCCTCAATGTTATCGAAATTTGAAAGACTCATTCTATATAATTTTCTCTCTAATGCAAGTCTCCGTCCTAAACCTTTATCTTCAAAAGCTTTTTGCAATGACGTCCACGCTTCTGCAGCAGTTTTGGCACACCGTACATGGGTAATGGCTGCACCATCAAGCGTGAGACATATTTTTGCTAATGCTTTCCTATCATTTCGTACCTTAATAGATGCCGGGGTGGTGTCATCTTGTGGATAACCTTTTATCGCTCCCCATAAATCCTCATGTAAAAGATAATGGTACATCTTAAATTTCCATGTGGAATATCCATCTCTGTTTCTAAGAGTAAAGGTAGGTATAGATGAAGAAATCTTATACTTATTTACTTCACCACTACCCTGTTCTAACATGTTTTTCTTCGACTTTTACTATTTCTCCAGAAAAAACGTAACAACAATGTTTTCTTTATTTTTACATTAAAAACATTACTTCCATCAGAGCTTCGTGCTGATAACGTGTTGGAATATAATGGAAACTAGTAAAAATAATTATTAAAAAGAAAAAATAGATGTTACTTCTATCATGTTTTTTATTCAACACTTCTTAATAAGTAAGCCTTATTAAGATGTTCCGTGGCGCCCTTAGTGGAGATACGAACACACCTTTCTGCTAGATATTTCATTGCTTCCTATAACTATAACCCAATAATACTTATGTCTGTTGCAGTACGAATTAGATCTGCCCATAGATGTCAAAATTGGCACCATAGGCCGCGTACAACTGCAAATACCTTGGTCAGGCCTTTACACACAGCCTGTAGTTGTGAACATTGAAGATGTGTTGATACTCGTTGGACCTGCTATATCCAACAGCCACTTCGACCCAGACAGAGAGAAGAGGCTCATGAGAGCAGCAAAAAGGAAAGTTCTTCAGGATTTGGAAGCTGAGAGTGAAATTTTGAAAGGGCCTCAGAATTTCTTCGAAAATTTGTTCACAGCAATAGTTAACAATGTGCAGATTTATGTGCGTAATATTCACGTGAGGTATGAGGATTCGATCAGCTCTAAAGACGGTCCTCTAGCGTGTGGTCTCTGCCTGCAAAGCTTGTCTATTGAAACCACCAACTGGTAAGCCCCTATCCTATCCTTACTTGTATTGTAAATTTTAAAGTAAGTTTTTGGTCTGTTATCACGAAAAAGTTTTGTTGAAAGTACTTTTATGAAAATTGAATACAAATTTATAAAATCTATTGCCATACACTTTTTAGTACCGATTGGTTTATTACTTCATTTTTAGTAAATGGAAGCCTTCGGTGACTCCAGCGAACGCTTCGACAGTGTACCAGATGATGCGCATAGAGTCGCTCTCGCTGTACTGGAATCCCACGGCCACAGCTCTGGACGACAACGAGACAGCCAACATCACTCCGATGCAGTATTACAATTGGAAACACTACATGTTGACTGGACTAGATAAGTTCTCCATGCACCATGAGGACTTTGAATTTTGTAAGTATTAGCCAATAGCCAACCCCATAAGAACTACACATCTGATACCTATCCTATCTTATCTTCATTATCGGATAACACATCTTTTTTCGGACCAAGCTGGATGCTGGCCATGAGCCAACCCATCTCTATTAAGTAAATAAGATAAAGAAATAGAAAAAAAACCCTTTGATTGACAGTGTTAAAGCCGGCGACGTGCAAGGTGAAAGTGCTGATAAATCGTTCCGGAGAAGCGCGAGTCCCGAGACTTCTTCTGGACGCAGTGCTGCAGGACAGTGCGTTGCAACTGTCCAGAAGGCAGTACCTCTCTATTGACAATCTGCTCAACTCGTTCATGAGGATCAAATTGAACAGGTACCTATGCAAACCGCTTTTTTTAAGTATACCTACTTACTGTTAGCGTTAAATAGGCCTGCCTGTTTATTTGTGTAACACAGTGGAAAAGTAGTAATTAGTTTCAGAAGTTTCACTCGACAACTTTTCGATCTTTAAAGATAACTTAAGTATCACTGATAAAATATACTTATATAGACATTTACATAGATTGTTTGTATATAATAATAATAATAATAACGTGGTTATCGATCGATCTCAACGCCGGACGATGCTTGTTGACATCACTATCCCGCATGACGAAAACCTCGTGAAAGCCGAAAAAGATAAACTAAGTAAATATTTAGACTTGGCTCACAAGGTAACCGCCATGTGGGATGTTGATTCGACCATCATCGTCCCGATAGTCGTATCGGCGAACGGTCTTATAGCGAAGAGCCTCGACCAACACCTCAAGAGGCTCTCACTAGATGGCTGGATCAAGGGTCAGATACAGAAGGCGGTACTTCTTGACACGGCACGAATTGTCAGGAGGTTCCTCACTCTGCAGCCCAACCACCGGTAGCTTGGGCCTTGCCCCGCTACCTGCGGCAATCTAGTTTTAAGTTTTTTTATAATATTTATTGTTTTTTATATAATTATTGTAAAAAAATTTAAAATTAAGAAATAAAATAAATATATGTAAATAATAATAATAAACTTCTTTATTTAGGTTACTTAGACCCAAAGTGTTAGTAATACGTCTTATAAACCTAGTGTTAGTATTATTACACATAAACATAAACTTAACTTAATTTAGGTAACGTAACTGAATTATAGGTTACCTATAAATTTTATAAGGTGTTAAGCAAAAATCTCTCTGATTTCACAGAAAATATCGCCATCTTCATCCCGGTGTACCTCTACTGAAAGACGTAAAGAAATGGTGGCGATACGCATACAACGTTGTGGTCGAACAAAGAGTAAGGCCGTTCACGTGGACACAAATAAGAAAACACAGAGAAAACTACAATATATACAAACAAACATACAAAAGTACATTGAAGAGTCCAAATGATACGGAATTAAAGTTGGATCTGCAGAAGTGCGAAGACAATCTGCCGATTGTATCAGTGGTGATTGCCAGAGAACAGGCAAAATTCGAAGTAAGCATATACTTAAATTACATAATATATAATAGATAATATAAAATATAATAACGATTCCTAAAGTGTGTTCTGCAGAAACTAGGGCTTCCTTGGAAAATGGCACGAAGGTTTCTCGAAATTTTTTATTTTGACTGTTATAAATACTTCTTAAAAATAGCGTAAAATATGTGTTGAGAAGACAGCATTGTTTAGGATTATGAATTTTTCGTTTTAGCTGTTATCCCAAGAGCCAGACCGTATAGAGGTGGTGGAGAGCGAATTCGATTGGTGGAAGCCCAATAGTTCCGAATCGGAGACGGACTCTGAGGAAGAGCACAAGTCTCACGTGGAATTGTGCGTAAAAACAGAGAGAAGCAAGAGCCTCTGGAGCCATCTCTCTAGTCCGGAGAAGAAGAGGGTGTGTGAACTTATCGGTTACGTTGAAGGAACGCCGATACAAGAGAAATCAAAACAGTATATTGGTAAGCAGAAAAATCAAAGTATTTTGACGACACATTTGGTCTAGTGGCTAGTAACCCTAGCTGTTAACCAAACGGTCGCGGGTTCGAATCCCGCTAGGGGCAAATGTTTTCTGTTAACATTTACCTTTGTACCTGAGTAATGGATGTTTTGTATTTAAAACTGTCTGGTATCAATAATACAAGCATTATTTGATTTATTTATTTTTCTCTTGCTGTTTTTGATTTTTAATGATATGTAATTTGATTCATTTATAATATAATATAATATAATGTAATATAATTTTATTATTCTCTGATAATGTTGTGCTTTCCTGTAATTTAAATTCATACTTGTAATGGTCCTTTCTGTGTGTTGTATGTTGTGTTTGAGTATGTCTTTAGTTGGTAAGCCTTTTGAAATAAATAAATAAATAAATTAGTTGCTTACTTTCCACAGTAATGTGGTGCTGTGTGAATTGTGTGAAGATATTATTTATTTATTAATTGTTTATGTTGAGGTCGACAGACAGACTGACGGTCCACTTTTTTTACTTTAATAAAAAAAAACCTTCGGCGTTATGCCGCAACCTGTATTTGCTATATATCATTTAATACTAGTTCTCGCTTTTGCTATTTCTCGTACTTTCAGACTGTCTACATGATGGTAGATGTACCACCAGGGGTACGGTGGGTCTGAAGGGATACCGTCGCCTATACCATAAGAAACGCTACAGATTTATGTTTGAAGAAATGACAAATCTAATTGAATGCAAAGATGATACTATATTATTATAAGAAATCATGCATTAGACTAAGAAGTTGCAGTTAAATTTAAACCATACTTTCCTCGTTTCAGAGCACAAACTTAACTTGACGTTGGCAAATTGTTCATTGACACTTATGAACAGGAGTAAAGAAGTTTTGGTGGTAACCCTAACACAGTTCTTGGCCTCACTCGAGACTAGACCTTCAGCAAAGGCGTACAAGGTTCATATTTCATTTATTTTACTATATTTTTAAATGTTATTCTTACAAAAAATAATATTATTAATGTGTCTCGGGCAATTTTTAAATTATTCGAAATTGCTGTCTTCATAGCTTTAACAGTGGCACCTAGTTCAAGAAATATCAGGGGGATGAAAGCGCGTTATCCTGGTAGGATAAAGAGATAGGAAAATTGTGATTATTTGTTTAAAATAAAACTGACCATGTGTTTTTATATAGTTTTGAAGAATATTTTCAGAATATTTAATTATGTTTTTCAATTGATTATGATAAAAAAATCCACTTCTATTTTTTCATTAATTAAGTAAATATTGTAAGTTATGATTTTACAACCCAGACGTGATAGTACACGAGGTTGCATATTCAAACTAATAAGAGCGCTTAAAGACTTAAAGCTTAACGCTTAACGCTTAAATAAGAACGGTCTTAAGAAAAGCTTAAAACGGTCTCACATTGGGGAGGGGAAAAAGCTCGGGATGAATTTTTAGCCATGACATTATACAAATTTAGATATCAGCCCGAGCGGAGAGCATAGTGATCGAAGGAGCTTCGTCGGACGGGGATCTGGTGCCTCTGTTGACTGCAGAGCGAGGGTCCGCTCTCACCACCACCAATCTGCTGGCCATAGACTTCGAGAAGAACCCCTGCAACACCGAAGCTGATTATGGACTCTGCTGTCTCATGGAACCTGTCGAACTTATATACATTGAGGTGAGGTTGTTTAGTGCAATTGTCTTTTTATTATTGAATAATACTTATAATTATGGTAAATTGAAGTCAAAGTGTACGGATTATAAGAAGATTATTATATTTACACAAAAAAGGAAGGTGTTCCAAATTATTCACAAAAAACAATAATTCAAATAAAAATTAAAACAAAAAATGTACCTATACCTTATCAAGATAAGTTATTCTATATCAGATTCTATCTCTTTATCAGACAGTACTTACCTAAATTTTTGGAGTTTAGCATAAAATATATATGTAAGCTAGTGGTATGAAAATTTATGGGAGTAAAATCAGAATTGTTACACGAATGCGTTATTTTATGTGTTATACTTAGTTAAGTTCTATTTTTTAAATATTTTAGAAGTTTCAGAGATATTGCGCCCTCCACACAATATTATTTAAAAAAAGAATACTTAATGTTATTCTTGCGGCGTATTCGAATTGTGAAAATTTAAGTTTTATAATCGTTTGTAAGGAGCAAACTCCAGTCGTGTGTCGGAGCGGAGCTGACACACAATTTTATTTAATTTGGTTTTCAGCATGCGTTCACGGAGCTGATAAACTTCTTTCAAACCCACTCGATGACATCGGAGGAATTGTCCGAGGAGTTGTCGCACGCGGTGCACCAAGTGGAGGGAATCAGCAGGTCTGTTCTCGCTTATGCTGTCAGCAGGAAGAAGCTGTTCCAGCTCAGTGTTGATCTGAAGGGACCCTGCATAGTGCTGCCCGAACATGGATGTGTACACAAGTAAGTTTACTCTGTCTTAATAAGGGAAGAAGGGGTAGAAGAAATCGTTTAAGTAAAAAAAATGTGTTTGACTTAATTTTATTAATTTGTATAACCTAAACTAAAATTAAGAATATTTGACCTTATTTATTTTATTAAGTAAAATAATTAATTAATTAAGGCTTACTTTAAATTTCTCAACGAAATTAATTTTTTCCAAAGACTTTTGGTGCCCAAAAATGTTGCAGCCCATTGTAATTACTTACCAAATGAATTAAATGATGGCAAAAAACATAAATTTTGACAGGTCAGGTCGTGTGATGGTGGTAGACGTGGGTAGAGTGGTGGTGAAGTCTGACCTTCAGCCTTCAAATATGGCTCTGGAAGACGCGACTTGTATGGAGCTAGAGGAGCGATTGTACGACAGGTTGCACGCGGAATGTTCCTGTCAAGTAAGTTGACTCACGAATTTATCGGCTATTTAGCCCTTAGATACTTTCCCAAGATTCGTAGTTAAATATGTAAATAAAAATATCTTCACACATTCCACACAACAACATCTAGTTCCACAGTAAGCAACTAATGCTTGTATTATGGATATCAGACAGTTGATATACTAAATAGATCACTTTTTTTTGTAAATACATACAAACATAATTATTATAAATACAATCCATAATTTTTTTAGGTATAATTTATTTAGTTATAGTTTGTAAATATTGTAAATTCATATATGTACTTAGTAATTATATTGTAGTTGTAAATAAAGATATTTTTTTTAAATCCATGACTCGGGTACAAAGGTAAATGTTAACACATAAACATCTAGCGGGATTCGAACTCGCGACCGTTTGGTTAACAGCTAGGGTTACTAGCATTCCTGTGAATGACATCCCAGTCAAGTTATGGTAGAACTTATGCTCTTTGATCCAAGTTAAGCAAGTATGTGTCATTTTTTCATACGTTTCACATTTTGATTTGAGTTCGTAAGGCATTTCGCCAATTCATTCGAGTGTTAATTAATCTCTCTTTGTATAATAATATATTTTACTGTTTTTGCTAACTTCTAACAAAAGTTTTTTCGATAAAAGATGCTAACTTTATTCATTGCTAAGAGAGAAATTTTTTTAGGCAGATTTTTACACGAGGGCCATAAATTTTGCTAAACTAATTAGATATTGTATGTATGGAAATTGATGATTTTTTTTGGTTTGTTGCACAGGTGCTGTTCTGTTCATGGAACGACCCATGGCGCGATACTCGTCGACATGCCGATTCTGAACTACATTTAGTACCAAAAACCAGAATGCAAGTAGTATTCTCGAACAGCATTAAAAAGGATTATAGATTATTGCCAAGGTAATCATCTCTTTAAAAAACACCTGCTTTAAATGAAGATGTAGATTAGGTCACAAGCAAAGCTAATTAAGTATATGCTCTTGCTTTGTAACTAAATTTAAACCATAAATTAAAAAAAGTGTACTTACTGATTGACAAAAATATGTAAAATTAAATCCTTATTTTTAAATTAATCTACCATTCGTTTGAAGGATTTGTTGAACGTTTGAATGGATAAGAAATCAGCAAAAAAACCTCTGTACTTAGTGCTTTTTTCAAATAAATATTTAATAACAATATCATGACAGATCACGACAGGTAATTAATAAATTATCTTGTAATTTTTTACATTATCTATAGTATAATAATATTATAAAGAGGATTTGATTGTTGGTTAGAATTGAATAGGCTCCGAAACTACTGAACCGATTTGAAAAATTTCTTCACCTATAAGCAGAAATCTACGTTATAGGTTACATTTTATAAAGTTACGCGGACGAAGTCGCGTGCAACAGCTAGTAGATATATAAATAAATATCAAATATTTGTCCACAGGTATAAACTAAACATTTCGTTGTCAAGTTTCAAGCTGAACCTTTCGGACAGAATAATTGGTTATCTATTGGACTTTTGCGACAACCTTCCTGTGCCAGTTCCAAACACTGTTCCCGTGTCGTCCATAGACTCCGGAGACTTCATCGAGGAATCTCAAGATCCCGAGATATCCAAAATACTTGGCCAGGACAGAATCACAGCTGATCCTGAGTATAAGGAGCTGGTGAAACTTAGACAGAAACTCGTGGCTGCATATTTGAGCAGAAATAAGTAAGTTCATCATAATTTAATTTAATAATATGTTGCCTGTTATAGGCAACGTTTGCCATTGCCACCTACCATCAGGTGGAAGTCAGCCTGCCTGACGTGTGTTTTATATAAAAAAAATATTTATTATAAGTCATAAACTTAGATACGGGTTTTTTTAAAATTTAACCACTACGTAAAGAAAGGGATTAGCGAAATTTATGGAGGATATAATATGTTTCGTGCTCTGATTTACTTGTAGGAGTAAGTACAAAAGTATTCAAAACAAGAAAGTTGGCGAGTAGGTACGTTTGGTCTATAGTGGCTAGTAACCCTAGCTGTTAACCAAACGGTCGCGGGTTCGAATCCCGCTGGGGAAAATGTTTGTGTTAACATTTTACCTTGGTACCTGAGTCATGGATGTTTTGCATATAATATGTATTTGTATTTACAAAAAACAGTAATCTATGTATTATATCAACCGTTTGGTATCTATAATACAAGCATTAGTTGCTTACTGTGGAACTAGATGGTGCTGAACTAGAAGATATTTATTGATTGAATAGGGCTGCGGAGTCGACGTTTGACAAAGGGAGCGCGAAGGTCGGCTTTCAAGAGTCTGGTCCTGCGTTCGTGTCTTCGGAGCACAGCGACGAGGACATGGAGGTGTACGCGCGCTCCGTGGACCTGCCCGGCTTCGACGACAACGTCTCCCCGAGCAACACCATCAACACTCTGCTCAGGTTTATTGTTGGTAAGTGAAGTGCTAAAGTGACCACTATGTCCCATTATCAATGGTGAGTAGGTAATATTTTCTATCGTAATTTTAGAATGTAATAGGAGGACTATAATTTTGTTAAATTTGAAGGAAATTGGAAATCACCTGCCACACAAAGTAGTTGGGAAACAATATATCAAATAAAAATAAAACTATATTTATTTATAGTCTTCTGGCAAATCAGCAAAAAATATGGATACCAAGCAAAATGCACAGTAACAAAACACCTTCTTTCCATAATAAGTTTAGGAACATTTACGTATGTTTTATACAATATTGCAGTTTAGTACAACTAGACAGTAGATATACCTATCTATCTAATACACTAACTATATCTAATTTTAATTTAGCCAAACATTTTGAAAAATAATAACGCAACCCAAAAATCTAAAAGACAGAAGATAGCAGATAAAAATTACCATTGCGCCCATTCTCTCGGGAATATTATAAAACACTAGCTAGTGCGAGCGATTTAATCCGCGTTCTGGATGAAAGGTACGCTATGTCCTTTCTGGTGTCCTCAGACAACGTGTATGCAAAATTTCATGGTGATCGGTTCAGTAGTTTTTGCGTGAAAGAGTTATACACATCCATACATCCATCCCTACATCCATACAAACTTTCGCATTTATAATAGTTATTACTTAGTACTGATTAGTACTGATATGAAACTTACGACCTTGCTCGTCCCCTAGGTGAAATAGTAATAAACCTGTCCCGTTCGAGCGAACAAGCCGACCGGCCGTACATAATGCTGAGCGTGAGCAAGGTGTGCCTGGACGTGGCGCTGATGCAGTTCGGGCCTGCCGTGCAGCTCTCCATTGCGCAGGCGCTGCTCACCGACAAGCAGCACCACAGCGCCACCGGACACTACCTCGAGCTCTTCTCCACTTCCGGCGAACTCTTCAACTTGCTCTACAGAAAGGTAATAGAATTACAGTGGCCATAAGTTATCGTTGACCCCCACACTAAGTTAACCGCGAGTACCTACATAAGCATAAATCTACACAATCATACCTAATACCAAAGATTTAATTTATAATAAACTAGCTGGCGCTCGCTACTTCGTCCACGTGAAAAAAGTAGCCTATCCTGTGTCCCGTACGTCTAAATGTTTTCTACCAAGTTATGGGGGAACACACATACATACATACCTACAATACCTACACTTACAGATTTATTATTAGTATTGATACAGTGCAAAACATTTGAGTAAGAGAACATTTTTATATAAAACATAGAAAACATAAAATATTACATTAATAATACATTAGCTGATACGGAAAACTTTGATTTGCCATATAAAAATAAATAATTTTTTAGGTGGGCCACCCTAAAAAATTACTCAAACTATTCTCAAACCTACCGAATATACACATTTTTTTTTATAAAAATCAAACCGTCTCAGAGGAGTTTGTTAAAAATGTGAATGCAAGTAAATAAGGCCTTGTGTTGTGTAGGTGCGAGCTGACTGCCCCGAGTTCCGTTCGCACTTCCACAGCGTAGAGCAAGCGCTGGTGGCCGACGCCGGACCCATGGCGTTGCTGCTTCACGCTGATGCGCTGAGGACCATCCTCAAGTTCTTACAGTACATCCACGACAAGTGAGACATGTTTTCAAAAATAAGCTCATTTTCTCATTAATAAAAGTTAAAAAAATATATTACAGACAGCTAAAAAAGCCATAACAGACTCCAAAGTTATTCTAAGTTTTGTTAATTTTATTGATTCACTAGCTTTCGCCAAAGACTTCGTCCGCGTTCTGGATGAAAGGTACCCTATGTTATTTCTGGTGTACAAGACAACGTGTATGCAAAATTTCATGGTGATCGGTTAAGTAGTTTTTGCGTGAAAGAGTTACAAACTTCCATAAAAAGTTTCGCATTTATAAATATCAGTTAGGTACCTACTGATTGTAATAAGTACTTAAATGAATTGTTAATTTCTTTTAGAGGTTTTATAATAAAATTTCATACAAATGATATTGTGCTAATAGGATCGAGAACAGGCATTCGTTGAATCTGAAGTCAACTGTGGTGCCGAAGACGAGATCTCTATGGGATTACCTGATGAAGCCCGAAGCGGATCCTCCGGTGCCTTCGGGCGCTACAAAGTTTAGTTACTCGGTCAGGTGAGTATTTAAATTTTTCATTTTCTTCTTTCTTTTTTGGATTCTTCACTAATAGTTCTTCATGATGTACGGTTATTGTAATGTTAGTATACTTTAATCTCTAGACTGGAACTTTTTAAACGGAATTGTAATTTTTTTTGTTATTTTTACCTACATACTTACTTGCTATAGTTCGTTTTTTTTTTCAGTATAAAAAGAATCCTATATTTTAATTAAATTATTATCTGTGTGTCAAATTATATCCAAATCCGTTGAGCCGTTTTTGCGTGATTGAGTATAATAAACAATCAAACATACAAACTTTTGCATTTATAATATTTTTTAGGATATTTCATATACATATAAACTTTTACAAGTGTGCGTAGACCGTCCAATAGGTACAATAAATTAAATTAATAATCTACTTCATCGTTGTGAAAATAGATTTTAAGTGGGTAGTATATAGGTTTAAGTAATTTAAGTAAGTATTTAAAGTTCCTAAACTACCCCCACAGAGATTCAATTTTTTTTATGAGCGAAGGATCTTTCAAAAAGTGCCTTATGACAGATGCCGCATCCAATGCAACTGGTATAAGGTTATGTGGGATTCTTACCGCACTAAAACTCCAACTCGAGATGGGTATAGTACCTATGGTATGGTTCAATCCGTAAGGGACTTTGGAACCGTCACCGGGCGTCGGGGAGATTCGATATTGTATTAATTTCCTAAGTTTATAGCTAACTAGCTGGTGCTTGCAACTTCGTCCGCGTTGAAAAAAGCACTACATATGTAACGCTTGACCACATATGGCTATAACACGTTGGCCAGGCGTTAGTTTTTTTTTCCGGATGAAAGGTACCTATACCCTATGTCCTTTCTTGTCCCTGACATGACAACGTGTATGCAAAATTTCACGATGATCGGTTGAGGCGTGAAAAGGTAACAGACAGACAGACAGGGTGAAGTAATTAATAGAAGTTCTTAGTTAAGAATATTGTTTTATTTTTTTATCATTGTTCAAGCTCGAGAAGCTTGAAAGAAGTTTGAACAATATTTGTCAAAATCTTAATAAACCTATTCATATTTGGAATAACCGTTGCAATACATAAATTTGTTATTTAATAACAAATTTATATAAAAAGTAATGAGAATATTATTATGACGGATGTATAGTATATTTCTCTTCAGTCCAACTTTCTGGTGAACTTTGGTGTTTATGTTCTATGAATGAACTGGTCTCAAAATCTTCGTCCGGTACTTCGCATTTAATGTCCTTGGTTTCCTGCTGCTGTTGGAACTGCTGGGGAGCCAGTTGCTTCATTTCCATCTCGGAGACTAGAGTGAATATTTTGTTTTTCACAACGGCTTGGGTGTATGGGGAGAATTTTTTGACTGTGCTTGACATGCTCAAGAAAAATTGATCCAAGTCGTCTCTGCTGCTCGTTCTTGTTGGTTCTAATAAGTCTAATGTTTCCGATGTGGCTGCCGTGGACGACGACGATGCTCCGTCTTCTGAGTATCTCGTTTTCTTTGGTTCGCTTATGTCTGTATCTGAAATTAAATAAAAAAACATTTTGAAGTAAAAATATTAAAAATGAAAGATCAATGCCTAACAAAAAATATAAGGATTGAATAAATATTTTTATATATATTCACTTATACCAATATTATCAACATATTATAAAGAGGAAAGATTTGTTTGTTTGCATTGAATATGCTCCGAAACTACTTACTTAAGTATTTTGAAAATTCTTTCACCTATAGAAAGCTACATTATCAGCGAGTAGCATAGGCTATTTTTATAAAGTTACGCGGACGAAATCGCGTGCAACAGCTAGTAACAAATATTATTATCATTTGTAGTGCCGTCGCTACTAATATTATAACCGCAATTTTAACGCAAGGTAGCAGCGGGGTGATATGAGGGGACGCGGGAGAGGGTCGCATTCCATAGAAGTACCACGAGCTTTTTCGTCGGGGGCTTTTTTATCTGGTGTGGGGTTTATTTAACCGTTATATTATGGTACCTGTAACTTCGTCGCCGGAAGCGTGTTGAAACAGTTTAGCCTCCTTTTTGATTCTCAACAAAGTACTTTTCGATATGCCCGTCGCCATACACGTCCTGTGTAACACCCTATCGACTGGCGTGATGAATTTCCTGTTTCGCTTTTCCTTTTCAAAAAAATCTAGCACTTTTAAAATGAATCTCCTGTCTGCACTGCGCAACTGTTTTCCCGGCATTTTTTAATGATATAATTGACAATATTCTAAACGGAATAAACGTCATTAGTGGACTAAATTCGTTCGGTGACTGCACAAAAAAGCGACCTTGCTTGCACAGTCGCGGCGGCGCGTGTAGCGGGTAGACGCGAGGGGCGGTGGGAGGGAGGGAGGTTCTATTCCGCACAAGTCAATAACACTAGCAGATGACGTCAGTGCGGTTTGCTTGTGTGCGTTGCATTGCATTCCGTCCGAGCGCCATACAAAACTCGTTCTGCGCCTCGCTGGATATTCTTTACAATACACGAAGTAATTTAGCGCTGAATCTAGCGTTCTTCCCTGCGTTGTAAACCAGCGTGGCCCCTTTTCTGGTGGCGTGGGAGCGCGCATAGTACATAGTATATGTAAAACAATCAGACAATACTTTTTGATAGTAAAATTATAATAGTATTATTCTATTACAGTTTTATGTATATTACAATAATTTGTTATTTTATAGCAATAATTTGAGTTATTCTATTACAATAAAATGCACATAGTAAAGTAGGTAAGGGAAGTAATATTATGTAAATAATATTTATAAAACTTATAAAAACAATAAAGAACAACTTAGAGCAATTCCAAGGATTGTGTGCTGCAGTGAATTTCCCCACACATTGACACAACAAATGATTAAAAAAAAAACACGGATACGAGTATATTTGTGAACATTGGGAAAAAACAGCTTTCGATGTTATGGCGTCTGCAGCAGAGCGCGAAAACCGAGCAGCAATACTTACATGAAGGAAGAGTCAAAAATGGAATAGCGGTTATTGATGTCATTGCTGACGGATGTTGGTCTAAGCGTTCTTATAAGAATAATTATACTGCACTTTCCGGAGTGTAGGTAGAAACACAACGACGGAAGATAGCGCATCTCGCAGAATAAAAACGTCATAAGTGCCAAACGTATTATATATTAATTATTCGTGAACTACAATGTCAAATGAAAAATTAATTTGATAGAGCATTAGATAATCTTTGAAGTGAGATTTCCGATACACTTTTAACTTTATAATGTGTCATTTTGAAAATAAAACTAAAAACTACTTATATTGATACTATAGGTACTTAAAAGCGGAACAGTAATTACCTGCATCAGGATTGTTGTAAATATCGATGAATGGATTAGCATCATGTTGCATAAGCGGCAAAATTTCAACGTCTTCCTCATTTTCATCAAATTGACATAGTAATTTTTGAAGAAAGAAAGAAAGAAAGAAAGAAAGAAAAGAAATTTTATTGAGCCAATAAAAATAGCACATGCACACAAGAACAAGAGAAAACAGAACAAAGTTAATTATATTGGCAATTCTTGCCATACTGTCATATTTGCCAGTGCATGCACCAGTGCATTGACCCAAATAGGCACCCAACTCAGCATATGCTGTGTGTGTAACGAGTCACACACAGCGCTGATCTTCCGCTGGGTTTATGTACCGCTAATTTTCTGTACGCCTCAATAATTTTGTCAATATCTAAGTTAGCTTCGAACTCTTCACGGCGAGCTAAAATCAGTTGTTCATTTTCTTCATACATTTGATTAAATCTCATTTCAGTCAGAATGTCCCTTTCTTCATTACGAAATGGTATGTACAAGGTAATCATTTCACGTTTGTAGTCTAACATTTGAGTTGCCATATCGTAATGTCGATAGCGTACGATCCTTGGGGTTTTCCTACGGTAATATACTTTTTCACTTAGCTGATTGACGATTTCTTCTGGTGCTAACTCTTCAGCAATGTCTTCTTCATCTTCTGTATCCCAATTCTGGTCTGTAGTTTGAGGTCACGACGGTTTTTTTCGAGCTTTGACTGTATACCAAGCAACAAACCGAATCAGGGAATCATCTTCTAATTCTGCAGGTCGTTTTTCGTATTTCTCGAAACAATTTTCTTTCCAATAAATATTGGTATCGTCATCAGGAAACCGTTCTAATTCTTTTTCTGTTTTTCTAATACGATGACATTCCTGAGGCCACATTGTAGGTATGAATTCAACTTTAAGTGTTGATTTAGACATTGGTTCCCTAAGGAGAAACCATGCTGCTTCTTGGCTGGACATTTCTATTGTATTTAAAATATTAACACGCGTATGTCTTGCTATTTCAACCAAATTTAAATTTGGATTTTCCTCCATAAGATCCAATAGCTCCCGTTAAAGATTACTGACGCCTCGATTCGATTTGTTCACATACTCCACAACGTATGCAGCACAGGAATAGTCATCTGTTATGTATTGGATATCCATGTTCGATTGCAAGTGGTGCAAAATGAATGGATTGAAGAATTTATGCCATTTTTCATTAGGGTGACGTTTAACGACAGGCGGCTGGGCAGGAGAAGGCGGGCTTATCTAGCTCGTTTTCAAATGTCCTAGGGGACCTGCGCACATGGTTGGCTAACCGTGTGTGCCTGCATAAGGACCCCCCGTCTGGGGATTGCCTGGGTGTCTCCGGGCAATCCTCCGTTGGCGTTAGCCTAGCCGGCATCGGCTAGGCTGCCCTGGGGTGGATCGGAGCTTGGTGCCTCGGCAGAACCCGGTTCACTCCGCTCACAGGGCAAGGAGGCACCGGGGAGTTTTAGTGGGTATTCCCAGTGCCGCTATGATCAGGTGCTGGGCGACCCCCACATATCCCTACCGTCTAGCCAGCGGTAGGGAATCTGTAAGCGGATTACTCCTCGTAAAAAAAAAAAAAAAATAAAAAAAAAAAAAGGGTGGCCATAAAATTCCAGCGGATAGAATTTTATGATAGTTTTCATCTGATGTTACGCTCTTTTTATGATAAAAATCATCGTAGTCATTGCCTACGAGATTTTGGTGTATTGTTTGATATCTTTTTTTATACTCATAATGAACGCGTTTTTCGTCATCAGTAGATTTAGCCAAAGGCTTAAGTAGTACAGTTGATCGACTAGGCATAAAAGGGGCATTGAATCTACATTTCCGTTGATTCCGATTATTATTTTTATAAGACGTAAAAGTGTGATGGTGTCTGACGAGATTAATATGTCCTGACGACTCCGTGCTCGATACTGAAATTAAATCATCGATAACCCGAATAGTAGAATCCATATCTGCCCCAAAAGCATCTTTAGGCGCCTTATTCAGCCAAAGCAAAATACGTGCATAAGGACTTCCTCTGTGTTGAAATTCAATACTCTTGAAATAATGTTGGACATAATGCTTACCGAATGGGCTAACGGTTTTATTTTGATGACAATTCATCAAATGATTACATGACATGATTACATTGACAAGTTTGTTGAAATAAATGGCGCATGTCACAGCATCTTCATTTATTAATGCTGCCTTGACTTTATAGTGCAGCTGATTAACTTCTAAATCTGTTATCTCTGTGCCATGTTTCAATTTATGCAATGTTTTCAAAAGCCATTTCCATGATATTTCATTGGCGCTCATCGTCAAAAATACCGTTGGCTTACCAAGTTGCCTTATCATCGCAAAGAGGTCTTTTTTTCGACTTTGCCAATATTGTACTGAATTCGGTATGGATTTTAGAAAAGCCAAATTTGATTCCATACAGCCATTGATATAATCGGAAGATAATATTTGCTCTTTCGTTATGTTTACGCCTTGTCCGACATTAAACTATGTCGGACATACATAAAGCAATGCTAATGTTTTCACTCACTCGAAGTTGTATAATCTTCATGGCTAAGAAGAGCAAGTGGCGAGGAGTAAGTAACTCCTCGTCGATCAGAGCGCCGCACTTCACTTGTTGCAATCGAGTATGCTTTACAATTAACATCATCTTTGAATTCCCAAAATTGACGAAATATAATATTTCTTAGGGTTGAAACCAAACGAAACCCAGTAAGTAGTAGTTTATATAAGCTGACAAAAAGACTTATTAATTTAGTTAGAGGCCTCAAAAACCACTCAACAATAATTAGATCGCTCCCGGTTTATCACGGACGTAATTTTTCTTGGAAATCATATACTTATGTCCACAAATTTTCTTCGTTTACACAATATATAAATGAATAAATAAATAAAAATAAAATAAACGGGTATATTAATATACTTACTTACCTTCAATAGTGGATTTCCTTTCGACAAAATATTCTTTTAGGAAAGATATCTCTTTCTCGTACTTCCATATTTTAACTTTATTTGTCGCCTGATCTTCGCTATTATCCATTCTCTTCCTATATGCTCGTCTATAAGAATCTCTTAGTTTCTGCCACCTTATTCTGCAAGCTACAGCTATAATAAATATACATACTTAAAGCTTGTTATTAATCCCACACAACACAAAAATCTAGAAATTTTAATTGACCTTATCGGGATTCGAACTCAGAACTCGTAATAAAAAAAAATTGTGTGTATCAGCTCCCTCCGGACCTAGCTCCGACCAACTCCGACACACGCACGGCAGGAGTTTACACTCCTTACGAACGATTATAAAATTTTGATTTTGATTTTACTCCCATTTTTCATATCACGGGCTCACCTATACATATAATAGTACCTATATGCAAATCGATTCACAAGGAGTAAACTCAAAAAAAAACATCAACTGAGCTAACAGTAGGTACTTTACTTTACCTGTTGTATTCATCATGACTCTTGATATTTCGTTCCAGGCGGCCTCTCTTTTAGCCATGTCCATGTATTTCGGATGAGACAAGTTGTACAGGAATTCGTAATTTCTCACTAGCTCAATTAGTTTTTCGTCGTCCATGACAATTAAAGATAAATTTAAGTCTGTATAATGACAAAATAGTTGTAAGCGCGCGTCGCATTTACGTGTGACTGGGGGCCGCGCTGCTTGGTGCCGGTGTGCCCGGCGCGGCGTGGCAACGTAGCGTATCATGCACGGACCGTTCAGCGCCGGTGCGGAACTCCCCAGCTCCACTCTGCAATACAAGCTTCGTACACATCTACGTACCTACAGACTACAGACACGTACCGTAACATGCAAGACACAGACGTATAATAACTAACTATTCACATCTACAACTAACTATAGTTACGATACGGTAAATGTGAACAAGTACTTCTATAGACAATGTATGTAACAAAACTTTTTTGTCTGTGCTAATAATACGTTAATTTGAAAAGCTACTTAGTTAAGTTTAAACTTTTGTGAAACAAAAAAAAAATGGTGGTTTAGATAAATATAAAAATCAAAGTAAGTAGGTATGTACTTTGAAATAAGATTTTGCTCTCGAAACTTCTGCAGAGAAAATTCTTCATGATTAAATAATATAGAATTCGTAAAAAGTTCGCCAGAAAATTATTAAATTTAATATAGCGCGAAACATATTAAATGTATTTTTTTTAATTAGTTATAACTGTTTAGACTTAGGAATTAATAAACTATAATTATTAATATAGCTTGTCAACTTATACTTTTGTTACATCGTTTGAGTTTTTTTTATCATAATACTACCTGTTAAGGCGTACAGCCTTCTTAGCGAAATTTCTACTACGACACATAAAACATAATATGAGAAAGTTTGTTTTTTGGATGTTTGTTACTCAATCACGAAAAAACGGCGAAACAGGCTGTGGCATTTAAAAACATTGCAGGGACAGCTAGTAATTTATATTTAAAATAATATTACTAATAACATAGATTTATAAGCAGAAGGAAAAAAGTTGAAATATTAAGCTCGTCGGTCGGCTGCCGGTACCACCCGGCACCACCCGGCACCCGGCCCTTCTAGTCTCAAATAAAAAGGCTTTCCTATTCCTTCTGCGATAGTTATAATAATATGTTTATTACCTAATTAACGTCATATAAGTACATATCTTCAGTATTTGATTTATTATTTATTTATTTAGTTTTTTATCTAATATTCACTACATGAATAATTAAATTTTGTTTGTGTTATCATAGCTATTTATAACAAAATAAAAAAGTTCGTTATTGGTAGGTATTAAGATTTAAAGTATACATTCATTTATGTATTTATTTCTATATTATTATTGTTAGGAAGGGTCTTATGAAGAGAAAAACTGGGAAAATTGTCCGGAAAATTGCATTCGTGTGAAGCCGGGGGGCGGATCGCTAATTAACAATACAAAAATTACTTTGCTCGGCAAGGCACTACTTGCCCTACTATTCAATGTTTTTTTCAGAGCCACATCGATCTCTATAAAGTTGTGCTACTTGGAAAGTTCACTGCTTGAAGTACGCCTCAGCGGTCTGGAGAGCGACTGTGTGTTCAGAGCAAACGATCGAATGATATTCAAGCTGTACCTTAGCTCCTTGCACTTGGACGATTTGTCGGAAGCAACACTCTATCCCAAGGTAACAAAACTAAACACTGGCAATATTATATACTAGCTGGCAATATTATAATTGATTGGACGGCTGTGAGCACAACATTTAGAATATTCGTTTGTGATGACTCAGTTGGTGTGGCCTGATGAAGATAAGGTTCTGGAATTGAAATATGTGCGCGCCGCGCCTCGCATGTATGGCGATGACGCTCACCACTTGAAAGCGCACGGGGAGCTACGGCTCTACCTGGGAAGGCTGCATCTCGTACTGTTCTGCTGTGTGATGCAACATCTTCAGGTATAGCAACATCGCTTTTGTTAAGACAAAAGTTCAATAGTTTTTTCCCATCTTCTTTATTTTCCTAACTCTTTCATATTTTTATGTTTTTATGTTTGTTGTCTTTAATGTAATGCGTCCTTCGTGCACATATTACTTCTAAAAGCTTCCCTGTATTTTTATGTCTTTGCTAGTTAAATCAACGATTAGGTATCTTTGAGTTCTACAAGGGGCTAAGATCATCATCGTGCGATGGGCATCGCACGATAATGATCTTAATGTCGTTTTACGTATACAATGACTACTCAACACAAAACGACGACGGACCGCGAGGAGCAAGCCGAGTGAGTGCGTATACTACATTTTTTTAGAACTTGTCGACAATGTAAATTGCAAACAAACATGAAAGACGGCAACGCACGATCGTGGCATAGCACGTAAAAAGTAAATTACAATAAAGATTCAATACAAAGTGGCCAGTCCAACAAAACTACAATTTCATATTTTCTAATTGCTCTTTTTATTTTAGCAATTTCTCGAGCCGCTTATGCCGAGCAGTGTGGCCGCGGAGGCAGCAGCCGCAGCCGAACGAGAGATAGAACGGAGAGTCGAAGGTTTCCGGACCTGGAGCACTAGACTAAATCTGGTCATTGAGGTATTGTTATACCAAAATAGCCTATTACTTCTAGTAACTACTAAAGTTGATTGGTTCTGAGACCCCATAAATTGTTGTAGATTCACGCTCCAGTGTTGCTTCTGCCACAGAAGCCGTCATCGCCAAACCTCTTAGTTCTCAATATGGGTAAGTTTTATTAAATTATTTATTGATATATTTAATTGTAAATCGGCGGAAGTAAATTGATGGCTAAACAGTTTTCTTTTTGTTATTGTTTTATTTTATTTTATTCATATTATTTAGATATAGTTATAACAGTTTATTTGTCTTTGATTTTGGTATTTGTTATTTATTGTTTAGTTGCTATATGCGTGTGTTATCGATCGTCTCAATTCTAGTTTGTAGTTTATCTGTGTATGCCTTAAAATTGCCTTATGTTACCGAAGTATTTTTTTTGTATTGTAAGTTTTTTGTTTGTGCTGTTGGTGTACCTTTTGGAAAATAAATAAATAAATAAATATTATTTAAGCTGTAGGGTGTCTGTTGCTCATAGAAGTAACTTTTTTCGATGTGATGATAAAGTCACGCTTGTGGATCGAGTTATATTTTGGGACTTAAACTTAAGTAAATACAGTTTTTAAAAGATTTTTAATGAAAATTTTAATACCAACGTTTTTTATTCTATTTTAATTTAGCTCCCAATTATTGATGAAAGAGCGATGATGCAACAATAGCGCTTGTTTTTTTAAGGTGATCTCACCATTGAGAACTTTTTCAAGCACACGAAGTCAGATCAAGACGCGAGCAGTCCAGCGCAAGGTCCTATCGTTGACAACATATTGATGAAGTTGGTTAATATTACTTTCTCCAGAGCTGTCATGACGTTGGCGGGAACTTTGGAAGTGCAGGTAAACCGTAAAAGTTCTTAAATATCCCGTTAATGTTTTATTTTCAATGTAAGTACAGTAAGTAGTAGGTAGGTATAGCTAATAGCTGTTCCTGGTCCCGATCGATCCTGGTCTTCGTCTTTCATGTAAATGAGTAATTCAAAAATTCAAAAAGTATATTTTTAATTGGTGTCATTTTGTTTTCCAAGTTTAATTACTTGAGTAATATAAAATGAATTATTAGTTTAAAAAAAAGTTGTAATTTACAACATCACAATCATAGTTCAAATAATTATTGGTAAATACCTGAGATATTTATAAAGATACGATTTTGATGGTCTAGTCTAGAATTATCTGGACAGTCTAGAAGTAATCTAACATTGTAAAACGCAGGAGCCAATTCTGGAATCGATATCAATCCGCTGTGACACAAAACGCGCAGTGTGCGGAGCAGGCGTCTCGCGATCTCTGCTGTTGGATGCGGACGTGATCATGGACACAGTCCTCCTCAACCTGGGCCAGAAGGACCTCGCCACATTGCTGGCTGTTTGGACTGAGAATTTGAGCGAGGCTCGATACATTGGTAAGCCTTTAACGTCACCTCTCATCTCCTCATTCATGTACGTTATGGAATAAATTGTGTCTAAAAACGTGTATATTTTGGTATATATGTATACAAGACTTAGGCTGGGTTGCACCATCTTACTTTAACAATAACAATTCCCACTCATTTTCGGCCTAACCGTTATTTTAACTGAAGTTGCGGCATTTGTTATTGTTAAAGTAAGATGAGTGTTGGATATCTTCTATACTCCGCAAGCTACATCTGGGCCCTAAACATCCTCAGAAATCCGTATTTCCTTCAATTCAAACACAGATATTTGTGATTTCATAATAACTAGATACTGTGATTGTTACAGGGACTATAATTCCCAGTTCCCCCGTTGAAGCACCGGCAAGCGACACCTCGATGAAGAAATTGCAAGCGTTCCTCTCCCAAGGCGAGACTATCAGAAAGGAGTGTGTCTTTAGGTAAATAAAACAACATTTGGTATGTAAAACTTTTGGCCAACATCCAGCTGTGAAGCGAAGATGAGGCCTATGATGGAGCGAGTTCATCCAGAAGATGCCTATTTACTTGAACTTTGAAAAGATTTGAGTTATATGAGCTCGGAAATACAGACTACGGCAGGGAGTTCCAAACCTTGGTAATGCGCATTACTTATAAAGGATGTTTTAAAGAGCTTGGTCCGAAAAAGAGGAATTTCGACAAGATAAGGATGGTAACCAGCCGTACGTCTGTATGTCCGATGGAAGGAAGGAGAACAAATTCATTTGGAAATGATTCATTCATTTTGAATTACATTTTGAATGATGTTAACAATTAATTTCTGTAAAGGTTTACCTTGGAAGGTGTGGAGTTAAGACTATTCTCCGATATGGACGAGGTACTGAGTTCACCAGTGAGAGACCTGAACCACGGCCTAGCCAAGTTGACAGCTGGCGAGATCACTCTTCACGTGGACTATTACTCTGATGGAAGTACCGAGATGAAGGCCAGTCTGCAGAGTCTTTTAGTCGAAGACATAAGACCGGACCCCAGCATTGTTATAAGGAGGTAAATTTTGCTAAGAAAAATTAGTCTCCAACATTTAGAGCCGTATGTCCCAGTCAAATAGATGCAAAATAATATCTAGAATTTAGACCAAGCCTGCCTAGATATTATTTTGATGCATGAGCCCCTGCTTACAATTTTACGAAACCAAGAAATAGTAAGTTTTGTTTCCCGCACTTTCTTTTAGAGCTTTCTGTTTATATTGTGTTTATATAGCTTTTTGTTTTTATTTTAACTTTAATGAATCACATATAGTTCCAATTTATTATGAAACGGTTTCTTCTTTTTGCCCATAAGTGCCTTCAATATTAATAAACAAAATATTTCCCTTGTTCTAAATTATTCCGACATTGATCGGACAACGGAGCTGCGGTTAGTTTAAGAAGAGACGTAGCCTCTCTTTGTCTGTTGAGTTCATGTTATTCAAATAAACATGAGGCCGAGTTCATTGCTACTTGAATAAGTTGCAGTTGTACTTGGTTAAAGGCTTCTTCAAACGAGTTGTAGAAAAACTGCCGCTGATTTTCCTCTGGTATTGTTTTGTCTTTAGGCGACGGTAACCGCTTACCACAAAATGGACCGTCTATTACTCTGTTTGCCACCGTTTATAAATTATGAAAAAAGTATGACAGATGGAACCCAAAAATGCCTTGAATCCGTACTAAGTAATACTATAAATGCGAAAGTTTGTATGGATGTATGGATGTTTGTAACTCTTTCACGCAAAAACTACTGAACCGATCACCATGACATTTTGCATACACGTTGTCTGGGACACCAGAAAGGACATAGGGTACCTTTCATTCAGAACGCGGACGAAGTCGCGGGCACCAGCTAGTCATAACATACTATAGGTATCGTCCCTAACTCAAGAAGTAGTTTAAGTCTCATTTTCTACAATTTCCCTAAAATGGTGTTGAATAGGATCTTCCAGTCGGAAGCGCCGAGCGGGTACGGGTCCGCTGGCGGGATCGTGGTGCGCGGGGCGGCGGCGGCCGAGGTGTGCGCGCGTCGCGTGGGAGTGCGCGGGCGCAGCGTCGACGTGCGCGTGGACCGCACTCGCCTCAACGCTGCGCTGCCTTTCCTCGTCCACTTGGCTCGCACTTTACTCGACGCCATGCCAGGTCTGTATAGCTTCTACTCGTACATGGCAACATTTGAATTACAATTTAATCGGCATATTGAACAGTTAGATAGTACATATAAAATTATTGTGGGTACGTTTCGAAGGTGACAAAACACTGGATGGGGGTGTGGTGAACCATGGCTACGTTGGAGATAACAACACATCGCGGGCAGGCAACAACAACCGTGCGCCGCGATTGCCCAGCTCGGGTGACTCCACGAGTGGATACTACTCTGCTGGTAAGCTTCTGCAGTAGATAAAGAAAATAAATTATGCAAATCAGTATCAATTATGAAGTTCACAAGAACAGGTGAACCAAAGCTTCATATAATCAAATAGAACAGCATGAAAAAAATTGAACAAAGTAGGTACTTTAAAATATCCTTAAACTATTTCGTGATAATTCTCGATGAAACTTAATTAGCTCGCGTGTTATATAAAACTAGCTGAACCCGACCATGCTTCATTCTTCACTCAGTCTTTCCTCTGCTGCCGTAACAACGGCTAACTTCCACTATAAATGTGACAGCAGTTCTCGTTGGTGAGTTAGTTCTCCTCGCTTTCACTAGATGGCGCCATAAAAAAAAGGAATATTTTTTTCCGCTATAGAGATTATATTATTATGCGAAAAATAGATATGATCAATCCATTAAGCGGATTGATATTGTGTAAAAAAAGTCAATCCGGTGTCTAGTTTTTGAGTTTTTGAGTAATACACAAACGAACAACATTTTATATAATATGTATATAGATTACATCGTTCGTATAAATAATTTTATTGCAGCAACATCAGTATCCGAAGAGTCACCGGGTCTTTCAATTTCTATACAATTCCGTCAGCCGGAGATCATGTTCTTTACGGATCTCACGAAGACCGAAGGCCACGCGTTGCTTCTGAGAACTGAGCTGATGATAGACTATTCGTACCACGCCAACACTGAAAGCCTGGTAGTCTCTTTGGCCGGACTGCAAGTGATGTCGAAGCTGCAATCGAAATTGAAAAATCTGCCACCGCAACTGGTGCTGAAGCCTTGCGACTTGGAGTTTTCCAAGGTGTTCAAGAATGTGGAGGAAGGTGTCAAAGTGAAAGTGTCCGTGTCTGACATCGAAGTGCATGTAGCGGCCACCACTTTTCACACTGTGATGGGTAAATTTAAATTTTATTTTAAATATCTTCACACATTCCACATAGCACCATCTAGTTACACAGTAAGCAACTAATGCTCCTATCATTCCAGAGATATATTTACATTATATTACTTACTAGCTGGCGCCCGCGACTTCGTTCGCGTTAAAAGAGTAGCCTATCCTATGTCCCGTACGTCTAAATGTTTATCTACCAAGTTTCATGACAATCAGTTAATTCTTATGAGTTATGGACGAGCATACATACATAAAATACCTACACTTACAGATTTATTATTAGTATTTATTGATACTGTAATAGTAAAAGCTTTGTATTGTAAATAAGTTGGTTGGTTGTTAATTGAAGTTTGGTTGAACTCTAGGGATCTAAAAAATTATTTTTGATAATTCTTGGGCCAATTCTTGAGGAAGACTTTAGGCTACCAAGAATTAAAGAGCCCAAATCCACATACATTTATCAATTTAAGTTGAACCGGGGGGCACGGCCTAGTATTAAATAAAACAAATAAATAAATTTTACTCAATATCAAGATATTGTGTAGCATTAAAGAAGTCTTTCATATTCCGGTTTTGCACAAAATCAAATTATTTTTTAAATATTTATTTTATATTGTAACAATTTCAGATATAATTGAAGAGATATCGACCGAACTGACGTTACCAGATGAGAGGGAAGCTTTTAATTTTGCCACATACAATCCTAAAACAGAGAAGCACGACGACGATCTGTGGTCTCCGAAGAAGTTGACTCCGTACGTGGCGTTAAACCCCGAAGACAGTTATATGCAGCCACCTTACACTGTCGTCAGTCCAACGGAAGCGTTCATGATGGTGGTGCCCAGTGTTCGGCTGATCTTCGAAATCGAGCACACAGTTAGATTACCTGTGCTTATGTTTAAGGTAAATTTTTTAATATTTGTTATTATTAGAGATAAATAAATAAAAGAAATATATTCACAGATTCCACACAGCACCATCTAGTTTCACAGTAAGCAACTAATGCTTGTATTATGGAGACAATTGATATACTACATAACTACATAGATTATTTCTTTTTCTTTTTTTAAATACATACAATTACATATTATAAATACAAACATCCATAATAAATAATAAATAAATAAATAAATATTTTAACACATTCCACACAGCACCATCTAGTTTCACAGTAAGCAACTAATGCTTGTGTTATGGATACCAGACAGTTGATATACTACATAGATTAAATTTTTCTTGTAAATACATACAGTCATACATATTATAAAAACATGACTCAGGTACAAAGGTAAAATGTTAACACATAAACATTTGCCCCTCGCGGGATTCGAACGAATCCGCGACCGTTTGGTTAACAGCTAGGGTTACTAGCCACTAGACCAAACGTGTTAAAAAAAGATACTTTTGTTGTTTAGTTGAGTGGTGAACTGAGTTTGGAGGAGTGGTCCCGTCAGCTGCAAGGTCGCGCGAGTTTGTGCTTGCATGCAGCCGTCCACAACGAGCGACTCGGCTGCTGGGAGCCACTGATTGAACCTGTAGTGGAACGGGAGAACAAATACAGACCCTGGGAGATAAGGGCTACAATTTTTCAGGTATATCTATAGTTCTACCTTAACACAGTCTCCGTCACAAAACCTTTTTGACTATATTATATCGCTCTACTGTTTTCCTTGACATTCTCATGTGATGGGCCACTTGATGGTAGTAGGATAGACTGAACAGATACAGCAATGACCAGGCCAAAAGCCTTCTGAACACAATAAAATGACGTGGCACGCCTGAAGAGATGAGAAATCCTTGACATAGACCTCAAAACATGAATGCGCTGCCGACTAGACTAAAATTAATGATAAGGGTTTGGAAAGGCAGTTCTGCTATTTTTTGTTACCTTTACATTACAATTTTTAAAAACTTAAAGCAATTGTAAAGATAATTTACAAGTTTCATTGTTTTTTTTTTTCAGTCAAAAGCTTATCCGATGTCAGCACGTCTAGAAACCGATTATCAAAAAGACAGCGAGATTGACACAAATTTCAATAACGAACAGAAGCAGAAAAAGACGAAAAAGAGAAATGGATTCGAGTCGGAGACTTCAGCCGATGAAGGTGATACCGACAATGAAATGACCTTCATAAGAAACCCTAACGGGAACACCAAACAGTATAACGTTGACTTCAATGGAGGAAATATTTCTTTTTTGAGAGTTCACGATTTTGAGGATTCCGACTCCGAAAACGAAAGTAAGCTCATGGACAAGTTGGCCCATGCGATAGGACATTTGTTTACCGAGTGAGTATATCCTGAAGTTATATTCGCCTTTAATTACCATTCATATAAAAGTCTTCGTCTTTTATAAATGTACCAAGTGGGTACATTTATAAAAGACGAAGACTTTTATATAAGAAAATTTGAGCCGGGAATCTCTGAAATATTTCTTCTCAGGAAGCTTTTCCTTCGTAACATGTTTGCGTTTTCGCAATTGGTTGTTGGGTTTAAGAACCATTGTACTTTAAATCAAAATAAGTTGAATTAACCAATATCTATTCAATTTCAATCATCATTTAGGGTATATTAGAGACATACTCATATATAATATCAGAGTATATCAGAGATATATCACATAAGGGGGAGTTTCTTTGAAGTTCTTTTTATTTAGCGAATCCAGTGCAGAGGAGGCAAGCAATGGTGAGAATTCGTCGGGACCGGAACAAAGCGAAGCCGAAGGAAGCGAGCAGGAAGAAAACGATAGAGCTGTCTCTTTCATCGACGGTGATGGGGCGGAGCGGAGAAAAAGAGAGGTATTTTATGACCACAGTGCTTTGAAAGTTATATTAATTGTGAGAAATCGCGGCAGACATGTTGTAGCACTATTTGTTAGTAGGTGGCACTGCCGCCTAAAAACCTAATAATACCAAGTGAATATATTTACGCAGAGTCTGTACTCTGCCATCTAAGCTGGCTAAGATAAAACAATTCATCACCATCATCATCATCATCATCATCATTATCACTACCACCACCACCACCACCATCATCATCACCATCATCATCATCATCATCATCATTATCATCATCGTGCGATGCCTTTCAGGTCGTCTATCCACCTGGTCGCAGGGCGTCCTACTCTGTGTTTACAGTTTTTGGTTTTTCGTAGAATTTACCAATTTTCTGATCCTATCCACCAAAGAACTTCGACAGCCAAAAAACGTTATTGTTGCTCAACATTTTTTCAATAGTATTTTTAAAAACAGGACAGCGTAGAGTGCGAGACAGAAGCGTGGTGGTCTGAGGAGGAAGGGCCGTGCGCACGCGCATGCACATGCGTGGTGGCGCATGCGTCGGCGCCGCTGCACGTGTCCGTGTCTGCTGGCGGCGCTCGCGCACTGTTGGCGTTGGCCGCCGCCTGCGCTGACCGCGCGGCCGCTCTCGCCGCACCGCTCGTGGCTAGGACTCATCTGGAGCTCATCAATGATATAGGTTTCATTCATCACTAATTAACTCGATACCATATCAATCTCTGCAATAATTTTGCAGTTCAAAAGCAGCTAATTCAATTCAAGCAATTAATTCAGTTCAAGCAAAAGTTCAATAATTTTTCAGGGACCGTGTTCAAAAGCAGTCCTTATTATCAGATTGTCTGTACACCTTTTGGGTATAGATTATTATATAGCGTCCTGCCCATGCCACTTTATCTTACTAATTAATATGCAGATATAATCTTGCAACCTAGCCCCGAACTAGTATCTCAATAGAGTTACTTGGGAGATCGCAAAACGAAGTCACCTTAGTTAAAGACCAACACATATGGTTGGGTTAAGTACCCCTTAAAGTATTGGTAAGGGGTAAGGAAATGGGCTCTAACTCTAAGTTTAAGATTATTTGCAGGTCCCGGCTCTACGGTGTACTTGAAGACCCGCTCGGAGACCGACTTGGCCGGCAACGACAGGATTCTGGCCACGGCCGATTACTTCGTTGACACCAGCCGTCCCAGCACGCCAGGTCTCTATAATACCATTTTATTAAGAGCTTTTCATGTAAGTTAGGTATGTGTAAAGACATACTTAATTTACACATTATTAAAAATTAAAATCAAATCAAAATGCAAAATGCTTATGTGATTTCAGGTTGTGACACATCCTCTGCCGATCTGTTAGATGACACATCGGTCAACAAGCAGGATCCAACAGATGAGACACAGGAATGGGATTGGTAATCCATTTTTTTCCTTTCATTTGTCTTCTAAGGTATTTACATAATAAATAGTGAGTAAATTTGGTTATATTTATTGCTGCCTTATATCTTAGCGTAATGCATTGTATATAGATAAACATAATATACAATGAGAAATTAACCTCTGCACTGTAAGAGGAAGATAGCTTGGTTTCTGAAGAACCTACAACTGGTGAATCTAAATTTTATTGAATGCAGCTTCGAGGGCGGATTCCCTCACAATGCAGCGGCGGCGCCTACTGGAAGCGATGGCGGTGTACCATATGCAGAGGGTCTATGGGGGGCAAAAGGCACTTGGGGGCCGGGGACCGAATCTCCCCGAGCGCCCCCCTCTTCCGCCGCCACCTTGCAGCGCCGTCTCACCGATCACACTCTCACCATACGCCTGCACGATCTTGACCAACTCACGGTATACTTTCTTAGCCTTAGCTTACGCGTTAGGCTCGTTTCATCGAGTAAAACTCGCACGAGCCGTCAGTAAAGATGCTTGGCGATGCGCATCGTGTAGCTATCTAAAAGTAGCTGTGCGATGCAATATCGCGATGCGATTTGTGAGACGCAGCGCTATATCGCACGACGCATTGCTATATCGCGCGACGCATCGCTATATCGCGCGACGCATCGCGATATCACGAGATGCAGAGCGATGTTGAGAGACTCATTGTGGCGCAGAGTGACCTTTTTGTAGTAAATTAGTTCTATACTGAAAAAAATGTGCTCGCATCGTCGCGTTTCAGTGTGATCTAGCTGATGAAGCTTTTTTTTATGAGAAATATGAGTATCTAACTTTCTGAAGCTTTTTTTCAGAATTCTTGAAACGAATTGCTGTTTCTGATTTGTTCTTCTAGAATTAAACGATTCGTTTATAAATTACAGGTGTTGTGTCCTCAACGTACCGTCTCCAAGCTCCATGTGTTGCACCCCAGCAAGAACTCGACCAGATACTATTTGGTGGTTGAGAGAAGCGTCAAATACAATAACACTAAGATAGTAGTGAGATCGCCGTTACAGGTAATACGACAAAAAAGTCTTTGCGGGACATTTGTGTGTTATTAAGTACTTAATACTTAGTGTGGCAATCAAGCCCCTTTCATTGTAACTTGACGGTAGAACTTAAAGACTACTCGAACACTTAACGGTATAAGGATAAAAGCAAAATGCCTAGGTGGATGCAGGTGCGCAACCGACTCGTAAAGGTAATTTGATTACCCTCGAAAGAGGGACAAAATAATGTTGTCTAAATTTTTTTATCGGCTCTATCTTTTATCCTCGAGAAAATTTCAATCATGCCTTAAAATCCTTAAATATATAAGAATAGCAATTTGAAAAATTACAGTGTTTTATATTATGTTAGATCCGCAACGAGACGTCTTACGCCCTGGAGTTGTATTACAAGAAGACCGATCTGCAAAGCGTCGGCGCGGAACTGGTCGGTTCCCTCACCAACCCCTTTGACGACAAGATGCGCGTCGCTGTCATCGCTCCCCAGGACACGTACAACGTGCCATTGTACATAGCCTACCATTGCAAGCTGTTCCTACTGCCTTCTAACTTCGAGTGAGTATTAGCGTACACTTTACATTTACATATTCATTGAGCTTTTGAAAGTTATTGGTACCTATCATTTTTGGAGTTAACTCCTTATGAATGGATTTCATCCTATAAGCCCGGGATATGAAAATTTATGGGAGTAAAAAAAATCAAAATCAAAATTGTCACACAATATGCGTTATAGTTACGTTCTATTTTTTTTTTAAATATTTTAGAAATCTTTGAATAGCTTTAGAGATATTGCACCGTCTACACAATATTATTGAAAAAACAACAATGTTGTTCTTTCGGCGTGTTCGAATTGTGAAAATTTAAATTTTATAATCCTTCGTAAGGAGTAAATTCCAGTTGTGTGTCGGAGTTGACACACACACAATATTTTTTCTAATTTTTAGGAGCTATCAAACAACGACACAAGGTATATGGTGGATGGAGTTAGGAAATGAGTTGGGGACTCCCCGTGATGTCATCTGTCCCGCCAAAGCTGACGGCGATAGCAAGATATTCGCAATGAGGATACTTACAGCTGAAGGTAAGACATTTTTATTCTCCAAAAACCCCGATTTTTCAATTTGTTGTCCAATATTTGAATTAGTCCATGTTATTGTAATTTCTACTATACAATTTGAATTTTTTTCAAGGTGCCAGGTTTATTCGATTAAGATGGTGAACGGATAGTACTTACCTACTTAAATAATAGTTCTATAATCTGATTATAAAGGTCTTCTTTCATCATTAAATAAAAAACTTTTCATTGCATGTTTTAATAGTGGCATAGCATACTGCGTTTTGCAATGATAAATTGGACAACCCATGTCGTTGGCTTATATGCCGACGGTCGTCACCTACCATCATATCAACTGTCAGCCTACCTGCCAATCTTTATTCGTTTATTGTATATTCCACACAGCACCATCTAGTTCCACAGCAAGCAACTAATGCTTGTATTATTGATACCAGACAGTTATAAATACAAAACATCCATGACTCAGGTACAAAGAAACATTTGCCCCTAGCGGGATTCGAACCCGCGACCGTTTGGTTACTAGCCACTAGACCAAACGTGTCGTCAAAATAACACAAATAAAACATATATATTGTTAAACATAATTATGTTTAACAGGTGTCCAATCTCACAAAGTGAGTCGAGCGATCCCGAACTATCTGATCCGCGTGTTGCCACCGCTGGCCATATACAACCGTCTGCCGTACGCCATAGAGGTGTCGTGCGCTGCTCTTCAGTGGCGCGTAAGGGTTGAAGCAGGGGAGAGAACTCACACCTACACCCTGCAGCTCAACAAGCCCCACAAACTCACCTTGGACATTCAATATCTTGCTCTACCCTGGACAGGAACCTTCACTCTATCACCAGGTATCAACTCGGTTTTGAGGTCACAATTTTAACTGACAAGCTGTTGCGCGCGACTTCGTCCGAAAAACTTTATAAAATATATACTAAGATGTTACTCGCTGATAATGTAGCTTTTTATGGATGAAATAATTTTTAAAATAGGGTCAGTAGTTTTTGAGTTTTTTTCATTACAAAATACAATTTGTTTATCTTTATCTTAAAAAGAGTTCCATTCATTCTTACGTAGTTATGTGATATGTCAGACTAACTGTTGCACGCGACTTCGTCCGCGTAACTTTATAAAATATAGCCCTGATAACGTAGCTTTATATAGATGAAAGAATTTTTCAAATGGATCCAGTAGTTTCAGAGCCTATTCAATTCAAACAAAGAAACAAACGAATATTATTTCTTTATAATATTAGTAAGTATAGATAAATATCTACATATATTAGACATATTGAAGTAAAATGTTCTAAGTGAATTTATTCTTTCATAATTCCTAACAGATGTAACAGAGAAAAACATAAAGATGACGACAGAGAGTGAACCGGAAGGCGGCGAAAAGCAGCTGGGAGTGTGCTTCAGAGTTGAGAGGAACCACTCCTGGGAGTTGTTCCTACATGCGCCTTACTGGATTATTAACAAGACAGGATTACCATTGCAAATGAAGGTACTCCCTTACACTGCCTTAGAACCAAAGACAGCAGAATCTTACTTCTCGGAAAATACCTTCTGTCAAAGAGGTCGAATAGAATACAGTTAATGTCTCTGAAGTACTCGTATATTCCTTACCTCATAGTTGGTTACAAATTAATAAAAAGAATTATATAAATTAACTAGCTGCTGCCCGCGACTTCGCCCGCGTAACTTAGGTACTTATAAACCTTCCTCGAGAACCACTCTACCCATTAGTGAAAACCGCATTAAAATCCGTTGCGTAGTTTTATAGATCTAAGCATACAAAGGGACATAGGGACAGAAAAAGCGACTTTGTTTTATACTATGTAAAGATTAAAAAAAACAAGAAATAGTTATTACTTACGGTTTTTTCAAAATTTTAATTAAAAAAATAAAATAGAATTGTTAAAGTCGCAAGATTTAAGTTATTCAGAGTAATATAAAAATATTTTTATGAGAATATAATAATGTTAAACTGCGAGATCGAATCAGAAATCAGAATCCGTAGACGTACGAAAGTTACCGACATAAGCCGGATCAGTAAGTTAAAGTGGCAGTGGGCAGGGCATATAATATAAGGCTCTTTCATTCATTTTTTTTTTTAATTTTTGATATGAAATGCAGGGTAGTCACTCGGAGCCGAGCCAGTCGGTGGGCGAGGAGCCCCTGCTGTGGTCTGGCGGGGAAGGGGCGAGACGCGCGCGGCGCAGGGGAGGCGCACGATCGGCTCGTTTGCGCGTGCGCGCTCATCACTCTTCGTGGTCGCGTCCTGCGCGCGCAGCTCCTTGCGCCCCCGGACTCGTCGTCTGCGCTCACCCCGAGAGGAGGACGGCTTACAGGCTGCTGCTTGACGTAAGTATACTCTACGACGCCAACTCATGTTTTCACCAGTATTTTGACGTCTTAAATTTGCTACCACAGTGGGAGGCAATCCAAAAAAGTGTTGAGAACAAAATTGGGGTTGAATACAGTGTGATGCTGTAGTTACTATCAACTACATCCAAAATTTAATCACACTACTCGATATCAAAAGAATCAAAACACATTTTGGTATATATCTACTTAAATGGTATATTTGTGTTTGATACTTATATAGGTACCTACACTTAATATGCTCGAAAGAAAATATTACAAACCCCTCAAGCAGTAATCAATCTCTCACCTTATATATAAAAATTTGCGTGGTACACAAAATATGTTCGATATTTACTGGGAAAGCTCTTTATGTTTATGGTTTGTTTGTTTGGTGAGAAATCAAGCGGTGAATAAATAATCTTAATAAAATATTGTTTTCACCCACATAGGGGCAGACCAGGCGGGCATTTAAAAGTGGCAGAACTAGTGGGTCAAAATAGAAAATACTAAGTACCTATCTTCCTATCTTTATTTAACTGTTCCTAAGTTCCACCCAGACGGCCAACTAAACAAGTCTGTATAAAATAAAAATAAAACACAGTTTTTTTTTCTTTTAAACAGGTAACTCTTTCGGAATTGTGTCCGCAATTGACGAAGATCGTGACTCTCCTGCCATATTTCCTCGTGTACAACGAGACGAAGCGTCATCTGCGTTTCATGGAGGAGAACGAAGCGGCCGACTTGTGGATCGACCTTGCGCCGCAGCAATGTACTACGTTCTGGCCACAAACCGACTCCATGTTAATGCACTGCAAGTACCGAGACTCTGCAGTTGTCTCGCAACATTTCTCGATCACCAACAACCACTTCACTGTGCTCAGAATGGATAAGGGGGTAAGTTTTGTTTTGTAGGTTTTACGACACGTTTGGTCTAGTGGCTAGTAACCCTAGCTGTTAACCAAACGGTCGCTGGTTCAAATCCCACTAGGGGCAAATGTTTATGTGTTTTAATTTTACCATTGTACCTGAGTCATGGATGTTTTTGTATTTATAATATGTATCTATTTAGAAAAAAAAGTAATGTATGTAGTATATCAACTGTCTTGTATTCATAATACAAGCATTAGTTGCTTGAGGGATTCACAAAGGCGAATGACATTGACGATTTGACCTTCACCGATATGACCTTTAGAATGTTTATATATATCAAACTAATTCCGCACGAAAAACACAAACGTAATCCACACCTCAACGCAGTCACTGAGACACTGTAGCTCCATATATTTAGAGTTCCGAGGCGGCGGAAACAATTCAACAGGCCCGACAAATGTGGTTTTTTGTACTTTTCATTAAAACTACATTAAAAAAAAATAAAAAAATCAATAAATTTTTTTTAAATGATATTAACTTATTATTCGGTGTAGGAATCATTTGCGCGCAATAAACCGTTTTCGCAACAAATCACTACATAGTATAAAACAAAGTCGCTTTTTCTGTCCCTATGTCCCTTTGTATGCTTAGATCTTTAAAACTACGCAACGGATTTTAATGCGGTTTTCACTAATGGGTAGAGTGGTTCTCGAGGAAGGTTTATAAGTACATAATTTACTAAGTTACGCGGGCGAAGTCGCGGGCAGCAGCTAGTTTCAATATAAGTCAAATTCTTCTTATGTTCTAACTTTTATTGTGGGGTTTCTACTACTTCGATGGAAATTCTAAACAATATAATTTGTTCTTCACATGTTTAAGTATAACATATATTTTTTTCAAACCAATTGCATTGACAGTTTCTTCTAACATATTTTTTTAAAATGCAAATTTTTAGGATTGGCGTGTGTTTACACCTTAATGTGGAACTAGATGGCGTTGTTTTGAATCTGTATTTTTGTGTCAATTCAGACTGTCGGACAACTGTTCGAATATTTTGTGTCCGAATCGTCAGTAAGTCTGTGGATGACTTCCATAATTTTTTAAAATAAGATATAATATGTTTGCGTCGATTTTGTGATAATAAAAAGTATTTCAATAGAAATACTTACAAAGAATTTGCAACAAATGTTATACACCTTTTTAATGTGGTCAATATTTAAAAATACTTAAAATCTATAACACGCTCAAACATTTAAAAATTATACTCTTATACACAATCGTACCATAATAATTTACAAATATAAAATTTACCTACGCTTAAGGACCATAATATTTCGATTTAGGTTGTATAGGTCTTTCTATAGATAGTGTTCCGTCGTCGTGGAGCGTGTAAGCGGTTCCTTTGGACCGGTGCGTCCAAATCTTGATGGCTTTCAAGTGTGCATCGCTCTGATCTCGAACTTCTGACGCTGGAGGTGCTGGCTCTATTGGCGGGGCTTTGACATGCGATGATGATGATGAAGACGATGATGTAGAATGACTACTTGTTGATAACACCTGAAACATGTCGGATAAATTGGAAAAATTAAATTATATCTTAACAAATTCCACACAGCACCATCTGGTTCCACATTAAGCAACTATAGGCTTGTGTTAAGGATACCAGACAGTTGATATGTAGATACTAAATGGATTACTTTTTTTGTAAATACATACATATTATAGATCCTTGACATACATAAAAACATCTAAACATCCATCCAAACATCTCATACAACATCCATCCAGGTACAAAGGTAAATGTTTACACACAAACATTTGCCCCTAGCGGGATTCGAACCCGCGACCGTTTGGTTAAAAACTAGGGTTACTAACCACTAGACCAAACGTGTCGTCAAACGTCCTATTAATTTAAGTCCTTCCAATTTAATTTAATTTTTGTAACTTTTATTCTTACCATTAATTGTTTTTATTCAATAATTGCATGTTTTTTTCCGTTGCAAATAAAAATTGATTGATGAATTAACTGATTTTTAAGGAGTACCTAATAAACAAATTTTACTTACAGTATAATGTGGAACTTTATATGAATTGACTGTGTGCAGTTTAGAATTGTAATTCATAAGCGGCAAATCTGCGAAACTTTCTACTTTATACGATCCGTCCGCCAGAAGCTTCACCGGAACATCTGCGAACGCAATCTCATGATCGCCGTCCCTCAAATTAACTGGCTTTGGTAGAATTTCATCGTTCTTAACTTTACTGTCAGTATAGAAGTTGTCGGCTCCCTTATCGGGTCTCAATTCGTTTATTTGGTTTTCTCTTTGTGGAAAATTATTAATCGCGAGCCGATTGCTCTCTTGTCCTTCAAATGGAACACTATGTGGTTGATTATATAATTTGCTATTTAATATTCTAGGTTGAGTTGACTCTTCAATGTAGTTTGCACTGAAACTGTCACCCTTGTCTTGATTTTCGTAAGGAATATTTCCAAAATAACTCGTCTGCACATCTTGCGGAGGGTTCTTGCCTCTATAAGGTTTTTCGTTAAATTCAATCACCATGTCATTATCACCGTGTTTCTCATTTGAAAACTCTATAATTTTGTCCAGATCCTGTTTGGATAGATATTTTACAAAGTTGTTAATGTCCTCGTCGCGTAGACCTTCATTGTTCGGTTTTTTATATACTTTTGAAGGTTTCGGTCCTGGATATTGAGGCTCATTATTGTCAATCATGAGGTGCGGTGGTGGAGTGTACGAGAAGTAGCCCGAAACTGGGTAACTACTGGGAGGTTTTCTATAAAACCTCGCCGGTGGATTGGAATAGTATTTGGCCCTTTTCACTCTCGTGTATTCGTTTCGTATAGTGCTGTATTTATTTATATCACTTTTAGCTTTGACAAATATACACAAACACATCACCAAAATTGATAACACTATTTTTGACATTATTGTTTTGGTTTTTTTGCTTATAAATTTCTCTATTTCGGAAGTAAGTATTAGCTGTTTCCTTGTCGGACATTGAGTGAAACTGAAGGATAGTGAAATTGTGTGCCATAACTTATAACGGTGGTTTTGAAAGTGGTGATAATTAAGTTAGAGTGTTCGTTACGATCAGCGCTCGACAAGTAAAAGGTGACATAAATTGTTGTATAATATGCTTTAATGTCGCACTTTAGGCTACACATGTGGGTTAACGGTCTATTAAACATGATAATTTATTTAAATGGCTTATAAGGGCTCTATATCTCACAAAGAATGTTAGAGAGATATGTTTAATGAATTTTCTATTTTTGGGTAAGCCATGTTTTTTGGCTGATTAGAAAATATTGTGTATAGACTTGTTACGAATGGTGAAAATAATTTACGTAGGTAATTTGACTGTTAATATTCCTAAATTATTTTAGGGCATTTAAAAAAAATACAAAAGAAAATAAAAACTCATTAATATAATTGTAAACAGAAATTAGGTCCAGAGGTACCCAAGAATTACTTTGCATTATTATAGAATACTAGCTGTTGAACGCGACTTCGTCCGCGTAACTTTATAAAATATAGCCTCGCTGAT
The DNA here is from genome assembly GCA_947623395.1 of Synanthedon tipuliformis. Classification (NCBI taxonomy): domain Eukaryota; kingdom Metazoa; phylum Arthropoda; class Insecta; order Lepidoptera; family Sesiidae; genus Synanthedon; species Synanthedon tipuliformis. Next base: position 10,515,360 of record OX392418.1, on the reverse strand, counting down.
AATAATATAGCTTTTCAACAGTGAAAGAATTTTTCAAATCGGTCCAGTAGTTTCAGAGCCTATTTAATTTAAACAAACAAACAATCAAAACTTTCGTCTTTATAATATTAGTATAAAGTATAATAGATATATAATTTATTACAGTCCGCGATCTGCGTCGAGGTGACTGGCGGAACAGACAGACCTTTTACCATCACATTCAAAGCGTACAGTCCAGGAGACGCACCAGTTCGTATTGACAATCTGTGCGACGACCTGTTTCTGAAGCTGCATCAGGTGGACTCCGGACAAGTGGCACTGCTCAGTCCCTATCAATCCATGCTTTACACTTGGGATGACCCGGCCGAGGACAGGAAGCTGCTGTGGAATATTTACAACATCAAGGGAAAGGGATACGTTGCTGATTTCAGCCAAGATGGGTGAGTAAACTAAAGAAACTATCAAAAAATGCAATTGAAAAATGAAAAAATAATAATATTATAACGAATATCTCTAGAGATAAAAATTCTGTTAAATATTATAGACTTGAGCTATACGTTACTACATAATTATGACTTAGTTTTTAATTTAAAAAATAAACGTAACTTAAGATATTTAATATTAACAAAGATAAAAGTAGATATATGGAAATTCTATTCGGTCAATATTTTTAAGAAGCACATTTTCTGTTATCAGTTATGGCGAAGAAAAGGTCAGTTTCAGTTCGGTGAAGCATACGACTTTAATCGGGACGAGCAGCGTGACTTCGAAACTGTCCTCGACCCTTAAACGACTCACACCCAAATCTCCTGAACCTTGCTCGTCTAGCAGCGACGATTCGGACAACTCCGATTTGCCAGAAAATCACGTCAAGTCCAAAAAACTAAGAAAAGACAAAGTCATTGTCTATTGGATATCTTACATGGACGGATACCAAAGGGTTTTCGCTCTAGCTCAAGACGAAAGAATAGCGTATCAGTATAGAATGAGAATTAATTCGGAAAGAAGCAACTACGAGGTGTACTTGTCTCTGGCCGGAGCCAGTCTCTCCGTCTGCGTCAACTCAAATATGGGAACAAAGGAGTTGGCCTACGCGAGTATATCTGATTCTCTGCCTCGATGGGAGGTCAACGTAAGTCACAGGTGGAAGCAGCTATCGCCGGACCTCACAGCTTGGATAGAAGACAAATACCAAACAGAACAGAAGAAATGTCAACTCAAAGAGTACATTCACATAGATTTGGAGAAAATGCAGATGACAAAGCCCTTCTTTTCCGAGTTGAGACGAACATACAATCCAGGCATTTGGATGCAACTGCGCAAATCCGATACGTACACGTACTGCCATCTCAAATTGCACAAGTTACAGATAGATAATCAGTTAAACGAGGCTGTTTTCCCCAGTATATTATATCCGGCTCCAACTATGACTAGGTCCAACAGGATCGTGAGACCGTCTTTAGAAGTGGTAGCCCTGAAGCAGCACAGACCGTCTCTAAATCAAGATGTTTACAAATACTTGAAGGTGTTAGTCCAGGAGCATTGTGTCAACTTAGATCGAGGCTTCGTTAATTACGTGTTCGATATCCTGAACCATTGGAAAATAGAAGAGAAGCCGGCTGTCAGATTGAGGGCAGACCTGGCCCTGGTACACATGCCGTTGTCAATAATCGCAACGAAGGGTCAGAGCAACGCGCAGAGGAATACTGTTTTTGAATACGTACACTTGTCTCCTATAAAGTTTGTATTGAGCTTGTCGTCGAGGGGATACTCTGGCGATAACTCTAGTCCGAGCAGAACGAAATATGGTAATAAGAAAGAGAATAGGCCTAAGCTCTTCAACAGTGATCTTTTGGAGTATTTGTTCAATTCGTGGGGTTCCTCGCTTTGTGACATGAAAGATGTTGTTATAAGGTACTTTTTTTCATTATGGATTATAAGATGTAACTATTTTTTTCATATTAATATCGTCAGTCAGGCTGTCTGTCCACTTGATAGTAGGTGGCTACCACCGCCTATAATACCGTTATTTCGGTGGTGACCTTCTGTAAGGGGGTGGTTACTGCCGCCAGACAAACTGCCCAAATTAGGGTGCCCTGCCACTACTTCCTGTCATTTCATGAATCCGAAACCCGCGGTCTATTCCCAGTAGTTCAGTTAACAGTGAGCCTTTTTTCCCAGTAGTCCGACCGTACAAATCAACCGAAATCGCCATAGGATAAAAAATAAAATACAAAAGTGATATATTTTTGTATTCCAGAATGGCATACTTCGAGACACGTAATGCAGCAATGACCGGTGCAGCTCTAGCGAACGCTGCTTGGCGACACTACTGGGTGCAACTGGTCCAGCAGTTCCATGTTCTGGTGCTTGGCCTCAACATCCTCGGCAATCCCTACAGCCACATCGGAGACTTCACCAGGGGCATCAAACAATACTATGAACCCTCTTTGGTGAATAACTTTTTAGTACTATTGACGGAGACTCCACTTTTCCATACAGGTTTTTTTTCTCGATTGATATGATTTGATATTTCAGATCAGATTAAATTCTCGGTGGGAATGTTTTCTGATGATTTCAGTTCAGGGGCGATCTTAGCTACTAAAAGACCTTTTTACTTAAAGATGGCAGATCTTTCCCGTTTCCCTTTCCCGTTTGGCACAATTTTTTAAATTCAAATTTGTGTTGAAAGGACGCTCTCTTTTAAGCTCAGAAAGCTTATAAATCAGAAATATATTTATGTGTTCATATAATTATACGAATTGTATTATCCATGAAATATATTTATGTGTTCACGTAACAGTAAGATTATCATATGAATTCCATACGAAAGGCCAAGTCTGCTAAGTTCTTGACACTGTCGGGAAACAAAGCCGAGCTCTTCATCTTCAAGCCACATTAACTAAACTTTATGATGATGAGACTTTGAACCTTTTTTTAACACTTCATCGTGCGCAGGGCGGGCCGTGCAGGGCCCGAACAGAAGAGCCCGCGTACAAGCTGGGTTACGCAGCCGCCCGTCTTCTGGGCCACTGCGCTAGTGGCGCCGCCAGAGCTGCCTCAGTTTTCGCGGACGCCCCTCGCATCACCACACCCAAGAAGAGGACACGTAAGAACATTTATCTCATTTCTTAAGTTAACTTCTTAAGTTTCTTAAAGGGTCTTTAAGATACAAACTTATCAGTTTAAGAAATTTTTGGTAATCAATCTACGCCTCGCATTGATAGGACTTCTCGAAACCTTTTTTCTCATAGCAAACTTCACAGGAAGTAGGTAGGTACAATTTATTATTTAGTTTAGATTTTTTTAACATAAAAAAGTTTGGAAATTGTTCAATAATATCAATCTTTCTGTGCTGTGTTTATGGCGACGTTTAGTTATCTTCCATCAAGTGGAACGTCAGCCTGTCTACTAACAAACATATAAAAAAATGAAAAAAATCCAGTATTAATTTTCATTTTCCAGTAAAAATTTATACTGCGTCTTTTGTGTTTCCAGTGAATTTTGTACGGTAGATATTTTTTTCTGATACAAGCCATAATCTATTACCCTATCACTTCCTTCTGCGCACTTCCCTTGGCGATGTTTGCGCTTATAGGCTGTACGGTAGCCACTGCCATCAAGTGGACCATCAGTCTGTCCCGTGGCATTTATCATTAAAAATTTCAAAGGTGACGACGAAGAGCTCAGCAACGACTTGCCCGAATCAGTGATAGAGGCAAGCACAGACAATCCAGCCAGTGTGGCGTTGGCTTTGACCGGCCTTATTGCCAGACCCACCTTCGGTAAGATGTGGCCACAAAATACAAATTTTCAAAGATGCACGCTCTTATTGTGTTTGTAGCACTGTGATACCGATTCGCTTGATTGTTTCTTTACACTGAGATTTAGCTTCTTAAGTAGAATTCTTATAAGTTGTAACTTATTTTGTTAACGCGTTAGGTATCTGTTGTTATGGAAAAATAAATTCTATTGCAACTAAGCAATTCGTGTGATAATTCTGCATACGCAACTACCCTGGTAAAGTGCAGAGACGACTTCCCCACTGATTCATTGTTTCTGTAGTTATAAGTGTTCTATATGTCGTGGGCAGATCGTAGAATTGGGCAGATCGTAGTATGAAATCAAAAATCCTTCACCAAAAGTCAAAAATAGGTGCGACGAGGAGCGGAGCGAAGCAAAGCGAGGAGGATCAGGAGGAGCGTGTTAGGTTTACATGGAAATAAATTTGAGAAACCGAGCGGAGCGGAGTGAGGCGACCCTCTCAGTTTTAACAGAAATATGATCTGCCCAGGAATATCATGATATGCCCAATTCTACGATGTGCCGACGACATATATAAGTGTTCCTACATTTGGCATCCATCTTGTGTTTTAGAACACAATGCATGGCATGCAATATTTGATTGAATGTTCTTTGTTCTGTGGTTAAAAATAAGAGAATTATGTAAGTCTGTAGTTAAAGAGTATTTATACGAATAGGCCGCGCCACGAAACAAGTCCCGCGGTATAAACATGAACTAAAATTGGCAAAACTAGAGTTGGCCATAAAACCTCAAGAAAACACTTCAGATTGCGATGACAATGAAAAAAAAATCACCTGTTTTATGTGCAACAAACTTACCCAATTTGTTCATACTTAGTCTTTATGATTGATTGCAAATAAGCCAACAAAAAATATATGTTGCGATGACAGCGCCACCCCTGCGGGACTTATTTGTTGGCGCGGACTCTAGTTGTTAGTCATTGCTCATATTATGACCATTATACTCATTATGCATTGTTTCTCGTTTCATTATGTCTCTTGGATAGATGAGGACTATGTTGTTGTGAGCCGTGAGTACATTAGTGCATGTATTTTTTTTAAGTAAATGTACAGGCTGATTTTTTTTAGTCGGGAATATAATAATAAATTTTATATTGGTTCCTCAAGTAAAACTTTATGTCTAGAAAATTGGGTAATGTCTATAATTAATTTCAGCCTGTGCAGGTGAATTAATAGAAGTTTTTCGAGAATCTTATGTTATCAGAATACTTACATCATATGGAATGAATATTAATTTCAAATGTGCACTGATCAAATAATACATAAAATTTAAACTTACTATTATTGTATGAGAATGTTAGTATATTGTGCTTTTTTATACTAAGTAATACCTACATACTCGTAAAGTATAGATTTTAACGTAGGTACAGCTTACGAGTTGGGGGTTTGAGTATTATAATCAAACTAAGTATAGGTACCTATATACTTAGTATAGCATTTTTAAAAACAAGCAATATTTTTCGTTTCTTTTATAAAAAATCTTTAGCCTTCATTTGTACTTCTCCACAATCAGGTAGTTGAAGGCCCTCTCGACAAAATTTGATACAGGTCCTAACTCCTATCTTAGGCAAGCTAAAACACTGGATACGTAGACAATTTGACGAATGCCTTCTCTAGATACTTTCAAATTGTTACTGTCGAGACGAGAATTATATTTCGGGTACCAAAGCCACTCAAGGTACTGAAGTAGGTGATTTGTGGTACAGAGGTGTGCCGCGAGGCTTCACGCGCCGCTCTGTCTCGGCAACTGGGAGTGAACAGCGCGGAGGCAGCCCTTCGCGCTTGTGTGGACCGCAGCAACGGGAGACTGGTCACCAGGCGACGGCTGCCAAGGCATTGTCCACCTGCTGAGGTAATTCTGTCTAGTTCATCCCACATATCCTCAATAAACAAACTCGACTTGGTCTAAGTGTTAGACTCTAAGATCATTTCATTTTTAATTTAAAAGCGTTAGGTACAACCCTGTACCTACAATAAATCTGTAAGTGTAGGTATTTAATGTATGATGTTCCTCCATAACTCTTTAACGAATTAATTGATTTTCATGAAACTTGGTATATAAACATTTAGACGTACGGGACACAGGATAGGCTTCTTTTTTCACGCGGACGAAGTCGCGGGCGCCAGCTAGTTATAAATACAAACATCCATGACAAAGGTTTGCCCCTAGCGGGATTCGAACCCGCGACCGTTTGGTTAACAATTAGACTAGACCAAACGTGTCGTCAAGCATGGTACAAGAATTTCGTTATGTATAACTCAAAAGATCTAGATTGTATGGGATACATGGGACATGTTATAGGGTATCCGACCGTACTCGGCGCACGCGGCGCTAGGAGTGCAGCTACTGGCGCTGCTAGGGCGCGGCCACTACGCCGACACAGACGGCTACGTTGCGCACGCGCACCTGGCGACGCACTCCAAGAGCACTCTGCTCGTGTCCACGCAACACATATTCCTCGTGCGATTCGGAGGCACCAACACTTCCTGGCACGTCGAGTGGGTCGTCAAACTGGACGATCTCATCGGAGTGCCCGAAGTAAAAGATGGAAAACTCGTGTTGCATATTAAGCAGGTGATTTTTTTTCTTGTTTTTTTTTTTTATGTTACTTACTTACTTTCTTGTCATTTGACTGGTCATTTCATTGCTGTACCAGTGTACCTACTCAAACTAAAATGATTTTTGTTGTACTCCATCAAAACAAAGAAAATAAACAACTTGTTTAATTAGAATCCTAAAAAGTATTATATAAATAATGCGAAAGTGAGTTCGTTTGTTACACTTTCACGCCTTTAATCGATCAGTTTGAAATTTTGAATACACGTTACCTATGCTTTGGTACAGCAAATCAAAGCAATTTTTATTATCTTTTGGTAATTCAACACTTTTGTTTTGAGTCTTCTGAGTTTTATTTTTAATCATTGGATTAGTCGCATTTACATATGTATATTCCAATCTATATTCCACCTATATCTACGGTTTTTTTATTCCTTTCAGGATGAATTAGTGAATTACTTTTCCACCGACGAGAAGGTGATCGAAGTTCCTGATCCTGAAGTGTTGAATTGGCTCCAGGCGAAGATAGAATGTGCGCTCGTACTCGCTCTAGAAGACAAAAGGTGTCCACCAACAATGTAAACTGCCGCCACTTAGTCTAATAATGGTTCGATAAATTCACTTGTACCTAAAGATGATTTTGTGAACACTATTACGTATACCTATGCTAACGTAGGCAGTAGGCACCTGGTAGGAACAACGAATACTTGTAAGTACACTGACAAATAGACTTCGAATTTTGAAGTAACCGCTCGACTGCCATTTTCAGGAGCGCATAATTATATATATGGAGCTACTATAAGTAATTAAGTCGAAACCGCTGTACCACTCCTTAGCAATGCAGGGTAGGGGCGGGGGAAGGGAGGAAAGAGAACGAGTTCACATGATTTTACGATATAGACTTGCAATATTTTAAAACGCATTATTATTTTGACATTCACGTACATAACTTTTGTATTGCGTTGTCTGGTTTTCTTTACTTGAAATATTCGGCCACTTTAAAATCATAGTTTTGATGTCACAAGATAAATTATATGACGACATGTTTGGTCTAGTGGCTAGTAACCCTAACTGTTAACCAAGCGGTCGCGGGTTCGAATCCCGCTAGGGGCAAATGTTTATGTGTTAACATTTACCTTTGTACCTGAGTCATCTATTTTTTTATACCCCTAAATGTTAAGGGTGGTCCACCCCAAATTTTTTTTTTCGCAAAACAACGTTTGCCGGTTCATCTAGTAATATATATTTTTCTCTTGTGCTTCTCATATAGAAAAGCATAGATAAACGGACAAATCGGAGCGGCCTGCTGAAACTCTCGCCGCGCACATACTTACCTAAGGAGTGGCACAGCGGTTCTGGTCAAACTACAATATAGTACCTATAGTATGTGAACTAGCAGTTTAATAATTGATATAAGAACAAAACTAAGTAGCATGTCGTTTGCAATATTATCTAATATGCCAAAATACACATCCTAGAAATGTATACCTACCCCACATGGTGAAGGAATGTTAATATATATATTTTACCTTTACAAAACTGAAGACTGTTCTAATAATTTTTACAACACACTATAATATGATATGATAATATATGATTCAATATAGGCAGCGAAGACGCAATAAAATAATATATAGATAGTTGCGTGTGTGGTCACTCAAAGAATACTATAGAAAATGTCGAGTAGGCAAGTAATACCTATGTTTTGATATGTTTGAGCAGTGGTTTGAGACAAGTGTACTAAAAAGTAGACATGTCAAGTGGACGTACCTATATCTATAGCCACATCTCTGTCATTTCTATCAGTTAACTATAGGTAGCTATAGCTCTTGCAAACGTAACGAAACATTTGATCGAAGCATTAGTAGGCTTTCAAGGATTACGTAGTTAACGCAATTTTTGATCCCATCTCCCACCAATGTTTAAACGATTGCCGACTTCGGAGATTTTAATTTCCTAGTTTTTTTATTTAAATAAAAAAAAATTATGTTACGTAACGCTTTGTTCGTCCCGCCCCTGTAACGCATCGTAACGTTTCACAAGACGTGAAATTCCCCCCAAACTGTGTTGCGTAATACTTGAACGCCCGAACTGTCTAACATTTACAAGTATTAAGACATTAAATCACTCAGTGTCTACCATAACTCTCAATTCATTAAGGGATTCATCCAGAGAAAAGTACTTACTGTTCCAGAAAGATCATTTATTTAAAAAATACCCCTGACAAAAGTTTCATAGCAATGCAGATGTCACGCGTTCTATTGCTTATACAATGCGGACGAAGTCGCGGGCACTGGCTAGTTGGAAATAATTAAGTATTACCTACTACGTTTATTAAGTATAAATATATTTATGCTATATACAATACCTGCCTAATTGTTATTCACTTACTTATGTATTATGTGGATTCCTGTCGCTTATAGTTCTTGCATTTCACGAAGGCGAGTGGGATTTACTTGTAGTAAACACTTGTCTGTATATGTGTCACAGTGTGCGTGAGATCGAAAGAGGGGAGGGACACGCACACTATCGCAATGTGCGTGTACACGTTCAACCACAAGCAAAACTCACTCGCCTTCGTGAAATGCAAAGACTATACTTATTATGAATTTTACCTAATCAAGGATGAAACTAGGACAACGGAAATACTACTAAGAGTAAATGGCCTCATTGAAGTTTCACATCACTTGATCACGTAATCAATTGATTCTTTGGAGTTTACTCCTTAAGATTGTATTTATATAAGCCCGGTATATGAAAATTTATGGGAGCAAAATCAAAATTGTCACCGGTATGCATTACGTTCTATTTTCGAATATTTTAGAATACGTCTGTAGTTTCAGACATATTGCGCCATCTATACAATATAACTGAAACTAGAATATGTTACGTAATAATACATCATGGCGAACAGAGATGGCGCTGATATTAACTCGTTATGATTAATGTTTTTATAATTTTTATAATCGTTCCAAAGGAGTAAACTCCTGTCGTGCGTCGGATCTGACACACACACACATTTTTATTCAAGAAAATAACGGCCCTCTAAACTTGTTCCTAAACAAAAAAAGGTAGATAAAGCATGAATAAAAAAAATAGTTTTAAACAACTATCAACACGACTGAATTTTATTATCTGATAATAAAATAAAATCAGGGTTTCATAATAAAAAAAATAATATAATTGCTTATTTTATTTATATAATATATATATATATTTATCACTATATATTTCCACTTAAATGATCTCATTTGCTAGTCAAGAGCTTTGTAAGCATATATTATTAAGTATTATTTAAACTTTGAAAACATCAACAAATATTCCTGAGCTGGATTTCAATTTATTTGATGTTAAGTGGATAATTAGCTTGAAAATAAAAAAAAATATATAATTACTTGATGTTATAACAGTGCAATTGCTCCTATTGCCTCATAATAAAATGATATTTTACCTATTTTAAAATATTTTGATAATAAATATTATATTGATGTCTTATAGTGCAATATATTATGCATTTTGTGTGAATTGATTATATAATTAAGCATAATAATTATACTTAAAGTATAACTCGTATACCTTGTATGTTGCTTAAAAATATTTTAAATTGTTGTTAATAAATTATTCAATCCATATGCCAAGTTATATGCGATTTTTATTTTAATATTTGATCTATTCCATTTAATTCTAACGGTTTTTGGTTAAGAGATTAGAAAGGGAAATATTTTTCACAAATTTCTATCGATTGAACTAATATTTTATTTTTAATATCTATGTGGAAAATTTCGTCCATTTGGTCAACAGTTGAACAAAACTAGTAGAACTACATAGAATAGATCAAATATTCAAATTCAAATTAATAAATGTATATGTCAATTTGTCGTCACTTTCCAAAATTTTATATTCCACATTACATTTGCTAAAATTTGATGCTAAATTATTTGATCCACAATGATTGAAATACTATAATAATCGTTTCGAAGGTGAGTGAAATCAGATATGAAATAATCATTATAGAAATTCAATATGAGACATTGTGGACCTGAATATATAAAAAAATAAAATAAAAAAAATTGGACAGTGACTTCAAACCTAGGAAGGGTTAATAGGAAAATATAATATGCATTCTAATGCTCCCAGCAGTATTAACTAACTTTGAAATACTTAACTCATTCAATGTGTGAAAAATTAAGTTACACTAAGAAATAAATGTTTTGTAAAAGGAAATAAACAATAAAGTGTTAATATTAAATATTGTTTTATTTCAAAGGATGTTTTAGGGTAATAATGGACATGACTATATTTCAAAATAACATACTTATAAACACATGAATTTCCAAAGACTGCAGAAATCTAAATTATCTATCTATATTATATAAAGCTGAAGAGTTTGTTTGGTTGAACGTAGTAGTTTGGTTGAAACCAGTAGTCTAGTTTCTGAGATTAGCATCTCGGAAACTACTGGTTCGAATTGAAAAATTATTTTTGTGTTAGATTAAGGAAGACTTTATTAGACTATATAACGTTTTGAACGCGGACGAAGTCGTGGGCAACAACTCGTTTGTAATTTTCAAAAAGCTATTTTAAAAATACGTATTAAATTTGCATTTTTTTAATATTATTCAATATAAAAAAACCAACCATTTGCATTTAAAATATATATACTTTTAATAAACTATTCCGAATTCTCCCCGCTAGAGCTATAATCACCGACCAAGGACAGGCCTTTTTCTGATTTCACTTCTTTAATATCACTTTGACACTTGTTTTCACTTTCTTTTTCACTTTTAAAAGATTCTTCTGCAATCAAATTTTCACTTTCCACTTTCTTCTTTTTAACGGTTACACCTAAAGAGTGTCTCGTCAATGTAGCACTTCTGCTCAATAGTTCCTCTTTCTTGAGTCCTCCGAAACTGGTTATTAGACCACTGGAACTAGCCAATGCGGGACTGTTCAATAATCTACTTCTTGTATTAGTTTGTTTCTCTTCTATAGTTTTGGAAGGTCTGAGCGCTAGGAGATTGGCCATGTTCCTATCGTCCTCGGTTTCCGGCAGGAGCTTGATGTCCAACGAGGACTTCGCTAGAAGTAAACCGTCGTTTACTGACGATTCTTCTAGTTCTTTTCTTCTCTTCTGTAAAACCATGTATTAACTAATTAAGTACTAATTTATTTAGTGGTCAGAGTCAGCCGTACTGTGAGCTTTGAAAAAGGTGCCATAAACAGTTGGGATGAATAGAAATATTATCTAGCGGACATATAAATTTTGGAATAATCTCCCTTGTAAATGCAAGCAAGGAGTAAACAAATCCTACAGAGTTGACTGTGCACCAGCGCTACCACTTACCATCAAGTGGACCAACAGCCACCTTTTATAAATAAAAAAAAATAATACCTAATAGTAGAATTATTTATGTCTGGGCCAAGCCTTTGTAAGATAAAATTTATGTTTTACATGTAAAAAAGTTTTTTCCATAAACATAACATAACAAGAATTCAATGAACATACACATATCAGTAAAAGTTAATAACAGTATAATTACCCTAAAATTGCTTCTCAAAATGCAGTTGGCCTCATAATCATCTTTCCATACAGTTTCATTTCTCCCCACCAACCTTCTGAGCCTTGGTTTGTCTTGTGTTGCCGCACTCTCATCGCCTGTTTTATGCTCTAATTTGAACATGGCATCATCAAACAATCGTTTCTGAGTTTCTTTTGTTTCGGGGACTATTTGCCCATTTTCCGTAGGATCCCATCTGTTTTCTTGCCGTCTTGCGCCTGATACTATTACATAGTCCAAATTCTGAAACATAATGACATTTACAGGGAGACTTTCATTATTGTTTTATGGGTTCTATTTGATGTTGACGCAAATAACAAATGTCTGAGCCTATTTTCCTATGCCTTCCTAATCCCCTATCCATAATCCTACTATGATTTGCAGTATATTTTTGTAGTTGCTTGCATTATGATCATTAGCTTGTCTGATAAACTTAACACAAAAAAAATATTCTCAAAAGTCTAAGGATATTTTTAGTCAGTGGCAGTTTTTTAGATTCTATACCTAAACATTTTTATACAAGATCTCTGAATTTTTGTTCAACATTTTGACTTAAGTGAAGAGGTTCATTTGTATCTTTAAGACTTACCCCAGGATCAGTTTTGATTTCGAAATGATTATTGCACAAATGACATTTCATTCGGAACTGGTAGACGGGTGTGCTGTAATACATTCCAATTTTCGTCTTCTCAGCGTTATACCTCACCCCCATTCCTATGTGGTTGTTGCATCCATCGCACCAAATGTTGTATGGCATTTCAAATCTGATAATTAGGATGCCCATGTGTAATTTTCGAGCTCTCTCCCTTAAAGCATGAGTGCCGTGGAATTTATTCAACCCCCCGACCTTAGGGTCGTAATCGGGGGGATAGTAGAGGTTTTGTCCCTTACGTTCACCCATTTTTACAACTGAAATTCAAGCAAATTGTAATAAGTAACTTATTTTCACACAACTTCATAATATTGGCTACTTATATTTCACTTTATTTTGTACCTTGTTGTTTCGGTGGAAAACACTACACAATTTTCTATTTAACACCTTATTAAGTTTTAAATAAAAATACGTAAATAAATTAAAATCAATAATTATAAATATAATTATTTAAATTATGTACATTATGTATGTTATGTCAGTGTCAGTGCAAAATCACCACAGATTATAAAGTTATATGAAAATCACTCACTGCATATCGAAGTATACTATGTTTATCTTCTTCTTCTTAGGTTTAAAATGGCAATGCGGCTCATTTTAAAATGGCCATTATCTGCCAGTGTCAAGTTAATATACTATGTTTATGCTGCATATCATGCATATATATTATCCAAGGATTTTTTAATAATATAACAGGATTGATAACTTCGAAAAATTGCTTTTAAAAAATTAACTGTATTACCAACAGTTAGAGTATATTTTTCATTGCGCCTTACACATGGGCTAAACCGAGAAAAAAAGAGATAGCCAAACTAAGGCCATATGTCCCTTTCTTTCATCTTGCCAGGCTACAAAAATGTATTTCATTAAAAACTTAGATTCAAAAATCTTAGATCAAACACTATGTATATTAATTGTAGTTTAAATTTTTTAATAGTTTTTAAATGAAATTATTATAATAACATTAATTTTGTGATATATTACTAAATTACAAAAGATAATATTTATAGTTTCAGTACTATTTTTTTTATTTTATTTTCTACTGGCATCCCTATGAAATGTCATGGTGGTGTTTTTAAATAGCAGTTTACATATTGTTTTTTAAAATCGTTCATAGAAATTAAATTTAAACTTAAAATGGTGAAAAAGTGTTGCGTGTATGCTTGTCCGAGCGAATCCTATGGTGGTTGCAATATATCTTTTCACAGGTAAGCTAAAAATAACATAATAATAAATCTACCAACTATGTTAACCATAAATTTGTAACGTTGGTGGATATGGTTATGTACAATTATGTTAATCTAGTAAATCTAGTTGGTCCGGCAAACTTCGTGCCGCCTCAGAAACAAAACTCGTACCATTTGTATAAAAAAAAAATTTCGAAAAAGTTATTTTCCATTTTGTACAAACAAATTATTGTTTTCGCAATTTACTTTACTTTTCTATATTTACTACATATTTACTACACATTTACTTTACTATATTTAAAGCTGAAATATCAAATACCACTCATCGTTAATATACCTAACCAGGACGCTCAGTACACCGACCTAGTAAAATGTTGGTGAAAAGTCCTCGGAACGTATCAGGGATAGAAAAGTAGGGTTTGCACAATGTCATAGAGAGTATCCCATCCCGTTCATATATTTTTTACAGTCCATACAACTTTTTTGGAGTTTTCAAAGCGGGATATCTCCAAGACCGTCGGGGATAGATGGGCAGTGTCTTTAGCGAATAACCATCGATACATTTCTCAGTAATCGTCCATTGCTTATGTGTTTATTTATTTATATTTATATTAAAAGAAACTACTACTACCTATATATTAGTAATTTTTTGTATAAATATCACTGTAAGTTTTCCTTGAAAATAAATAAATAGAACATTTAAATTTGTCTTATACAACAAAAATCTTATGGTCACCATATTAGAAAGGGACACACGGCTCCTCTTCTATATATCCTACTTGGCCCGCTTTTTAGCCGCAAGTAATAAATCCTTATTATTATATTAAATCCATGATATTATCAAACAAATGACAGCGACAGTGACAGCTGTTTAAATCTGACAATGAAAATTGTTGACTATGAATAATGTCTGCTATGAATATCACCTCCTCCTCACACAATCTGTCCAAATAATAGAGTAACTTATAATATCTAATAAAACCTTCTTATGTGTATGTGTATTTTACCATTAAATATTTTAATAATTTTACAAATAAATTACCTAATCAATTTATCACTTTTCTCTAGTTCCCTAATCTCCTCATAGATAATATATTGTTTGTTACACAAAATAAGAACAGAGTAAATATTCGTAACCTTTCGTAACTTTATTTAAATCAATTTCAGTTCTATAGCGCTTATTATACTATTCAATTTAAGGAATTCGATTTAAGGAACACTACGATTTAGAAATCAAATTGAAACGTGTGTAGTTGCGTTTCTCTCTACCATGGTCTCTAAATCGAATTCCTTAAATTGAATAGTGTAATAAGCGCTTAACTCTTACTTGTCAATTCGTCAATCAAGCTATTGGGGTTACAATTTATATTAATTATTTATAGTAGATTACTGTCTGACGGATTCTAATAAGAACGAATTCGAAATTAAGCCTAGTTGGGGGAAATCATTAGTTCTGTTTGAGCCGTGAACTTGTTTGGTGGCGCGGATTGTCGGAGGGACTATTTAAAATTTAATCTGTACCAAATTCTTGGCGACGTAAGTCAACAGTCGACAGTCGACAGCTGTTTGACAGCTCGAGCTCGTTAAAAAAATAGAGCTTCGTTTGGGAAAATAATTTTAGTTTAGTTGACATTTAATCTGTTTTTAATTTAATTAAATCGCACTTTATAGCGAAATCACAATTAATTTAGATCATATCGTATGTATGTTTTCAAGTGATGGTGTATCTACAAAAGGTCTACCTGTGATGAGGTTTAAATGGCTGAAAGAAATGCACTTTGCACTATAAATAGATGTCGGAGTCACACGTAATTTCGAGTCGTTTACGTTAAAGTAGACATTTAGTAGGGACTAAAAGGAGTCATGGGTATGAGGGAGAAACCTGCTTGGGCTGAGGGTACGGTGGGGTTGACTGCGGCGAGAGAACGAGGCGACATTCAGAGAGAATTCCAGACTCGTCTCACTGTCACACGATCTATGATAGATAGGCTTGGACTGGAGAAAGAACTACATGGACACGGTGGATGTGTAAATTGCTTAGAATGGAACAGAGATGGATCGTGAGCATAACGAAAAGTTAAATTATAATGTAGGTACATATATAAATTTATTAAATTAATTGTGGGCAATGTTTGGTTCCACAGAATATTGGCATCGGCGTCTGACGATCTTCATGTGATCCTATGGGATCCCTATCGCTATAAACAGCTGCAAAATATAAGTACAGGACACACTGGCAATATATTCTCTGTGAAGGTAATGAAATATATTAATAGATGTTTTTATTGTTTTTGCAATTTAAATGCTAAATTAGTATCTCAAATTGGAATAATTTGTCCCAATAATCACAAATAAGTCAAATAACTTTATTGTGTACTTATTATTGCACTAGATTATGCAATGAGAATTTATATACTGTTGCATCTTATTTCTATAGACTTTTACAGAAGTTTGTTACATTTTTTTTTTTATTTTTCTGAAAAATCTAAAATGCGATCATAATGTATTAGGGTACTTTAAACGGATGACCTGTACTTGGGTTATTCTGCAAGACCAATTCAGATTTAAGAAGATTTCCTTGATTGGTCTTATTGGAACATTATGGGGTAAAATATTAGTTATTCTAGTTAGTAATGTGAGAATAATATTTTTTTTATTTATTCACAAGAAAACACTGTCACATACAACTTATCTTACAAAAAATAAAAACAACAATACCTATATTACAATGGATTAATACAATTATTTACATCTGTGGTATAAATAGACACTTCAAAAATAATAAAAAATAGCATCAATAGTGTAAAGCGTTACAAGTAGAATAGGCACAAATTTAAAACGTAATAGCAGATCTTCCAAGCTCTTCCTGAACTTTGCAATAGAAATAGAAAATAATACATAAAAAACTAAACAATGTTTTTTATTAATTGTGTTTCATGATTAGTGAGAACATTTTTCAATGAGGGAAAGTTTGCTAGCTTCTTTTTATGTCCAAAAAAGTTATTAAATCTATAAACTTCATAAAAAAAATCCACAGTAAATCAGCCATATGAAATGACACATCACTTTGTTATTATTACAATATAGCATCATCAGTTTCTTAGAATGTTTGTTATGCTTACACTCAGTGAAGTATGTTTTCTTTGTTATCAATGTTCACTGATAGCAGTTGTCATATAAGTGCTATAAATGAAATCAATGTCTGACTGCTTTATATTATGACCTCACCCAATGACAAGTTTGTTGGTCGAGTGGTTAAGGTCCGCTCTGACGCAAGGTGTCCTGGATTTGATTCCCGGTATGACCAACTTTACAAATCCCCCGTCTGTTACTTTGAGGGCCATACGATTGGTGCGTTTAGTCTTGGCGATTTTATTTATTTACCCATCTTCAATTTTAACTATAAAACATGTATTTTATATCACTGTGTATACATATCTAAATCTTTTTTAAGAAAATGCTCAATTTGATATAAATATCCTTAAATACATCCTCAAATGACATCCTTAAATGACATGTTAACTTTGGCAAGTAAATGACATAGGATATGCAGTTTTATAATTATGTCTCATCCACATCTGAAACCTGAAATTCGAGAGGTTCAGGCCTCTCATTCTGATTAGGCTGTTACTGCCTTGCTTTCACCGTTGTTTGGTTTGCATCAGTTTTTATCCCCAGACGTGCTAGCGACGTGCGCGGCGGATGGCACGGTGCGCGTGCGCAGCCTCACGGGTAGTGCGCCGTTGCTCGAATGCGCCTGTCACTGCGGCCGTGTCAAACGCCTGGCCACAGCGCCGGACAATCCGCATCTCCTATGGTCTGCGGGGGAGGATGGGCTCATATTGTAAGATTATGTTTTGTTCTTTTTCTTTTCCCAAGCGTTTTCAACAGGGCCAAATAATTTAACGATTTTCAGGAGGATCCGCTAGCAATGCCTTTTCAAGTATGTCGTTAAATAAAAAAAACCGTGTCATTCACAGGACTGCACGTCAGAAGTGAAAACTTAGCTTCACAAAAAAAAAAGTTTAAATGTGGAATGTGTTGCCAGCTTTAATAAGGTAAATTCAGCTAAATTCAACTTTGGTCAATTGAAATGGAAAAAAAAAAAAAACGGTTTTTAAAGAGTTTAATTATTATTTATAAATCAAAATTCGATTAAATCACTCTCAAGTCACGTGAAAATAAATGATTTGATTTGATTTGATTTGATTTGACTTTGAAAATGTTACACCAATGTTCGCAAACATCACTGTTGTTAAAGACTACGTTATTCGGTCAACATTTTGAGAACAAGCGACCATTAACATGTTCTGGCCATTAAAATCACGTTAAAAAATTTCCCATAACCGGTCAACATTCCTATTGACAATACATTCCAGGCAGCACGATCTGCGCACGTCCCACCGTTGCAACTCGGATTCCGCAACTGTCCTCGTGAACCTGCTGAACCACTTGGGTCGGTACGCGGAGGCCAAATGCGTCGCAGTCAACCCTCGTAGGCCCTATCAGCTCGCCGTCGGAGCCAACGACTTCTACGTGCGCCTCTACGACACTAGGCTTATTAAATTGTCCAGATTACAGGTGTGTGCTTTACTTTTTTATTACACTGTCTTTTTATACTGTCCACACACTGTACATATGTACATCATAAATTAGGTTTGTTGTATGACAGCAAACTGATCTTCATACAATGCACCATAAATTATTGCTTTATTGTGTGACAGTAAATACCAACAAGCGACATAATTTTTTTTAAGAAATAAATAATAAATCTTTACACATTCCACACAGCACCATCTAGTTCCATAGTAAGCAACTAATGCTTGTATTATGGATAACAGACAGTTGATATACTACATAGGCAACTCAAGTAGGTACAAAGGTAACATAAACATTTGCAGGATTCGAACCCGCGACCGTTTTATTTTTTCGGCTATAGGGTTACTATAGCCACTGGACCAAACGTGTCGTCAAATTGGCTCTTTGCAACATAAAAGTGCCGTGAAGATTGTTCAAAGAGATGTATTTGTTTTGCAGCAAAACAGTACCCCGTCGCGTCAGATGTGGGAGCGACAGAACGTGCGTTGCCTGCGAGCGGGTCAAGGCGATCCCCACAACAATATCCCACGCGCCGCCGTACAATACTTCGCTCCAGGTCGGTTTCTTACATCTCACATTATTTTCACTCTTCTTTTTTATTATTAAATTCTATATATTAAATATAGATTTTTTTTTTAAATTCAAATACTTACGTCTGTTTATAGAGGCAACAAAATAACTAAAAGTGATTTATGGCAAAGCCTCCCTCTGTCTTAGGTGCTAACATAAAGCACAATTGTCCTATAATAGTATTAAGGATAATAGATACCATACAATACCAAAATGAAGCAGAATGTTTTTGCAGTCCTAAGTTAGTTTGAGTTTTCTTCACGTATCTTGTTTTTTTTTTTACAGGCCACTTGTCTACGGAGCCAAATGATCAAACTTTCCCTAAGAAGGCGACCACATATGTCACATTCAGCCACGATGGAAACGAATTGCTGGTGAATTTGGGATCAGAGCAGGTATTTCAATTATTCTTTTAATTTTATTATCAATTATCGTGTAGTTTTTACATTATATAAAAGTTATCCCCTAACTTATCCTCATAAAATTGAAGAAAAACAAGCTAAGCTGGTATTATTAAAGAAAAATTCTCTGTGTCTTTTTGTATATATCTCTGTTTTATTTGATAATGTAATGTATTTTCACATGGCGTCAAGGTTGAAATTGAGTTGCACTCTCCCATTGGAAATGGATAGTATCATAAGTTCATCGTCTTGATTCCAGGTATACCTGTTCGACATAAACAGCGCTCAGCGACCTGTGCTCGTCGAGAACTTCATCATCCAACACAATCGCAACTACGAAGACGGGGATAAGGTGGCGTCGGGCGCCAACGGGACAACTGCCAACGGGACCACCGCCAACGGGACACAGGAATCGCCTGAGCCTCAGCTGCCCGACAGGGTGCGCCGGCTCAAGGAAATGGTATGTTCCCAACTCCATATCACTCGCGCATACAAGTGACTTAGAAATAAATTAGTTGTGAACAAAATTGCAAACGCTAAATGAGGTATCGATGTGTGTGTGTGAAGGCGAACGAGCTGGTAAACGCGGGCAGCTACGCGGCGGCCGTGGAGCTGTACAATAGCGCGCTGTCGCTGCGGCCGAGCGCCGTGCTGTGGGCGAACCGCGCGGCGGCGTTGATGCGGCGCGGGTGGGCGGGCGACGCGTACGCGGCTGTGCGCGACTGCTACCGCGCCGTGCGCCGCGACCCCGCGCACGTGAAGGCGCATTTCCGCCTCGCCAAGGCGCTGCTGGACGCGCGGCGCGCAGCGGAGGCGCGCGACTGCCTGCTGTATTTCCAGCGGCGCTTCCCGCGCCACGCCGCCTCGCACGCCGTCTGCCTGCTGCAGCGCGACGTGCAGCTGGCGCTGGAGGCGCGCACCGAACCGCCCGACGACGACCCGCCGCCCACCAGCACCCTCGAACGCCAGCTTCGCGCCGACGCTCGCGACTACGCGCAGCGCTTCCTCGGCCACTGCAACACCACCACGGACATCAAGGAGGCCAACTTCCTCGGTAACCTCCATCGAAACGTCTTAATAAACAGTAGGCGTTTATTGAAAAGTGTTAATACAGAGTGATTTGGACGGCAGGTCCGGAGGGGCGCTTCGTAGCGGCCGGGTCGGACGACGGCAGCCTGTTCGTGTGGTGTCGCGCGTCGGGTAACATAGTGCGGTGCCTGCGCGCCGACGACTCTATAGTGAACTGCGTGCAGCCGCACCCGCACACGTGCCTCGTGGCCACTAGCGGCATCGAGACGGTGGTGCGCCTGTGGAGCCCGCGCGGCGCCAGTGCGCAGGAGCCACGCGCGGTGGCCGACGCTGCGGCCGCGGCGGCTGCCAACCAGCAGCGCATGCGCAGCGACCCCTTCGAGGCCATGCTGCTCAACATCAGCTTCGCCGGCGGCGCCGACCGCGACCTCCACCAGCCCGCCTGCCGCACCACGTAACCAACCTCTTATGTTTATTTACCCCTCAGACCACTTTCAATTTGTTTCCATAGAATATGTTGCTGTAGACTACATATTCATCTACAACCAAAATTTATACACAATATTCAAAATGCATTCATTCCTAGTTTGACGGCACATTTGGTCTAGTGACTAGTAACAAACACCCGTACTACTGATACTATACGTAATCCTAGCTGTTAACCAAACGGTCGTGGGTTCGAATTCCACTAGGGGCAAATGTTTATTTATGTATTAACATTTACCTTTTTTCCCTGAGTCGTGGATGTTTTTTGTATTTATAATATGTGTATGTGTATTTACCAGTTATGAATTGCATTGATTCATGTTTTGTTTGCTTTGCAGGTAATACGAAACACTAAACGATCCAACACTGAGTAAGGACGATGACACATCACTTGTAAATACATATATAATTGTAATGCTATATATATAGTGTAAAACATATAAGCTTTCATTTATTATACATTACATTATTATGTTCCATTTCGTGCGCATATATATTTTTATATGTTACATTAAAAATTAAATGAATACTCAGATGGGGTAACGGTGGCTAACAAATCATCCATTCTACATAGTTAACGTTATTTAGTCCTCAATAAACGGCTTTAAGTGATTGAAAAAGGTTAAAAAATAACTTCCGCTTACCACTTATGTCGGGGTAAAGAGAACTATTGAAAATACAATGTGAACAAAAAGTCTGAATAAGACCGAGTGTTAACAAGTCACATGTTATAAATGTCCTGAAAAGTTATATTATTTCTTAGCTGATAACTAAGTAATATTTTTTTGCAAATCTATCGATTTTCTTAGTTACCAGGAAAATGGAATTATATTTTTAAATGCATTAAATGTCCATTTATAATATGTGATTCAAGACAATCGTGCAATTTTATGTCTCAATATTTTCAAATTTTTCCATTTACTAATCATTTAATAACAAATTTGTATTACCTATGTTGATCTTAGTTTTTATTTTACGTTATCTGTTTGTTTATATAATTATTATAATGTAAAAAAATGTCATAACTCTTCCATCAAATATTAGATTTATAAATGATTTTTGCATAATATATTACATATATAATAACAAAAGATTTAACATTTCAAAGAAGAAATATAAACATTTAATGCTACAACTGTTTACAAAGGTAACCGGCAACAGGTGGCGCTGAACATAATATTTAATTTTTGAGTTTAAAAGAACATTTTGTGGATGTCCTCATTGAGTAGCAATAAATCGGAAATAGATTATGTATTTGACGTGCTACGAGCGAATGAAAAAAAATATGGAGATTTTTACGAGAATGAGCCTGATGAAAACTGTAAGGGAAGTTGTAATTGGCTGTGGCTGGCTAACTATTGTCTAATGAAGGGGTATTTATATCTAATTCACAATCTATATAGATTATATAACGAGAAAATGTAAAATAATATTACTTTATTGAAACTCTTGAGAAGTTATAAAGAGCTTATTTCTTATATATTATTTATACTGTACATTTTTTTAAAAATCAATATCCAGTTCTTGCTTTAAAAGAAAATAAAATTAGGGCAGGGATTATTATTTATTTAAATAAAGTGAATTTTGTTTGAAGATTTCGTTGTGTTTTGTCAATGTTTAAATATTCTAAAGTGATATTTGAAGTTAAATAAAAACCGGAGTAATAGCGGAAATATTATTTAAGGGGAGGTCGTTTATTCCCGTTGGCCACCACACGGCAGTGGGGTAACGATGGCTAACTGGTTAAAAGTGAAAACGACTTAGTTATAGATGACCCTGTCGATAGTGGTAATTGGGAATAAAATCGAGGGAGTATAATAGCAAAACATATTTAGATATTTTATAAAGCTGAATAGGTATTGTTAAATAAAAGATTTGTTAGTAAAAAAATTGTTTTATTTATATTAGTTAAGTTGCGCAGTCATTTGGGCAGCTCTTCTGGCGACAGTAACCACCCTTGCAGAAGACTATAACAACTGAAACACCAGCATGTCGTTGTCAAACCAAAAATGTCCACTTTTTGAGATTTCATAATTTTAACCTTAGTAAAAAATCTGGTCGTCTATGTATAAAAAAATGCTAAGTATTAAGATAAAATATGCAACAGCTATGCAAAATTTACTCTATTATCTATAAAAGTATAATTCCAACAAGTAGGTATATTATCAAAAAAATAAAGAAACAATGTCTAAAAGTCTCAAATAAAATAGGTACTTTTTTTTAATAAACCTACTCCATGTAAGATTTATGTAAATACCTCAGATTACTTTTATTTGACAGTTACTTCAACTATTTTAGTTAAAGTTTCAATAGCAGTAGTTGAAATTATATATGTAGTTTATTTATAAAATTATCTAAAATCTATTCATATTATCTTAGGATTACGGGTTCGTCTAATAATAAAAGTAGTTTTAAAACTGTAAATTTTTATTTAAAAACAATAAAACAGGTGGTTTAGCCAAGAACAACTAAGCAAGTAGTTAACAATGAACAAGAAAGGCACAGTGCTGCCACCTATTACAATAATCAGAGTCATCAAACTACTACAACATGGAATCCGCGTGCCATAATTTTATACAGAACTTATAGTGTTACATGTGTAAGTTGTAACTTAATGTTACAACTTACATAATTATACAGAACTTACTTACATAGTATTTTTGCTTTAATTTTTAAAATTTATTTATCGGTAAATGATCTAATACCGTCCATATTACATCTAATTACTAAAAACTGTTAATATCATTAAATATCTAAGAATAGCAAAAGAGAATAAACCGCTTACTCTGGATTTCATAGTTATAGAAAAGCCAGCTGCAGCGGTTCACAAGCCTCCTTGCAAACACTAAGAAATCTTAATGTTATATTATTTTTATTATTATTTAAAAATCTTCCCAAATTTTTGAATTGTTTCCAACTTTTCTTCATTATCAGTAGAGTCTCGCATCTAGGTGAGGGAACTCTGCCCCCATTGGCGTTATTGCACACCGCCAACGGTGGTGGAGTTACCAGGCCCAGATACGTCCGAAGATATACAAGTTTCTAGACGAATCTTCATTCTTCTGTTTCACCTTTTTGCTTACAAATACATATTTATTTATACATATTAAAATATTAAATTTAAACATAGGTACATATTAATTTTATCCTAAATGTCAGATAGAAAAGGGACTGTCCCCTCACCAACTTATAGGTGATATCGTTATGTGATGTCATATACAAAAACATAT
Organism: Synanthedon tipuliformis; assembly: GCA_947623395.1. Taxonomy (NCBI): domain Eukaryota; kingdom Metazoa; phylum Arthropoda; class Insecta; order Lepidoptera; family Sesiidae; genus Synanthedon; species Synanthedon tipuliformis. The sequence goes on along the minus strand of OX392418.1, from coordinate 10,491,287 downwards.
AATTTGAAGATACTATTAACAAATTAGCTTATCTCAAGTCTGGAAGAATTCCCTTTCAATGAAGACAGAGTTTATCATTATCGGATATTTATATTGTAGATAACGTAAGAATATTTTCTTTGTAAACGTCTTTTACTTAAATTATAACTTGAAAAAAATACTTATATAAATATGTGCACATAAAATCCTCACTAATTAGGAAAATATTGTACATGGCAAGTATTGTACTACAATTGTGGCGACCGTAACCATCTTATAGAAAACAACAATGAAAAGTCTTGAGTTTCGGTGCGTGTGTAAGGCATTCCGGAGACCATTCCACGATTCTAACATTGTCTGTTATACTTTGTTTCAACAGGGTTGGCACCAAACTTTGGGTTGCTTGAGTTATAGGCAGCTATAATTAAAATCATATGGACCATCAGTCTGCTTCCCATTCTTCCGTCAACCATCAGCCTGCATATCATAAACAACTGACTAAGCATTAATAGCAGCTTGTAATATCGAGGTTCAAAATTGATTTTCTTGTATGAAAATCTTAGAATACTTATTAGGTATAGAAAAAAGTTCGGATATTAATGCATGAAAGGACAATTTTGTATTCTTGCGAGGTGATTCTTATAGGAAAACTTTCTTACAAGAACCAGTTATCCATAATCCATATACTAATTATAAAAAAATATCTAACTGCGAACTTACTACGATTTACAAATCTATATAATACTAGCTGAACGGGCAAACCTTGTTTTGCCATATAAAAAAAATTGCGGTGGACCACCCTTAACATTTAGGGGTATGAAAAATAGATGTTGGCCGATTCTCAGACCTACCCGATAAACACACAAAATTTCATCAAAATCGGTCCAGCTGTTTCGGAGGAGTTTGGCAACAAACACCGCGACACGAGAATTTTATATACCTATTAGATTATGATTATAAATGCGGAAGTTTGGATGTTTGTTACTCAACGGCTAAACAGATTTAGATGGACTTTTGTACATAGATAGTTTATTATCTGGATTAACTTTTTATCCTGAGAAAATGTTAGTTTCCTGAGGGATTTTCAAAAAAACAAACTACAAGTCGCGGGAAGAGCTACATAGTAATTTTATAAAATATAGTCGCTTGTCGGTTCTGTCCGTTTCTTCGCTAACTTCTATCTCTAAACCAACCAACTGATTTCGATGCTAGTAACATATAAAAATATTTATTCAGATATAAAGTGTATAACTAGAAACTTCTTACCTATAATAGTGTCGTTATCCACGAACCAGTTAAAACTGTTTCTCAAATAAACTAATAATTTTTGCTGATCTCGTTTTCATGTCTTCCTGAAATTAAAAAAATCTGATTAAGTTTCAACTAAGTACAAGGTAATTGTCTAGAAATACTTTGCTATAGTTCCTTTTGCTTTTGTTGTACGAGAAAGGAGTCTCAAAGATTACACCATAATTATATATTATATATTATATATTATATATATTTATTTTATTTATATACACATACATACAAGAAAAACATAAATCAGCAAAGTTTCCACTAAATTACTAAAACATATTAGTAATTTACTAGTTACTACAGAAAATCGGAGCTGGGAGAAAACATACAAAACGATATATATATATATAATATAACGGATAATTTTTTAATTACTAAAATTCAATACTTAAATAAATAAGTAAGGACTCAAAAATTAATTATTTGCAATATTAGTACCTAAGTGTTGACTACTCAATATTAAATGTTTTTTTTATTTTATAAATAACCAATTATTCTTGCTCACTGCTTCAACGGCTTGAAGAGTTAAAGTTGGTAGGTAGGTTAGATATATATATCTTATAAAATAAGGTTCAAGCCTTCTCCGCACTAAATTTTATCAGAATAGGTTGAGTGGAGTGGAGTGAATTATGAGAGATTACCTTTGTCATGGAAATGATATAATATATATATTTAATATTTTAATTAATAATGGAAATCATATTATTATCATAATATACCTTCATAATATTAGAATTAAATTATAAAATATTTTTTAATGAAAAAGACAGTTATTAGTAAGAATAATTGAACTTACTTATGTCAGAAAAAAAATCATTAGGTACTATAAATTTGATTTGTATTCAAATAAAAAAACTCTTTTTAATAAAAAAAAGTACCCAATGAGAAATCTAAATACATTGAACTTAGGTATAATATCTGAAATCAATTCCTATGTAGGTATGTCTACAATTTTATTTTAAACACAATATAGTATACTTTCCACTGACGATATCTCAAGATATAACCGTTTCCACTGCACGCACGAGTGCTAACACTATCACTTTTGATAAGCACAAAAAATAGAACGAACCCCACGTACTTTAATTAAACTAAAATTTTGTAAGCTTATGCAACTGCCGACACTGTGCTACACAGTTCGATATAAACTCGTGAATACTGAAGCATTTTGTACACTGTGCACGTTAACTGGAAAACGGTCGATTCGCTGTCCTTGTTTCGCGTGTACCACACTCCACCCCTTGGAAACGACTGCGGGAATGTCGACTGACTATTCGAACTTGAAAAAGAAATGAAAAAGCTGCGCCCGCGTCGACCGCCATATTGGATCGCGCGTCCGTTAAGTATTTAAAATTGTAACCTCTATTCATACACGCGTAGGGTGTAGAATTGGAAATTGTATTTTCGAGTTAGTTTCTGCGAATTTAATTCGAATTCATTTCGTAAATTAGGGCGTTTAACTCTTGCTTTTTAAAACAAGAAAGTCGCCTGCATAGGTAGGTAGCATAAGTATTTATTGCAGAGAAAAAATAGTCCTATACAAGTCCTATAAGAATTATGTACGCGACCAGTATACGACTTTCTACTATATTTTTTTATATCTACATTAAGAAATTTAGAATATATAGAAGACTAATAGTGCTAAAACGGAGTTTTTTTACTATTATTCATTAGTTTTTATTAATATCCAAACGAGTACTATAAATTAGAAAGCAAGTTTGTAACGCTTTCACGCCTTAATCACTCAACCAATTATAGTGGAATTTTACTCACTCGTTATACAAATACCATACAAGTACTGTTTCCGAGGGACGCAGACGAAGTCGCAGGCAAAAGTTAGTAAATTATAATTTGTAGAAAATAGCTGCTTTCTTCTGTCGCAATAAACGCAATGAAAACCAGAGGTATGCGTTTTGAGCTTCTGAACGTTCCTATAATGGTTGTATAGTCCTTGATGGTGCACTTCTAGGGCAGGTAAACATTACTTATAGACAGTTATAGACCTAATCCTGAAAGATAACAGAAAACGTGCTACTTTTCATGGTGGTCTACAATTGCTGCTAACAGTTAGACTGCATAACTAAATATAACTGCAAAAAACAAATCTAAGAAGTTATTACCAACTATCTGAAGCTATAGAGGTGTGAAGGTATCCACAGATCAATATTACATTTAAAAAAAATGAAAGTAAAGATTACCAAGAACCCAAAGTTATGAGTAGATGAGTTCGGTGCTGACGAGGCACAAACCAATTCTCACAATGAACGGGCATTTGATGCGTAGGCGCACCCACGTACATTTTTCCATATCGTATTTTAATTATGACCACTATCGCGTCGACATAATGTTACATTTCGAACAATAATCTGAATAAAAAAGTTATATTACAATATTCAATGGCCAGTAAAACTTGGGTTGCAGTAATTCAATATTTCCATCGTGCGATGCTTCGTTTTATAGTTTATACAGGCTTTCGAATTCCCTTTATTTGTACTTTAAATTCACAGGATAAAAAATAATGTAAATGGCCTATCTCAGGGGGGTTCCTAAACTTTTAAGAACTTACGGAAACACAGTCATATTATTACAATACTCTAAATATACCAATACAACACATCACGCCTAACCAAAAGGACTTTCACATACACTGGACCGCAAAGAAAATCTTCGTCGGTTAGAAAATCTTTAAAATCTTCAAAAATACCTGACCTAGCTATAATGGAAATAAAAACTAAATTAAAGAATATTTTAATGTGCTTAAATAAAAATAAAACTTATTTAGTTTAATTTAGTCTTTATTTCATAAAGCTAGGTCAGGTATACTTTTGAAGACATTGAAGATTTTCTAACCGACCCTGTGCTATTTGAAAGTATTATTTGTACTGACTGTGATATTATTAAATACTAGCTGTTGCACGCGACTTCGTCCGCTTAACTTTATACAATATTTTGTATGTAGCTTATGTTACTCGCTGATAATATAGCTTCCCAACAGTGAAAGAATTTATCAAGTTCAGTAGTTTCGGAGCTTATTCAATTCAAACAAACAAACAATCAAATCTTTTCTCTTTATAATATTAGTATAGAATATACATATCTTAACATTCAAAATACTTAAATAATTTCACGGAGCCCCCGTAACTTGTCCACGGAGCCCCCGTAACTTTTACATGGAGCCCCCGTAACTTTTCCACGGAAGCCGCTTTTAGCAATCTTGGTCTATCTAACTTAATGGTTTATATTAACTAAGCATTTTCACATTTATATAATCATTATTATTAAACGCGATTGTTATGTCTGCCTTTCTATTGTTCGAACTTGTTAATATCAACAAAGGGACTTCGGAGAATTCTGATCTGACTGAATGTTTTGCTTACCTACTCAATATTAATAATATAATAGGTATACATAAATATACCTGTATAAGCTATAGCTAAGTAAGTATTATTTAAGTATAGTTTAGTTAGTAAATTTTAAACTAGCTTTAAATAGCCTATATACCTACTAATGTATTAAAATCTATGGTAATATTATTAAAAGCAGAAAGCAGCAGATGATAATTTCAGATGGACATAATACTTATAGGCTGTATTTATATTATATATCATGGTGCAGTAGCTATATATATTAAATTTCTCAATAAGCCTGCCTGCCCCCCAAACCCCCCCCCCCCCTCCCCTTAATTTTGAATTTCCACACGCTTCTGGCACAGCACAGTTACCAGAAAACACTATGTCAAAGTTATACATCCTTCCTTTTTATTTATGTCCTTACGGGGACGAAGTCGCGGGCACAAGCTAGTATTATATAAAAATTACGTGTCACGTTGTTTGATGTCAATGAACTCCTAAACTACTGAACCGATTTTGATAAAACTTCGTAACTATGTGTAACTTAGTCCAACTTAAAAGATAGGATATTTTTTATTTTGAATCCTTGCAAAGCGGGGAGCGTGTAGATTATTATAAAAAATGTTACCATCATCAACCATGATTATACTTATCTGTTTGAGAAGAGATACTGCAAAACTGAAGCAATACTTAGTTGAGTTTTATATTTTCCAGTTAGTTGATTTTTCAAACAGTCTTTGTTCTCCTGAAAAAAAAAACATTTTCTTTAAATTTTGTCGATAATAGCTTTTTTTATGCAGAGGTCTAGATTCATAAATTCTAGATGCATTTTGTGGTTCAGATTCTCAGATTTTTCAGTATTATATTATATAATACTTTATTATATATTCAATATTATATATTATTATTATATATTCAATTTCATTTATTAAATATACAATTCAAAATATAAATTGAATATATTCAGAGGATATGGAGAAATGGTAGTTTACAAAATAATATTGTTATCATAAAGTTGGTAAAGGTGCATTTGATGTTTTGTTATCGGTCTGTGAACTAGACGTTATCTTTTGTTGAAGTAAAGCCGGAACTTGGGATAGGTAAGGGCCACACACCCGCACCCAATAGGTACCAAGATAGCACCAAGCGGAAGGTTAGGAATTATGCGTCATATACTTACTTAATATTACGTGCAAGTGAGTACTTGTCAGGGGCATATAAGGTATATGCCCTGACTTATCTCTTGTTGGGATCTTATTGGGATATATATAATCTTATTGGTATTTTGTCGATCTTATAATTAACTAAATTGTTGAAATCTTTAACCGCTTAGTTTTGTAGGAGTTGTCTTGCACCTAGCTAGCGCTTGACTCGTAATTTTTTTTTAGATAAAGCAACTCAATGATTTAAAAATAAACATTATACAAATGTAAAGGAATATGTCGTATATATCCGGCTCTGGCGAAATGGACATGAAAATAATTGTCGGATTTATCCGACTCTGGCGTCTAACTAAAGAGTTTACTTGAGAGAAATTGTATTCTGTCTCAGTAAATATTCAGTTTTCGTCGCGTGATTTTAATTGGCTTCCTCAAGAATTGAATTATGAAATGCAAAAAGTTTTTCTAAATCCGACTGGTAGTAGGTACCAGGAATTAGCGCGTTTTCAGGTTTACATACATAACTTATATTAGTTAAAGCTCCCTAAAAATAAATATATCTACAAATAACTAAATTCAAAATATCTGTCTGTAATTTCGAAATTAGTCTTTTTACTTGTATGTTGCAGAAACTCATATTTGCGATTGTGTGTTTAATTCTCCTGGGCTGAATTTAAATTAATTTGATCTAAATAATTATAATAAATTAAATCTTAATGATTTCCATTAAGTAATGTGTAGATGTTTTTAATTTACTAAAAAAACAATAATATTTTTATTATTTTAATATTAATACTTATGAAGTTTTTAATTAGGAACCTACTACATATAATAGAATTAAGTCAGATATAGGTTATCTATATATTTAGCAATAACGTTTTACAACATTATGTTGCATGAGTGATGTGCTTACAGGTGCATTAGTATCCGATCGCAATATAAAAGCTCCCTCACAAATGCTCGACCTCAAAGAAAGTAGCGAAGGTCGCAATGTTTCAGTGTTAAACGCGTGACATACAACAAAAAGGTACCCGTAAGTAGCCTTGAAAGGAGTCAATGATCGGAAACCCTCGCATCCGTCGGCTGCAGCATTGCTGGCCCGCTCGCACCCGCCGTTTCGCATACACCTGTCCTTTTCGCGCCCCGCCGCCATCGGCTTGCATCGGCCAATGAGGCGGCAGCGCGGGCGCAACGGCGCGCGTCGTTTGCTCAACTGGATCGCCACTATCGCCAGGGGTGTCAGCTTTTTCTAAAGCTCTCACGTACACTTTTATTCCTCTTTTTCATTATTTAATTGACTGCATTAATGACGAGACCGAGGCATTTTAATGTCCGTTCCCCAGATACACGTTAGATGTTGCGGACCCCCGTACTGGTCCGATTCCGATAATGTTTAAATGATGCAATGTTCCAGTCAACCCTGTTCCGACGTGCCATCTATTATTATCGGTAAGAACTCGTGTGTCGAATACGTAATGATTTATTCTATAATACCTCACCGGGGTCTGGAACTCGGCTCTTGTAAGAAGTAAGCGTTTGTCCCATTCTTATCCGACTCTCGTTCCGACCTTTTGTTTTTCTTCGTATACTTAGTTTTTTTACTCTCAACTCTTTGTATAGACTATTTGCTTTTTGACAAGTGCAGAGGAATTCTTCAGAACAAATATTGATGGCATGCCTAAGGTTTTTGTCGGCCTATGTCTTGTTAAACAAGAGAAAACATTTTGTTCGACTGCTCGAGTATGTTTCGACTACTCGTTTCTTGGCTGCGCGACATCTTGTTCGAAAACTTAATTTTTGTTTTATCAAACATTATTTTATTTCCGACTGTACATTATATTTACTTAACACAAGTCGTCCGCTGATTTACACCCCTGACTCTTTTAAAAGTGCATCTGAACAATCCTCTACAGTGAAATTTGCATCACAAAATCAATCTGTCTGAACGAGAAAGTAATCTACGATTTGTAGCTAACGTTTCAATCCACATTCAGTACTTTGACGACACGTTTGGTCTAGTGGCTAGTAACCCTAGCTGTTAACCAAGCGGTCGCGGGTTCGAATCCCGCTAGGGACAAATGTTTATGTGCTAACATTTACCTTTGTACCTGAGTCATGGATGTTTTGTATTTATAATATGTATCTATTTACAAAAAAAAGTAATGTATGTAATATATCAATTGTCTGGTATCCATAATACAAGCATTAAGTTGCTTAGTGTGGAACTAGATGGTGCTGTGTGGAATGTGTGAAGATATTTATTTATTATTTATTACTTTTTTCCTTCAATTTTCAGTGATAGTCCAGTCAGTGGGTCTGGTCAATCCCTGGTTGCCAAACTGTTCGTATCCTATTTTGGTCTCCAATTCTGACTATTTTTTGTATCTCATACCTACCAATGTGTGAGTTAGAAATAGAAACAATTGCAAAAACGGCGAAGGCCTTTATTGTAATGGGGAAGTTTGTCCTGGAGAACTAGAACTCTTCAAAAACTTGTCAGACATAACTCTATACATTGAGAACAGAAGTTTAATATAGGTTTGTGGTATACTTAGTATACTATACATTATATCTACATAAAAAAAGTTACTTAGGTATAGAAATTAATCGAATACCTACTTATATTAAAAATAATTCAGTGTTATTTGGTCCAACTAAAAAGATAGGATAGTTTTATTTTGAACCCGGGCGAAGTAGGGAGTGTGTAGCTAGTTATAATATAAATATTAATAATTTTTAATATGATAATATTTCATATATTAATGTCCTACAGATGAGAAGCCTCTGAGTCGATTTTCTGGAATTATTTCTAACACAAGAAATTGAAAAGTGGTAGGTACTAAAAGTTACCTAAATCCTAGGAATGCACCTTGCAGTAAAATTATTAATGGAAATATAAACTGAATACCGGAACAAATCCCAATTGTTGAATTAAATTTGGAACTTCCCTTATACCTTCCAATTAGCATCGCATTAGACTCGGTTCGACTCTATATCTTTAAATAAGCAATTAACACCACCACGTTAAAATAGTTTTATGTTTGGTTTCGGGAATCTTTCGGCTCAGCGTCTAGGACTTTAAATTCCACCAAATATATTTCTTTTATGTTAAAGTCGTCAGACAGGCTGACCCCCTTCAGACCCACCGTACCGCTGGCCATACCCCTGGTGGCGGTCCACTAGATGAATTGGTTGCTACTGGCTACTGTCGCCGATAAGACACGCAATACCACTGCCACTGATGCTGCAAGTACGCTGCTGGCCATAGTAAGTACTTCTAGAATTAGGGCTAATGAGGCGACGTAAGGAAACATGACTGTCCATTGATAAGACTATACTCCTATCTCTATCCTTACTATAATTTATAAATGTGAATGTGAGTTTGTTTGTTTGTTACGCTTTCACGCAAAAACTACTAAACCGATTTGAAAAATTCTTTCACTGTTGGGTAGCTATATTATCAGCGGGTAACATATTTTATAAAGTTTATAAAGTTATAAAATATAGAAGTTATATATAAGTAACTTAAAGCTTTAACTTTAAAGCTTTAAAGACATGCAAACTAAATAAGTTTATATGTTATTAATATTGTGCAGTTTGACTTTATTGAATTTTTATTTTTTAATTAATAAATAAAGTCAACATAAATCTACATAAATAGACAATTCATTTGGTTTGAAAAAGTATAATCTGACAAACAACATGACGTGTCTCTAGCGTGATGAAACGGGGAGAGATTCTTAAGAAAATTACTGCGAAAATAAAAATAAAATTGCCGAGTGGCGTCATTAGCGTTTGAAATTCTACAAGATCCCGGCACCGCTGTGGGAATCGCTTAACAATGGTGGGAGAGCAAGCACATTCCTCGCACACTATGCTAATTCTCTACAATTATGACATATTACAGCTAACACCTTACCTTACCTTACCTTACCTTACCTCAAGGAATCAGTTACACATTTTATCCCTTCTTAATCAATACTAATAATAAATCTGTAAGTGTAAGTATTGTATGTATGTATGTTCCTTCATAACTCTTAAACGAATTAACTTATTTTCAACTGAAACTTGGTAGATAAACATTTAGACGTACGGGATACAGAATAGGCTACTTTTTTCACGCAGACGAAGTCGCGGGCGCAAGCTAGTATTATATAAATGTTTAAGTAACTCTGTCCGTCTGACTGTCTGTAACTTATAACGCCTTCACTCATTGATCTAAACTATAGATGCGGCGTAGCAAGCAAAAAGCCCCGAAATCTGTGGTAGTATTAAAATCATACTTACGAACTTACTGAGAGATTGACACGCAATTCCAAATGAATATTGCTTTTGTAAAAAGAAACTAGTTAAAAGTCTTCTGTACTAACGCATCAATGTATACTACACAACGATATTGACTAGCTTACGACTAGCAAGCGACTATGTGCGAATTCGTCCACTTCGGCTCGAGTGGACGAATTTAACTACTACCATTTTTTGTGGGCTACGCCGTGTCTATACTCCCAATTATACTTATAAAGTCTTTGGCCTTCACTACTATCATCGTGAAATTTTGTTTATGTACCTACACATTGTCAAAGATACACAAAAGGGCGTTTTAATAGTCGTCTCGCACAATTTTGTTTCGTAGAAATTGTGCGAGGAGGCAATTTTAAATTTAAATATATTTTTTAGTAGAAGTCGCGTTCACCGGCTAGTATTTATATGTGATTAGAAATTAAACAGTATTCTTTCTATGCATCAACTCAAGTAGAACGCCAGCCAGAAGTATTTTCAGTTTAAAAAATAACCCTCATAAAGAAATAGTCAACCAGACAGACAAGGAGACACAGTTTAATTAATTCTAGACTCGTGAACAAGACTGAATTGAGCGCGCGTTTATTTTAATCAGCAAATAGTTAAGTGAACATATTAAAACTAGTTTATAAGCGAACCGATTATCATCGACGAGTTATTTTAATGTGAATTATCGCTATAATCGATCTATTAACAAAACAACAAGTCTGCACTATTCTGCGCAAGCGCATGCAATTTTAATAAATATTAATATACTTAGGTTTTGCCCGCTGTTGCGTTCCATTGTAAAACATATTCAAATGAAATTAAAGTAAGTATAATTATTTTAATAATCACTCATTTCTTTACCCAAGTTTCTTATGCTTGGCATAGGTTCGAAATAGCTTCATAATATAATAATATCAATCAAATATCGCATTTTATAATATTTCATTTTTGTTAATTTTATTATTTATTTATAATACAGCAATTTATACTAAGAAGTTAAGCAATATCTAGTTTTAATTTTAATATTTTATTAAATTTGTATGTTTAACTGTACAGTTGTGGGCGAGTTGTCTTTAAAAATAATAGGTCAAATAAAACATGACAATTCGCCCAACTTGGCGAGATAAATTTGGGCGAGTAGTCCATTATTCAAAGGATGTTTGACGGTTATCCTGTGACGTAATTTGTCATTTAATTATTTAAGTAATTATAAAAAACCTTATTTAAACAAAACATACTTTTTAAATATAAAAAATTTATTAATTAAAATTTTAATTTTATTAAATTAAATTTTTAATTTTTTTAAATAAATTATGAACTTCAAACATAATTGTGCCTATGTGGGAAGAAAGCGTACCTATGGAAATAATTTTGGATCTTAGTTTATTCTGAAGTTGGCAACACACTTGAACTTTCCCACGGTAAGTATTGTTGATCATGGTTGACTAAGGCTACCTAGCACCATTATCACAATCACTGCAAAATGAACTTAATGAACCCGGGTTTTTTTTATTATTAGTGGTCAGAAGGGTCCTAAAACCCTAAGTCTGTAGATTTAACTGATTGTTGTGAATGAATACCATTTTATTTATAAATTAAAGTAATAACTTGGTAATAACATTGACATTAAAGGAATAACATTTACACTAAGCATTTTAGCACTATATTATGTTTAAATGCACCTTATCCTTTATCCTAATAAGTTCGATTTAACACTATTGCAACCCTGAGTAGTAGATGCCATCTCATCAAGCGTGTCGTCAGCAAATCAAGAAGTGATATTTCCAAGTATTATCAGGACAATAATTGGATGGAAAAATATAGCGTAAAGAAGTAAGCTCCTTAGCGATAACTTTATAGTCTTTGTAATAGTTAGTGGAGACAAAGACTATTATTATTATTGGATTATAGTTTTTTGGGGTCGGCACCCTTATCACTTAGGGGTATAAAAATAGTTTACGACCTATTCTCAGACCTACCGAATATACACAAAACGCGGTCAAGCCGTTTCGAAGGAGTTTCGTTACAAACACTGTCACACGAGAATTTTATATCATATTATCCGTACTAATATTATAAATGCGAAAGTTTGTATGGATGTATGGATGTATTTAGGTACTTATGTATGTTTGTAACTCTTTCACGCAAAAACTACTAAACCGATCACCATGAAATTTTACATACACGTTGTCTAGGATACCAGAAACGACATAGGGTACCTTTCATCCAGAACGCGGACGAAGTCGCGGGCACCAGCTAGTAGATTATAAAACAAATAGGTACGTATTATAATATTGATCTAAAATTATATTTCATAATTTTCAATAATAATTAGTTTATTGAATAAGAATAAGAGCGGATAAAAAATTGTGATAACGTTTTAGAATGACCCTTCCTTTGTGAGACACTCAACGATACGAGGGCAGACGGGACTGACCTTTATTTTTTTAATCCAGTTCGATCCCTTGCGGGTCGTTGTTTGATACACGTTTTTTTGTGCTTATAAATAAACTGATAAATGTATCACTGAACTGAATATATTATAGTAAATTTCTATGGCGAGAAACGCTATTATATGTAACTAAGTATAATATACATCTAGCCGGTGCCTGCGACTTCTTCCGCGTTAAAGATGAAATTGTGTGAGTAACTTAGTGACCCGCTCCCTAGTGACCCGAGAGCTAGATACCGCCGGCGGACTCGCCAAATGCGGCAATAAATACTACGCTGAAGTCGGCGTACCCGAGCTAGTCACACTGCAAGCTGTCTGTAATGTGTACGTGCCAATGCCAAATGTTTTATTAAATTTTGGGCATAATAAAATGCCAGTTTGCGTAGTGAAATTGTGTATAAATATAATAAAACTGTCTAAAAAGAGATAAAAAGTGACGATGTCTCACACACACTACAATAATGAGTTACCGCATTAACGGAGTTATTGTTTTAGATTTAGAGATAGCGCGGTATCTAGTCGAGCGCAGCGTGACCAATCATTAATCTAAGGAACATCGCCTTTTTTATGGTTAAATTACTTTTTCCAGAATAGGAAATAATTGGGCAGCGAAATTCTATACTTATATAACAAACCATGGTTATGTACAGGCTATGGTTGCTTTAGGTTTTCTCAACAGTTAAACTCAAGTTAACAATTCAACTTATAAAAGCTTTAGGGATTTCTCAACCATAAAAATCATGGAATTGAGAGTTCAGGATACATTTAGAAATTTCTATTAATACCTTCATTTGGCGAGAAATATGTCGAACAGACCAACATTATTATTATAAGTGAAATTTAAACCGTAGCATCTGCGTCCGTCACGTGTTTTAATATTCCGTTAACAAAGGCTTGTTTATGGTTGATTTTATATTATGGGGGTTCGTCCCACCGACACCATTTTTTATTGTTTTTAACTGGTCTACTTTACACGATCTAATTATAACGGCTTTTTGTTTAACAACAGTTAGCATCACATATCAATTAATTAAAAATATGCATTTATTTATTTAATAAGCAAGCGGTTACTTTATATAAATGGCAAGTTATCTCTTATTTTTTCATTTTTTTATGAGAGGTGGGTTTGCTCTTGGCCAACATCCAGCTGTGTAGCAAAGATGAGGCCCCTATGATGGAGCGAGCTCACCCAGAAGATGCGTATTTACTTAAATACTTAATAAACTCGGGTACAGCAGAATTTGAAAAATAGGTAGGTATTTGAAGAAACTACTGATTGTGCGATAGGGACAAATGCAGCTGAGACCGATTATACCCACAAAATTTTTGACTAAATCGAGATTTGGTAATCCCCTGTTTCTCCTCTAAAAATTGAGTTTATCGAATAATTTTTACACAAATTTTACACCCGTTTTTGTTCAAAAATATAAAAAATACTTCAAATATTTATATATTTGACTCACATGTCCCATTCGTTTGCCTCAATATAGATGAAGTTGGAATCGCGTTTGTATATTTAGGTTAAATATGTAGTTAACTCTCTCGATGGGGTGTGTAGACCTTGGCACTGAAATGTCAAACCGGCTGCCGTGACAACGTGTTACTAGGGATGTACGTAACAATGTATCGATATAAGTTTATCGACAAAAACGAAAATCGGTTGTATATTCTTCAAGTTTATGCATTACAATATGTAAAATGTATTACAATATGCATTTAAATATGTACAATTGCATTACAATATGTAAAATGTATTACAATATATATTTCTGTAACATAAATCCTATAATTAATTAAAATCTATGGCTAAATAGAAATCAATAGAAAATAATTATGTGACAACGAGTGACGTCATATTATTGTCGAATTTATCGATAAAGTTATGTAAGATAAGTTAATTTTCGTCAATGTCATCACATATATGATAATATTGTTAAATAATTAAACTTATATAATGAAACATTGAGATTCATAAGATACTACTGAGTACATTAGATTAGATTAGACTCAGATTAAATTGTATTAATCTCAGTCAAATCTATAATCAGATTTTGTATCCATAGTTTTATCTTACCCCTCTTTTATCTCTTTTCCCTGCCCTTATCTGCAATTCAATTCTTTTTTTCTTCTTTCGAAGTTCGAATTACTTATGTAATTTGAAATGAAAGGTGGGAGGGAAAAAGTCGATCGGTCTTATGTTTTTATTGATAACATTAACTCCCAGCAATTGCTACTAAACAAAACATTGAATTGGTTTACAGTTAATGAAACAATGGCACTGAACTATTTGATGGCAGTTATCGATATTGACATAAACAGCTGACACATGATCCCATCACTAAAGTCGGAAACAAAAACCTGTCTGCCGGTCTGTGATGACCTCTCCCAGGTAAGGGGGCTTGTTCCCTCCCTCCTCTTGTCTGCTAGTATCGAGCACACAACGCATTATAAAACATTATGAATTCTGGTGTTCAGTTATGGTTATGAATATTTTTAGATTTTTTAGTGTTTATGCCACGTCTGCAATTTAGGGTCCAACTAGTGAAGAATCAGTCGGCTGACGGGGGTAAGCGACTTTATTGGAATTTATTGGAATTAAGGGTCTTAGAAAAACCTTTTTATACAAGTTTTATTACTTTTAGAGTAACTTTTAGAAATAATTTTATGTTTTATTAAATTATACACTCGGTTTAGTGCATCCTTCGATAGCCGAATATTTTTTATGATTTTTTTTCAATGTTTGGGACTTTTACAGTACAAACAAAGGTATACCTATCTGGTAAATTATTCCCGGTATCAGGTGACTTTAAATGACGGTTAGCCTACTTGACAGATGGTGAAAGAGGCCCCAATAGTCTACAATAAGATATAATGATGTATGTACGTATTTATTTATTTATTATTTGTATAAAGAAAAGGTTTTTTTTTACAAAACTGCTGCTCTCTTAAATTGGGCAGCATAGTCTGGTAGCCTTAACCACCTCTTAGAGAAGTTGCGTTTCGATTAGTAAGTAAGTAAGTAAGTCCCTTGGGGCCTCTTTCACCATCTGTCAAGTAGACTAACTACTTGGTAATTTAATAAAACATAAAATTATTTCTAAAAGTAACTCTATAAGTAATAAAACTTGTAGTTGGTGAAAGAGACCCTTATCCTTTCTACTAAAGTCAGCAACTCACTAGGAACATCTATGGCGTAGCAGTGTTTTAACAGGCGACGGAAGCCATTTTTTTACTATACTTTCGACCTACTTGATGGTAGGGTTGGCTACTGTCGACTATAATACAAGCAACGCTACAAGGGCTGCAAATGCGTTGCGTAGGATTAAGGATAAAGGCACTCACAACACAGTGAGTGGTGGTTGGTGTCGCCAGACGAGCTTCCCAAAGCCACTACCAAAGTACCATAGAGTGGACAGTCAGCCTGTTTGACTACCTTCAAGGAAACTGTTAGCCAATGATGCATGACAAAGTTCAGCGGCTGATATGAATGAATTAGTCATTAGAGTCGTACTATGTCACTACGCCATAGTATATTCGCGCTTGAACTTAGAAGCATTCGGCTAACATCGGCACCATTCGGTTGACTTCGGCTGCGCCCGAGCACTGACCTACGAGCATTAGTAGTGAACCCCACACATAAACTTCTCATTAAACCGTTATTTGCTTATATGTCAATGTTTAAAATAAGTTAGTTGTACATTCCAAATTTAAACCACGGTCAGTGCAAAAGCAGTTACTTTTTGTTTTGAGTTAACATAATTAAAAATATGAAATTTTTAGTATGAAGATCCTTTTTCTATAATTTTACCAATTTCAAATTATTTTTAAAAGCTAGTGTTTTATTTTTATTTTTATATGATCCCTCGGGAACTGTACTTTTTTACGTTGTCTTTTATTGTATCCCTTACAATGTGTAAACAAAATTACATTATGATCGCTTGAGTAGTTAATGCGTGTAAAGGAAACAGACAGACAGAGTTACTTTCATATTTATTAATATAATAATAATAGCAATTAATAATAATAGCATGGATAACTATAAGTAATTAAATCCACAGTAAACCTTGCATTCTGGTGAATTTCCCCGCGGGGTGAGGATTAAATGGCCGCAGCATCCTGAAATTCTATTCTAACTATGAGTGAAATAATTTTTTCAGTCCGATGAGAAATTTCGAAGATTACTACTAGTTTACAAGTTTTGTGGACGTACAGAAGCTAAATTTTTAAACATAAGTAAGTATGTGTCCTAAAATAAGCCTTGATTTTTCAATGAAACGGTCAATCTCACTGAGCAAATGCAGAGACCACGTCGGCAACGCGGGCCTGTTTAAATATACTCTTAGCGTGAATAGTATTGGTCTGTGAAAGTGTCGGCCATGACCGAGTGTAATGACCTGTGCCAGTGTTCTATGTTGGCCTAGGTTAGGCTCGCGCAACAACCGACGCGGCCTGGCTCTGTGCCTCGTCCCGCCGCGGTGACGTGGACTTCCTCAACTAGGGTTGTCAATTTCGTTAACATCGAAAAAGCAAATATATTTTGGAGAAATAGTTGTATTGCATTTTATTCATCTACAATGTAAGATAATACCTTTTTAAAATTAGAATTATGTTAAGTTGTTTCTTTTAATTTATTGCAAAAATCGCGTTTGTGAATCCAAATGTGATAGGAACAGATATAACGAGAAAATTCATATCAATTTGAACTTTTTTAAGATAGGTATAGGAAATATCTCAGTTTCAATTAGGTCTAACAAAAAAAGATTTATTTTATAAAAATACTTTTTGAATTGATTGTTTTTTTTTATGTACTATTTGTACTACATATTTTTAAGCTTGGCCATTTGAAATAACTTGAATATTTTTTAATTTAAGTATGTATACAAATGGATAGCTAAATAATTTTTAAAGCTTAATTTTTTAAACAAAATTTAGATTAGTAAATCGAATTCCACGAAGAAGAAGCCGCGAGACACCTTCTAATTGATGCTTCTGATATACCTTATCAATGAATATGATATAATATTGGGAAACTTGAATAACTCAAAACATTAAAAAAGAAGCTCTATTGCTATCTCTTTCACTTCACGTTTATTAAATGCAAAAAACGTCGTCTGTGATTGCAGATGTGGCGGGAATGGAAAATTGATACGTTAACAAGCAATATATATTTTTTAACAAAATGTATTTACGTTCTGAAAATTTGAAAATGATAATTACTTGTAGCTGGTAGGTATGCTTTATTTTGATTCTTATAAATTTTTATAAAGCAAAGTAATTAAAAAAAAACTATAAAACTGTGTGGTTGACAACCCTAACTTCAATACATTTAGAAATGCCGCGTGTTTCTTCTACTTTCAGGTTAAGTTCATAAATGTCAGAAGGTACATTTGCGGACCTATAACTATTTTCTTTGGAATGCATCGTGTATATAGTTACTAGATACATACGAGTATCTACTTTAAAACTGCAGATATTCAGAAAATTATGTGCTGCAAAAATATTAAATGCTCAATAATGCTCAACTAAATATCTAAAACTGATTTTTTTTACTTTCTTGTTTTACATTAAATACTTATTAGACTCTGGTATAATAAATCTAATTGGGTAAAAAAATATCCATTTTGTCTCAAATTTAAAACTTGACGAACTTTTAGTTTTAGATTTAGCATCTATTAGCTTAGCAGTTTAGCACCTAACAAAATTATTATATATCTTTAAAAAAATACAATTATGGTACTTTTTTATATAGTATTTGGTCATTGCTGCTATCATTTTAACTCCCTCATTCATTCGAAGTTCTATACTTTTTTATAAAAAATAAGCTTATTCTTATAAGCCAAAATTCTTTACTACTTATGACTTTTTTAATAATTAAAATTATAAAATTACCATTATACTTAAAATGTATAGACCATAAATACAAAATTTTATAATGAGCTAATGCTTACTTGAAATTGAATAAGTCGAGAACCGAGTAACCGAGAAACGTTCTCGCGGTTACTTAGAATTTTAATTTCAATTAATATGATGATACAATTATTGTTTTACTGTCTTTTAATGCAGAATAAGAAACAATTGGTTGTTTTTTTTAAACATGAATCACGCCCTTTTAGCCTCGAGTATTAATTGAAAATCTAAATAAGTCTATTTTTTTTTTAAATAAGTTTTATTTGATGAATAGAAATGAACTTACGTTTCCCTCCGGGTAGGTCGCGGGATGGTGACGTCACGCCACCTGCGCGTCTGTCGAGCCAATGTGGTTCGGGTCTGGTGTTCGCCAGAGGGTAGTAGCTCGGCATGGGTGACTTAGGCAAATGTTGATCACTCAGACAGCCTTCCCAGGGTGAGGTATGTCGCCAAGTCGTGGCGCGGATGAGAGGACAGCGCGCGACCGACCGGGACGCGTGAGCTCTACACCGCCACTGCGCGGGCGCATGCCGGTCGTCAAGAGAGAAATTACGTCAGCGGGCACACTGGAGAGCACACCCCTTTCCTTTTTTTATATAATAATTAATTTCATGTGAAGGATTTCGGCGAGAATTTTTTTAAAATGGCGGTTGCAACGATTATCTTCGCGAAAAATTCACAATGCACGTATATTTTGTGGTTGATGTCAGGTAGACCTATTCTAATTTTTATATAAATATATTTTTTAACCGGCAGCAATGTTGTCCGAACATTGGCTTGCCATTTTTTATGTCTGTAGACTGACAAACTGATTGATGGCAGGTGGCCACCGTCGCCTATAACGCAAGTTACAGCCACAAGTGCTGTAGCTTTGCTGCCGACCATAATAAGATAAAAGATTAGAAATACCTACGTTAATTCTATTAGTAGGTTCAGTAAAAGCTTTATCGATATTCTAAGATGATAGATAGGTTCTTTTGCAACGCTACCTACCGGTTCCAATTGAGAATTAAATCCATCAAGGGACTCATTAAACGAGCCGTTTAGAAATTCACTGATAATATACCTACACATGACATATAATATAATACATAGTAACTTTTAAACAAGTCATACACTATGTATAACTTTAGCTACAATGGGAATAATATTTTTAATATGTTTTAGGTTTAGGTTTCATATATGTTCAATATGTTATTTTATTGTTTAATAAGTTCTGCAATAAGAATCTTCTAAGAAAAAATGTTTGTTAGAATAAAATTTTCTCCTTGTGAATGCGTCCTTACAAGCCGCGCATCAGACGATCCCAGTTACCTGCGCCTGCGTCGCATGCACACATATGAACAGAATCACATACAAACACACATACAGACAACACCCGCGAGACGTGACACAGACGCGGGCTCCTAATGCCGGAGTGTATTTTAAATAAAATTACCGAAAGTGATTTTTTTTTCAAAAAATTTTTGAATGTGTCGAAAGCGAAAGTCTTGTTGGAGTTTCGTGCTCATTCATAGAATGCCAATGAGCGAACTGGATATTAGAAATATAATAATTTGTTACAATGAAAAATGTAAACGATTAAGATTGTTCTCATTAAACTTGTATTATGTGCTATTTGTGTTTCGAACTCAATAAATTTAATTTCTTTTTTTCTCTCTCTCTTTCTTTCTTTCTTTCTAAACAATCTATATTATTATTAGAACGGCTAGTTATAAATTAAGGAATGACGAAATACAAAAAAGTAGAAGCTTTGAAAATTTCAGTTCCGTCCATCTCTGTTTATCCCGTAAACTAAGAAAGTATAAATAAAACATAACTACAGCTCGGCTGGTACACATAGCCGGGTTAGGGACGTTGCCCGGAGATGACTATGTGTGCACGTTTATTATGTACGATCACGTAACAGTGCACTAGTGTGAGTGCAGCCTAAGTACGCCCCGTAAACCCTGCATGGCTACTACTTACACAGTCATGTAACATAAGTTTCATTTGCTTATTCTTTGATTGTTAAATTCGTTTTCATTTAATTATATTAATTGTATGTAAATGTTCATTAAATTGGATTAAATTGTTGATGTCGCTTTACCAGCAGTGAATCGACCTGCTAAGATTATGATTTTACTTAAATACTTTATTGAACATGGGAGTTTTTAGTGAGTAGCAATAGTATAAATACTTATAGATTACGAACTGATATATTACTTACGGTTCTTATTTAAGTAGTGGCAGGGGCACACTGCAGTCATTTGGACAGCCCTCTTAATAACCTCTCTCTTACCATCGTGAGACAACAGTGTGTTTACGACTTATCCCTTATCCCTTATCCTTCTATGGTCGGCAGCGAACATAGAAGTTCATGTCAGAGTATTTATAGTCATGAATATTTAAAATTATGTTACACGCACACGTGTGAGTTACATCAGATCTTGAACTGTAGGCGCATCAGTTTGCTCATATTAAAATATTTTTTAAGATGTGAGGGTAGTGAAAGGCTGCAAGATATTAGTCAATTCGCCAAACAAGTCTAAATAACTTTATGATGTTAGTAATATAATCTACCAGCAGTCACCGGTTCCCGGCTTTGCCCGTGGAGGTACACACACCTTCTTCGTTTAGCCCTCTTTCCATAAGTAAAAACGGATTTAAAATTCGTTGGGTGGTTTAGAAGTAGTTAGCGGAGAAAGAGTCATGGCAAATTTATAAAAAAAAAAGTATTCTATGTAGTATATCAACTGTCCATAAAATAAACATTAAGTTGCTTACTTTGGAACTAGATGGTGCTGTGTGGTATGTGTGAATATATTTATAATATGTAGAGATTACGGTTTTATTGAAAGAAATGGTTACTGTGACAGAGATATGCATAGAGATTTATGCGTAGCAGATAGACATATGCCATAGTGGAGTTTTCTTTAGGATTTTAGAAGAACTGCAATTCTCTAGTACATAATTTTTGTCCCTATTATTACTTGATTACAAAATATTGTTTTTTTTTTATATTTACACAAAAACCTAATTACGCTTTATTACATATGAAATTTGTCTAACAGATGATGAAAATCGCATAAAAAATTTTATTTATAACTTTTTTTCTAGGTAGTTTTTCGATGATATTGATCGCAACATTTCTCAACGAACAACACCTGTTACAGTACGGTGTGAGTGGCGGCCAAAACGTCACCCAATGGGTGAGCGTCTCAATGTAAATGTAACCAAGTAGCAACCGACGCGACGCTAGTTCGCGCTACACTTCTATGTAAATACTAAGCTTCGCTAAGCGTAATTACCGGCGAGTCAACTAAAAGTGTAATATAAAACTGCTGCTACGTATGGCTCCTATTACAAAATTCAGCTTGTGACGAACCGAGATTTTCTCATACGATTCTTACAAGAACGCATATTATTGGAGTTTGCATATGTAGGTATATAAATAAGCCCATGGTATGAAAATTTAATGGAAGTAAAATCAAAATTGTTACACGAATGCGTTATGTTATGCGTTATAGTTACGTTCTATTTTTTTGAATATATTAGAATATCAATTTTTTTTTAGAGATTTTACAAAGTCTTAATTTTAGTCTTCAATGAGACAAGCAGTGCTTGAAAAATGGAGTTTATGTCCGAGAATGTCTTGTTAAAATCATTAAGGGTAGAGTTAGTATAAATGCTCGCACATAGTAACAGGTAACAGCTTCTGAGAAAGCCTCGCGATGAAAATGATTAGGGGTACAATAAACTCGATAGTAAGTAGATTTTTGTTATTTACATGAATTCAATAAAAGATTAGTCTATAGAAGAATATATAACAATATATAAGAATATATTGAGGACCATTTGACTTAACTTTAACCTCTCTACTTCACTACAGTAATTTATTTTATGTATAAGTATTATATCTTGGACTATATGTATATTTTCCTATTTGTTTTGGAATGAAGGGAAAATTTAGTAGATTCCATCAAAACATTGAAATATATATGTATTTTTATGGTCATAAACCACACAGATGTGATGATAATATCTGATGATTTTTGCTGTACGAGTATGTCGACGATCGAGCTAAGTACCTGCATAAATTAGTTATGGAGTTGAATAATTTGTTATCATTACTTTTTTGAATTGCCTCCCACTATCTTAGCTAGTTATTTATAGATATGTATACACGTAAAAAAATGAATTGTAATACATGATATTAAGGGAATCTGTCCCCTTACGTAAGGTGTCGTTGCGAAGGTGTTCCCACGGATGGCCGCAACAATTAGAAGTACGTACGCCGACGACCGGCCGCGCTCAGCAAAAAGTACAACTTTTAATAACTTCTAATAGGAGGCAGAGACAGGTTCTAAGCAAACCGGTGGATGCTTAGCCGACGCATTAGCGGGCCTGTACAATGTACATGTATGTTTGTTTGTCACCACGTTTCAATGTACTAAAGAGACTACCCGTTTGGCGAATGTAGCCACCTCATTTTACAGAAGGCCACAATGAAATACCAGCGCCAGCGTTGTTGCGACAACGCTACTGTTGCTAATAGGCGTCTGCAGCCATCTTTCAAGTAGTTTAGCCTTAATCTATACTTAATATTATAAAGCTGAAGAGTTTGTTTGTTTGTTTGAACGCGATAATCTCAGGAACTACTGGTTCGAATTGAAAAATTCTTTTTGTGTTGGATAGATCATTTATCGAGGAAGGCTTTAGGCTATATAACATCACGTTGCGACTAATAGGAGCGAAGAAACAGGCGAAAATGTGGAAAAAACGGGAAAAATTATTAATCTTTGAGGGCTTCCGTTGCGTGCGCTGTGAAAACCGTTCGAGATACCCAAATGATTACCAAAATAACTATTCCACGCGGACGAAGTCGCGAGCACCAGCTAATATATAATAAAATTGCAGAATAAACTAAATATGATTTGTATGGCTTCATTAAAGCCTGTAGTGTATGGTTTTCCATAAAAATATACAAATTGAAAATTTAGTATATTATTTTTTAGGTATCATTTTCAAATAAAATACAGTAAGTAGCTAATATATGTAATTTAAAGAGTAATTTTAAATTTAATCATGAATATTATGAAATATTATATTATAAAAAAAAATATGAAATATATATTTATATTTCAAATACAATGTTTTATAATACAAATAACTAAATAAAAATAGAATTTATATAAATACTAGCTGACCCCGCAAACGTTGTTTTGCTAAAAAAAAAATAAAAAAAAATGGGATGGACCACCCATAACATTTAGGGGTATGAAAAATAGATGTTGGCCGATTCTCAGACCTACCCGATAAGCACACAAAATTTCATCAAAATCGGTCCAGCCGTTTCGGAGGAGTTTGGCAACAAACACTGCGACACTGGAATTTTATATATTAGATATTTATTTGAAATAATTCTCATCTCTGTTAGTGTATAAGTCCTTAAGGCATAAGCTTATGCTTAGATAAAGTTAATGTTATAGCTATTAATAAGATAGCTTTGATTATTAATAATGCACGCTATCCGTTTAATGAGTCGCCACATGGTCGCATTATCCTGCGAATAGCTCGAGCGTTTTTTTAACAAACACTTTTTTATTTTGCTATCAGCAAATTGGAGACTACTTATCTCCGATGACCATACTTAACTTTGAATATTAACTTGTTGAAGTAGATTAAAATTATGAGAAAATCTATTAACGTCCTTTATAGGAATAAACAGTTATGATTGGGTAAACTGTGAGATCAGAACGCTATAGCTTGTTAACATTTTGATTTAGCCGCAGTAATTTTTTATTTTTTTATTTGAATAAAATAATAAAATAATTAGTTTATTTGAATAGCCTAAAAATCTGATAATTGCTCTGCAATGTTTAGGTGATTGTGACCAATTGACCATCATTATCGTCAGTACGTGCACTGCTAGACATAGGCCTCCTCTTAATTTTCCAATAAGATCAGTCAGAAACAGCTGTCGAACGTCGAACCGTCGACCCGCACAAAAAATTTAGCAAAATTGGAAAATTTGTGACTTCCCCATTTTCAAATATATCTTTATTATTTCTTAACAAGCGATCTCGATTTTTTTTCTTTTTTTTTTCAGAGCTCATAACTAACCCTATACCTACCACCTGAACAGACACAAACATCTATATAAATATATGAAAGCATTACGTTCACGTGAGTTTAGAGCTTTTTCCCATAAAGAAGTTTCCATTGCAAAAATAATAATTGTTGAATATTAAAATTTAAATTTTTTTCCCCGACCTATTTTATTTATCTTTGGTCTACCTTAAAATGGCAGTAAAACATTACGGATTGTCTAGTGCGATTCATCCAAGACAAGAAGCGATGGCATAGACAGAATGCAATGTAATATTAAAAAGGCTTGTCCAAGCTATCGGATAAGAATAGCCGCGAGATGCGTTTTTAATTTTATTGTTCAGATATCGGGCGAGCACAAATCAAACTCACTCTGTAGGTGTGTCCGCGTCGGTATAATTCGTTGTCTCCTCAATAATTCATGTGTGATGCACTACGCCTGCAACACAGCCACATTTTAGGGTCCTTCAATTTATTTTTAATATTTTTTTATTTTTTTATTTATTACATATGTATATACCTATTTACAATTATAACCTACCTAAAACTGAAAACCTTAAAAAAATATATATAATATAATACTTAACTACTTTTTCCTCATTTTATTTTGACTCCATTCAAAGCAATCTGTCACAACTTCACAAAATATTTTTTTATTTTTTATTTTTTTATTTTTATATAAGTCAAGGCAGCGCTTGGCCGCAATCTCACTTGATGTTAGGTGCAGATGCGGCCGAAGGTGGACCACGCTTACCTAGTAGATGCCCATTTACCCTACGTTTGAAGACCCCGAGATTGTAATTTTGGGGAAACACAGACGCAGGCAGTGAGTTCCACTCCTTAGCAGTTCGGACAAGGAAGGTGGAACTGTAACGCTTCGTGCGTGATCGAGGAACTTCAACCACGAAGGGATGAAACCCCCGCCCGCGCCTCGTGTTTCGCAAGTGGATTCAGCAACAGTAGTGATATTTCGGTAAATTTGTTCGGTTGACACCAAAAATTAAGAGATCTTTGACTGAACTAAAAGTCCATTTTCCACAATTATTTTCAAAATGTAATAATGGTTGGTTAGATACTGTGGATTACAATACCAACGTTTACTAAAACATTCCATCTGTAAGCAAAAATCTATTATAATAAATGAAATTACTACTTACCATAAAATTTGTAATTCGAAAGAAATAGTGGCTTTCTTCCAAGAGCAGACATAATAATGGTCGCGGAACCAAGGTTGCGTGACTGCGGGTCGTAGTTGGGGATTTTTTCAAATAAAATCAATGCGACAGGCCGCAAAAACCCGCCGTCAAGGGAGCATCGCACTTCTAGCGTTGATAAACACAGCACTTGATTCTTCGATCGCTTCATTATACGTTAATATTCCAGTTAGCACATAGAAATACATCATTTAGAGTCTACTTGATGTTGTCTACTTTATATTTGATTTATATCGTCCCACTAGTGGGCACAGACGACGATAGTGACTATTATTTAATCTGTAACATGTCTGTCTAAGTATGTTATGTAAAGAGATAGGTTCGCAAAAAAAATATTAAAAGATTGAAATTGAATAGAAAGCGTCAAGTTGGCACTGCCGAGAATCAAACCCAGGACCCTTGAGACGTTGAAAAAAGCACACTCATCCTATTGGATATTAAAATACATGATAATATACTTATCATGATAACGCGGCTGATATTTATGATAATGAATAAGCTTAGAGGTAAACGATTGCTGGCTCTTGTTTGGTATCTCCCCGTTTATACCTCTTTCGCTAAGTGGAAACCGAATTAAAATCGGTCTAGCTACTTATTCTTAAGTTTTTGCGAGAGAAAATATTTTATCAACATGCGTAAAACATAGTGTTATTAACATAAAACATAGTGTATATAGTGTTACCTACAATAAAAATTAGGAACATTTTTTTTCCAACTTCGCAATAATTATGGCCAAATTGCGACCAGTGGGCAAACACTAGTATTATCAAATGGTCAAAAGACCAAGCCTCACTTTGAGGTCCACAATCCTGTAAACCGCAAGCCGATGTTTCCAATTGCGGCTTCCTTTGAAAAATCATCTATAGGTGTACAGTTTTGAGGTTATTTCGTACTAACTTTTGCCTACCACTTCGTCTTATCAAAACCTTGTTATGCTGATGTGTATTGTAAATTTTTAATTTAATTGTATAATTTTTAATTAATTCCTTTAAGTGATTTTTGTATGAAAGGGTAACAAAAATCGATAAAAAATCACAAAAACTTACGCATTCGCGAAAATATGTCTTTTTCACGAAAATATTTTAAATTAATTAAAATAAAATTTAATAAAAATAAATTTTAATTAAAATAATACTTCACACTTTTAGCAATAGACAGTTCAATAGTTTTATGCATAAAAACATTCGATTTACAATATTGCTAGCTTTTGCTCGCGATTTTGTCAGCATGAGTTGCAAAGATAATATTGTTTTGATGGCACGAATTTATAATTATTTGAACGTTCCGTTCATACATTACAAGAACACATTGGTTGTACTGTATTTAGTAAACTTTGATTAAAATTCATTCAGTATTTTTCGTGTGAAGTTTTAAAAAAATTTCATACATCCCATTCACACAAACTTTCTCATTTTTTTTATATTTTTCAGATTATTTATTCTTTTTACAGCATTAAATCTAATTTAAAGTGAGCACATACATTTTATTGCAAAACATGAAAAAGAGTAGAAAAAATGAACCGGGAGCGGCCATGTTGGATCGAATGCGCGGGAACGCGAGCCATCGAGTGCGTTCAATAAATTGACATGAGCCTTATATGGCGCGGTGTTGCCACATTCGTCTTGTTGCAGGGTCTTAGACCCTTCGCGCACGTTAGACGCACAGCTAAATTGGGTCTAACTAGAACTACTGGACAGAAAAAAATATATCAGACCCGATGAGGGCATAAACAAATGCTAATCAGTTTATTTTATTGTGTTGTAGTCTCTACATTTTAATTGTACTCATTTTATTGAACACTTTACGAATAACTATTTGTTTTAAGATTTGGATGCTTTCTATAATAGTTTCTTTTGATACTGTGTAACATGCAGAAAATTAAAAATATAAATGTATTTTTTTATATGTAAGTATAGATTGGCAGCAATTGCCGGTCCATTGGCTATAATCGCTTTTTAGAACAAGCAATGCCATGGGCGTTGCATATCCGTTGATCTTGATGGTATAAAAAATAAGGGGTTAGGAAATAGGGAAATAGCATGTTTTACTATCAAAACAAAAACACAGCAGCACACGTGCTGTTATTTAACTGCAGTCATAAGTACAGTGGTAGTTACTATACTGCTAGCAATTAGGTTGTTCAGTTAATGACTGCTTTTGACAGTTTATGACAAAGCGTGCCCTGCAAATGTTAAAATTGTAAGTCAAAAAAGTTTGAATCAGTACTTAATATTATAAATGCGAAAGTTTGTATAGATGTATGGAAGTTTGTAACTCTTTCACGCAAAAACTACTGAACCGATCACCATAAAATTTTGCATACACGTTGTCTGGGACACCAGAAAGGACATAGCGTACCTTTCATCCAGAGCGCGGACGAAGTCGCGGACACCAGTAAGTCCTTTATAATGCGCCTATATCAGTAGATATACTTTACACACAAGTAATTGAAATAGATTGAATTTAATTTTCATGATGACATCTTTGGTAAACGGTAAGTAGATAAATTGGTAAATATATTTGACGTGTTAAACTTTATTTTTTTAAAATATAATTATCGTTTTTATCGTACGCTTGTAATACACCTAAATACAATTCTTTTTCTGGAAAGTAACAAAGTACTAAGCACAAAAACTTATTATATTATGCGCTTATTATAGTAAACTCAACTAATTAAAGAGTCCTTAAGAGTAAAATTGTATGCGAATGCATAATTTTTATCGCGAACTGGCTTTATTCCCGTTTACGGCTGGGAACGCTGGTTTTATAGTTTTTTTTATGGATAAAATCTAAATTTCAAATTACCCTTCATATAGCACGCAGTTCAAACGCTGGCTTCTAACAACCCATTTAGGCGTAGATATTCCTAATGCATCCTATGGAAGGCGGGATTGCAAGAATGTCGTCGGGAGTCTGCGAAGTTTTTGCCCCTCCTCACTACAGTTGCTGTTCGACGACTCTGCAAGTTTAATAATATAACCTAACTTCCGGTGCCGTTTATTTGAATTTGAACTTAATCTCAACGGTTTTCAGTCTGCTTTCGGAGTAACCGATTCGCGGAGTTACGAAGAAGTTCTGTGCAGTTTTAATCCTATCTTCTGTGCATTGGAGGCGACTCAATTTCTTGTGTTAGTGACGGTTCAGGTAGAAACATGATTGTCTTGGTTTGAAGAGAGAAATGTTTTGATTTGCACAACCTTCTTGATGGATTGATTGCAAACTTTTTTCTCAAGTTTGTGAATGTTTGAGTGCCTACCTAATAATTAAATTTATTTAAAGGGGTCGGGTCCGCTAGTAACTAATTTTATAAAAAAGTGTAATCATTCGTTTACTTTTTTCTATTTCTAAAAAAATGTCTAAAAGTGATTCTCACAATTTACTCCTTTGAATGGCACCCTTTACTCGCTTACCGAAACACAATAGCACATGTGCTTTTATTTTCCTTTAAAGTTCTTTCAATTTATGGTCCAATTTTAAGGTTTGCGTTTTCATAGTAAGTAAGTATAGTAAGCAAAAGTATAAATTTTGGCCCAGACAAGAAATATTTCCCAAAAATGTGCATTTATTTCAGTGGCTCCAATCCCGGCTTTGTTCCTTTTAATGCGACTTGATATTAAGAGCGGGAGTACAGGTTATGAAATTGGCGGGACAGGTTCGGCATCGGCGTCCTTGAGGAGAAATGCTCGTCGGTGGCGAAAGTGCACGACACTGACCAACACCACTGCGCTTGCGCACACATTATCACTCGCCTTTCATCTCCTCGCTTCGCATCTCCTAATCCCTTATCCTTTATCCTACTGGAGATGTAATTTCTTAGTACGTATGTTGTATTTTTTGTAGATTTATGATACGAATGACAGTATTTGTATTTTGTTGTGTTTTTAGTCCTGAATTATGGACTTGAGATAATATGCACATGAAATAATTAAATAAATAAAAATAAGGTCGATAGCGCAATATGCATGACCATGTATTTATAGGCGACGGTTGCCACTTACCATCAGTCAGCCCATCTATCGAATTACTACCGTCATATTAATGACTACGAATAGTTTTTTGAAATATATCTGTGGTCACACAAAAAAATCATCAAATTCGGTCCAGCCCATTAGGAGTTCATGTTACAAAGATAAAGAAAAATAAATAATTATCTCGCTTAAGCGACGATACTGTCTATATGCAAGAAAAGTTAAAAAAGCTTGCTGGCGCTTTTGATTATTGTGCAGTTCACCAATAATTGAAATGGAAGCTTCGTCCTAAAGTTCGGACCATGGAGTGCGGCGTGATCACAAACAATGGTGGCCGGTTTAAAGTTTTCAGTGTAAGTTGTTCTAACTTTTTCCCAAGACACGCAAGCGAACCGATCGGGCGCGGCGAAATACGCCGATTAGAAACCGGTCCCTGGATTGCATGAGCGGTACAATGCACTCGCGAACTCCTAAGCTCCGTTCCCGGCTGCGTTCCCCACAATTTCCAACCCGACAACCCTTAATGGCCTAACGCAAACCAGCGCGTTCCTGCACACTGCACTTGGCGACTAGAAAAACAGCACCAAGTCTCCGAGTCGGCGAAACGCGCTTTAGCAAGTTTTGCACGGGTTTTCTATATAATGCTCGAGGTGTAACTTGTACTCTGCGAGGAATGCGCTATAAAGACTTGGTGGTTAGCGATAAAATGAGTGGGATTCATTGACATCGGTCATGCGGCTCAGATATGTTGCTTAGACTGGATTAGGTGAGGCTAGGTGCATTTTTAAACGAGACTTAACTATAAGAGCTGGCGAGCTTTTTAATTAACAATTTATTTTTAATTAAATACAATTACGCGAATGAGCAATAAGAAGCGCAGACAGACAGATTCTTAGTCAGTGTTTCTTTGGGTTAAAAATTTAATACTATAGAAAATCTAACATATAAAAATTACGTGAAAGGTTGTTTGACGCAAGTGAACTCCTAAACCGATTTTGATAAAATTTCGTAAATATGTGTAATTTGGTCCAACTTAAAAGATAGGATATATAAAAGCCGAGAGCGGGTCACTAGTATGTAATATAGTTCATTTCAAGAAACTTAACCTTAATTTACTCCACAGCCTAGTTTAGGATGCACTGCTTTGCTTAGGCTTTGCTTAACCTGAGATTCTCTCAAGAGAAATATTTTATTCAATGACTGCATGGTTAGCAGCGCACCTGCATTGTTTGTTTATTTTTTTAATTCACGGAGCATTCGCTATTCTGATATGAGGCGATGGTTACTGCCGCCAAACGGGCAGCCTTCAGTGTGCCCTGTCACTACTAACTGGACGCTATGATTAATATGCTAGCCAATTATAAATTCACACTAAACATAAAATTTCCATTTAACTATCGACATGTTATCGTTACACTAATTCCTTCAACTGTAAACTTATTCACTTTAATTAAACCAGTAAAATTAATTCTAATTAGAAAATTTATAGCAGAACAAAATAATAGTCGCAGAGGGCGATCATGTTGCAGGGAGTATAGGGAATAAATTAATTACCTACTTTTATTTAATATTCCAAATATTATATTTTAAAATATTACTTCAAAGTAATATGAACATTGTTAATATTGTTGACAATACCATTTAGAATACATAATTATCTTGTAATACTAACTTTTTATTCTTTCACTGTTGGGAAGCTATATTATCAGCGAGTAACATATTTTGTAAAGTTACGCGGACGAAGTCGCGAGCAAAAGCTAGTATAATATAAAAAGCTCAGTAACATTAAAAATTGTACATTTTACATCTTGGACCGCAGCACTAAATTAATTCACAGTTCACAGTTCGCGACTGACATTTGAGAAGTTAATAGTTATTTAATTAATAGAGCCACTTGTGACCTTTACATTACGGGGAGGGTGTCAGCAACTGAAGGGGTTGTGACCCATTGGACACTCCACTTGACTCTGTTTTTGTGGTCACAAAAACTTCCACAAATGAATAATTCAATGCAAGCTGACGTCATACGAATAATTAACTAGCATTAAGTATGGTGAAAATACTTAATGGGTCTCGCTAGTACGGGAGAGTGTCGCTTCTGCCATGAGGCAGAAGAAACACCAATGCATATCCTGTGCGAGTGCGGCCTTTTGATGCACAAGCGTAGTCACATCTTGGGAAGCCACACAATGGCTTGTGAAGATGTGAGGAATGCCTCTATCAAAAAAGTACTACAGTTTCTTGACGTGGTAGGTATTGGTAGAGAGCTTTAGTTTACGTGGCGATCACAATATTTCAGCAATGGTCGAAGTGATACTGGTACTCTAGAAGACAGGAATAGCCACAAAGCAGATAATAATAATAATAATAAGTATGGTGAAAACGTTAAGTAGATTGTTACATTAAGTATGGTGAAATTGATTGAAAAAATGGTGTTTTAGGGAGGAAAATCGGTTTCCATAAAATGAAACCTGTAATTTTTATTGTAACCTGTTATCATTTGTAATCCGTACTATTAATATTATAAATGCAAAAGTTTGTATGGATGTTTGGAACTCTTTTACGCAAAAACTACTGCACCGATCACCATGAAATTTTGCATACACGTTGTTTGGGACACCAGAAAGGACAATGGGGTCCTTTCATTCAGAACGCGGACGAAGTCGCAGGCACCAGCTAGTTATTAATAAAATATAACTATATACTATTAATTAAAATTTAGAAAATATTGTTTTTTTTTTTTTTTTTTTTTTATAAGAGATGGGTTAGCTCTTGACCAACAACCAGCCGTGTGGCAAGGATGAGGCCTAAGATGGAGCGAGCTAACCCAGAAAATGCCTATTCACTCGAACCTTGAAAAGGTTAGGGTTATATGTACTCGGAAATACAGACGCCGGCAGGGAGTTCCAAACTCTTGCGAACTCACTCAAAAAGTGCGCATTATAAAGGATGTTTCAAAGCGCTTGGTCCTAACTTGGTTTTAACTTAAAATGAATATTTTTAATCTTTATATAGATCTGAAGGTCACCTTCAGATTCAGACTTTTACTCAGGTCGTCAATCAAGCTGGCGGTCCACTAGATTGGAGTGGCTATCGAAACAAGTTCGGTCTGTCATCTTTAATTATTTATCTTTCATCATAGGATAAAGGATAAGGAATTGATAAAGGGAAGGACCCTTCTATTCCTCACATAAATTAAGTGAAGAAAAAGTCACAACTTAGTTACATTCCTTTCAGCAATACTTCAAACAGTTAACACATGTTTTAACTTGTCCCCTTAATAAGTGGCCAGCATAGCACCAACATCTAACATCGTTATACATAACTGTAGCAATAACTCTATGGAGCTGCGCTTGCGCGACTGGCCTTAGGGCGTTTTCGAATTATGCGAATACCGCCAGTAACTTAGCCACACAACTTATAATATTCCGATAGAATTATGATCGGATACCAAAACAGGTATTTTCGAGTCGTTAGCAAACATGTCTCCGTTAACTGCACAGCGAATGGCTTTTCAGAAAAAAAAAAACACCCGATAACAGAACAGACTCACGCTAAGGTGCTAACTAAACTAGCAAAGGTTCTAATTAAATAAGTGACCTATTACTTAGTTTGAATGCCTAGAAGTGGCAGGGCGATTGGACCTTTATCTTCGTAACTATTTGGTCCAACTTACAAGATTTTTTTTTACTTGTTTTTATTTTGAAACCTGGCGAAACCGGGAGCGTGTAGCTAGTAAATACTAAAAGAAATAAAGTATCATGCGAAGTAGCCAAACCTCTCTGTGGGGTGGTACAAATAAAAAACATCCACACATAGTACACAGTAGCGGTACTAATAGGTATACTACGAGTATTGCAGTCACCAATAACCTCCCTCATACAGATGCTAGATCCATTCTTCTATGTCTACCTTAGTATATTCATATATTTTACAGTGCAAAAAGGTATGAAAAATAGTGTATCGTGTTGCCACTATATTGTAATAGAAGAGGTGCCTATATTTATTGACATCAACCGCATCTTTTTGTTATTGTATAACAATGAGACAAAAATGGATAAAATAAAAAGTATAGTTCGATAACCCTTGATGCTCGCCATATTTGTAAACATTGGTACTATGATTCCCCTAATAAAGAGCATCACACACTGCAAGCTATAGGTACTTGGCAATAGCTTTATATTACAAACCATAAAGATAATTTTGCATGGACATGACATGCATGACTTAGTATTTATAAGTAAATATTACTAAGTAAGATGATGATGGGTAAATTCGAAGGGAAGAGACGCGCTGGGCGAAGAAGAAAATCGTGGCTCAGAAATATCAGGGAGTGTACTGGAATTGCTTAGGTCGAGCAGCTGTTCCAGTTGGCTCTTGACAGGTACCGTTTCAGGAAGTTGACGGCTAACCTTCAAGACTGAAGAGGCACATAGAGAGAGAGAGAGAGAGATAGAGAGAGAGAGAGAGAGAGCAGTGTATTTATAGTACCATTTTTTATTTATGCCATAAACATAGAAAATGTATAAAAACAGTAGTAGTATAGTAAGGCGGTGGATGGCCTTAGTCGTATACTTTGGTTCGTATTAGACTACACATCTAGTTGAACCTTGATAAAGAATTTTTAAACGGCCCTTTTATAATAACTAGCTGACAACACTGAGCTTAACTTATCTTAGGCATGATCGTCGAATATATACAGCTTTTTACAGGTAATAGCTACCGGTGTAGCGTCGCCCTAAAATGTTCTAGCCACTCGTGTGCATCTTTTTGCTTTGAAGCCTATTGCAATTGAAACAAGTTACTCGGGGTTCTGTGGGCAGTTTACGACGCAAAAACGTTTTATATATTGAAATAGTGCTATCGTAAACATGTCGCGAGGTGCAGATGTGCAGGTGGTAAACTCGAGGTAACGTATCTTCGCCACTTCTCTGGACGCTTTGGGAGGCCACACTCTCATTTTGAAATTCATCTTTTCATTAATCAAATAAATAAGACAGCCACGCTAATAAGTGTATACCAGATAGAAAAGTATATTTCTTTTGTATACTTACTTAGTGCACAAATTCAGTTTTTTTAATGAATTTATTTTGCTTTACAGGCGCGAAGTCACAGAACAGGGGGCCTCTAAGGCCTCAAAGTAATATTTTAAAAACCATAACGATGTCCGAAAGAATAAAATGTATGGGATGTATCACGTGATTTAGCGACGGCATATGTCACTCTCATACATTTTATCGTTTTCGACTTCGTTATCGTTTTAAATTGTTACTTGACTGGTATTTAACTAATTTATTTACATGAACCACCCAACCCAGGTGGCAAATCAACTTCTGGAGTAGGTTGCACCAGAGACAAGAGAAAATCAGTAAACAAAAGCAGAATGAAGCAATAGGTCTGTCTTGACACAAAACACATTTTCACGAACCCAACCGTAAATTGGTCTATTCCCAGTAGTCCGACCGTACAAATCAAACGGAATAGTGAGACCTTTTTTCCAGTAGTCCGATCGTACAGATTAACCGGAATAGTGAGACCTTTTTTTCCAATAGTCCGATCGTACAGATTAACCGGAATAGTGAGACCTTTTTTCCCAATAGTCCGATCGTTCAAATCTTGATCTAAGGACAATTAGAGCCCAGTAAAGCCAGACCTGTACTGAGTAGTGCCACCGCTACTGACATGATAAATGCCAAAGGGAGTTTGTTTGTTTGTTTGTCACATTAAACTATTTTACATACACGTTCTTTAAAGTAAATTTTTAATTTAGGAAATAAAAGATATGGAGACTTTTCACCCAAAAAAAGTACTGTTCTCGGGGGATCAGTAAGATAAACTAAATAATTTTTAGATTTACTTAGTTATAATGAATTTTTAGTGCAGCTGTGACGGAACCTTTGTTTGAAAAATGTATAGCAGTATATTTAAGTATATAATACTAAAAGTAGAGGTACCCATTCTATTTGCAACAAACGAAAACCGGTCGTAAGTGATCGTGTGAAAACTATAGGACTGCGTTGATGTCGCCTACTTCAATGACCGCTATTAACTAACGTATCTTAGTTATATTGTGTTGATTGCAATGTTGTATATAGTAGATCCATGTATTAATTCTTGATATAAAATATATCATCTATGTGTGAAAAGGTTATTCGCTTATAGCCTTTACTACAGTAGCAGATTAGCAAGGCGTTCAAAAGGTCTACAAATCTAAGCTGTTTTCTTTGCTTACTGTTAGAGCTGGCTAACTGGTGGTGGCTAGTGGCTAGTGACCCTAGCTGTTAACCAAACGGTCGCGGGTTCGAATCCTGCTAGGGGCAAATGTTTGTGTTAACATTTTACCTTTGTACCCGAGTCATGGATGTTTTGTATTTATAATAATAATATGTATGTAAAAAAAAAATATTGAAAAAAAAAAAAAAGTAATGTATGTAGTTTATCAACTGTCTGGTATCCACACTAATACAAGCACAAGTTTTTTTCTTTTTTACTTTTAAGCAGATTTTTGTATTTAAAATTCTGTATGCGAAACCACGTAGGTATTCCCAAATATTTTACAATTTTTTTATTTGTCCACAAATTCATTTTTTCCCACTCGTATTGTGGCCAGTGATAAGATAGGTAAAAAAAATGAAGAGCCATAGGTTTCACCATTTTATTACATCAAATGCATTGCATCGTGTTATTTTGAACAATAAATAAATGGGTATATAGTTTTATTATTATTATTACATTGTTATTATTTCGTTTACAGTTATTATTATATTAGGTAATTTCATTTGCAAATATTTTATGTGTAATATGCTATTATTATACACGTATATGTGTCGATTTTTTTATACTGATATATTTTTTTATCATCTTAAAGAAATTATGTAAGATGTGTTTTCATTTACAAGATATGTCAGTTGTTATTTCGAATAAATACAACAAGACGATTAGGTAACAAAATTACTTATAATATATCAAATAATTCATAAATGACATAAATCATACATGGGTAGACAGAAATAATTAAAAACATAATAAAATAACAGATATGTTATGTATGTATGTACTTATTTGCATGAATATTTTTGGTCTGGCTTATCAACTAGCAAATTGAAATTTTGGATACAAGTTTCATGGAAAACAAAATCTATATATTTACAATTTTTTTATATATATATATTATTTATTTTATAATCAATCTTTTTATGTAGGTATCTTAAAGTCGATTAGTCATTAAAAAAAATTATTGCCAATTAAAAAAATAATAATACACGTATTATATTTTATGAGTAATTATTTCAATAAAGAAACATGTTAAAGTTGTTTTTTATAAGAATTAGACAAATATAAAAAAATATACTACATAACTATATTCAACAATATAACAGTTTACAACAATTAATTGAAGATGTGAAAGTTAAATAAATAAAACTGATTACTTTTACATAATATTGAGCGTGCTTTTGTTGAAACAAAAATAAAAGGGATAATAAAAAAATCCTTGTGTAACACATTTTTACATTAAAAATAACATATTTTCAAATTAAGAACGTGTATGTACAAAAAAAAAACTAAAACAAAGTTAAAAATACATGTAACAATATTGTCTTTGGTCGATGTGAAAATTTTAAAAGATAACGAAAAAAATTGTACTTTGCAGGTAGGAGAAAAAATATATATTATTTTCACATTTTAAAACTTCTAAGAAATATTTGTATGAGTGAGAAAAGCATGCGATCAATTAGCTTATTAAAACATTCGGTTGCAAACTAAACTTTAACTTAATAGCTACAAGGCGCAAATTCAAATCTCTGGTGCATTAATACAGCGAACGTAAATTATTACAATCATCATAATTCATAACCGATCGCTAACAATACAATTCCGTACACAAGTTTTTTTTTTTTTTTCAAAAATAGCACCAATTTAATATCAGCACATTGCGTGTACCCAAAAATGATATTTTTAAAATTTTCTAATAAAACAAAAATGAAGGCTGGCAACACCGAAAAAACATGCATGAAAACAACATTGACAACATATTAGTCTGGCTAACGAGATATGAGACTGAATAATTTTTATATTGTTTGTCAAAAATTTAATTTTTTTACGATTTTGTAAACTTATTACATAATATGAAAACAGTAGGTACTTACTGAAAAGCGATATTGCATTTTTAAGTAAGTAAAAATTAGTGATTTTTATATAACTTTCAACTTTTCAACAAATATATAGCGATGTAGGTACTTTATTTAGATGTTATTTTTTTTATAGGAAACTTGAGTAATTCATGTAAAAGAATTTCAAAAATACAAAAAAATAATTAAAAAAGTAAATTGTAAGCTTAAATTGAATGTCTTCTAGACATATCATTCATACGAAATTTACAATTGTGAATTAACAATTTACACTTAAAATGAAAAAAAAAAAAATGGATTAATTAGAAATATAAATTAAATATTTATTTGAATTTGTAACGCATTTTCAGTCTCATCTTTCAGTAGCCAAACTATAGTTATTACTGTATATAATATTAACAATTTGTCATCGGATACTATTAACTTTCTTGTGCCGATTTGAAAGTAAAATTATTTTTTCCATTCGTACGTGCTATCTCTTATTAATTACTAAGAAATAACGAAAATCACATATTTTTATGCCAAACGTATTGATAACGAGATTCACAACGGACTAAACGACATTGCTGACCTATTTCATAAGTAAAAATTACAATGTCCTTAAAAACTGTGTAGTTAAGTCGACATTATTGAGAAAAAAAAATTTCAACTTGTAAAATTCATAGTCGATATAAAATTTTAAGGAACTGATCTAATCACAGATAACAAAGATTTGATTACATTAAGTATAGACTGTGGCAAAACAATCAAAACTATGTTCTAACATAGAGTAAATAGTACTTTACTGGTTAATTATTATTTACTCTATGGTTCTACTTTGAATAAGCAAAATGGCGTCTCGCTTTTTTATTGCTATCTCTGTTCACACATTGAATGATTGATTACACAAAATTTAATATCTACAATTCAAGATATGGTTAGGTAGATATAGTTTTAGACATTAAAAGATATAATACATACAATGTCACACCCTATATCCGATCACGCTTCCTTAACAATAGAAAATTTACAATATTTCTCATTCATATGTGTAAAAAATCAATATATTACTATGGTAACAATCATCTAAGGATATTAGGTATATCTTTTTACGTTTTTCAAATAGAAATTACAGAGGTTCGTTAGGTTTTATACGACAACTACGAACTCGGAATTCTGAAATTAGGCAACAGAAACTAATTGCCAACTTTCAATAGAGCTGTTATAGCGTCTAAAATAAAGAATACCGTAAATATTCGTTGAATTCTTTACGGTTTTTCTTAATAAAAGGTTAATAAAACATAGAAAGCGAGCCTCCCAATGAAATTTGTCTGAATAACATGTAAAACAAAATTATCTAAAACACTTCCTCGCAATATCTACTTGAAAATTATGTAAAATCCACTACATCAACAAATACGTACGTTAACGAATGTTAAAATTTACTAAAACTAAAATTTAACACAACTTGTATGACGATAAAGAAAAGTTCGATTGCTAATTTTATTTGGTCTGTTTTTAGTAACGGTTCAAGAGTTCAAGGAGAGAAGACCCTGAGGCTCCTGAGCAGCGTGGCCAAAACGTTGGCCAAACATTCGGCGCGCAGGGCCAATTGGCCCTCGAGGGTGGAGTCGAGCGCCCTCTGGCGGTGGTGCTCGCGGATGATGTTGGCCATCTCGGCGCCGGCCAACTCCTTGAAGGCGGCCGTCACGTCGTGCACTCGCAGCACCAAGTTGCGCGTTTGCAACGGCGACGACGTGTGGCGCCCCAGGGCCTGTGACCAAACGCATCAACCACTATAGCTTTTTAATTCGTACCATATAATATATA
Source organism: Synanthedon tipuliformis (assembly GCA_947623395.1). NCBI lineage: Eukaryota > Metazoa > Arthropoda > Insecta > Lepidoptera > Sesiidae > Synanthedon > Synanthedon tipuliformis. Next base: position 10,451,643 of record OX392418.1, on the reverse strand, counting down.
CGTACGACCCACTGCCTGATTTCTTAATATTTTGTTTCAAGAAGAAGTGTAGTAGTTATCGTACCTGTGCCAGATCGGCAAGTGTGCGCAGAGGCGTGAGGCAGTCGGCGAGCGCAGCGGCAGCACTGGGGGCATTGGGGGCAGTGGGGGAGGGAGAGGTCGTCCCAAGCGCCCCCACCAATGTTCTAGAACGCCCCACCAGCGACACTGCGCACGACGTCAGCTCGCTGCGTGCGCGCTGCAACACAACGGAAACAATATTATTAAATAATATCATTTTATGTTAATATTATCTTGTGACAATATTATTTTAGTATGACGCATAATACGATAGGAAAATTAAAAACCTATGCATCACTAGAAAAAATCTCAGATCACGCATAAAAGATATAGGGTGAAGATAGAATACAGTGAGTACAGACGAGGATAAACTTATGAAAATGTTATCTATTAAAATTTTAAAACAAGAACTAAACAAAAACCACTACGACCAAAAAAACTAAAATACTAAAACAAGAACGTCAATGTCTAACCTGAAATTTGACCTCATCTATGTCCTCCCCACCGCCGTGCGCGTGCTGATGTGAACATTTCTGAGCGACCTGATGCAGCCGCTGCAGCAGACCATCCACTGCGACCTCGGTTTTGCACAACAGGTTTTCTATTGATATATGGCCATTGTTCCCGGGTTGCAGCTCCGGGAATTTGATGGAGGGCGGAGACGGTGGCGTCGGGATATCGTCCACAACGTCCTCCTTGAACCTGACGTGGTTCTGAACCTTTGGAGACGGACTCGCGCTCTCGCGTAAAGAGCCTTTACGCTCGCCCAGAGTGGGACTAAACAAAAGCCTCTGGTCGCCACCGGGAGCGCCGTTGAGGATGTCCGGCCGGTTGCTAAACCGTCTGTTCATTTGGGGCGAACAGAGAGATAACACGGTGGACATTTCGTTATTTTTCAGTATTGCGTTCTTCGTTTCGGAGTTTGACCTCACGTGCCTGTGTTGGAGAGTCATCGAGCCGTACTGCTGCGAGGCTCTGGCGCCAGGGCTCTCCTCCTCCGTCAGCCTACTCTCGCTCTCGAGATTTCTGTAAGTATTAAGGTTTCGTTGAAAGTGCGGAGAGCCGATGCTGGCGAGCCTCTGCTCTCGGACGGGCGACTGATTCAGTTTCTGGGCGTTCTTCATGCGGAGAACCTCGACGCTCGGTACCGGCGGGAGGGGAGGCTTTTTCGGGGGTAGTAAAAGTGGCGGAGGCGGGGATAGGACTTTGGTCTCGACTCGAGGCGGCAGTCGAGGTGGGCTTTGCATGCTCTGCTCGTTCATTTCACAGACCACTTTGTAGTTTAACTTTCTATTGTTTAAAGTGCTAAAGTGATTGGTGGGAATCTCGACGACGCTTAGCTCGTTGTTGGGACAAGTGAACGAGTTGGAGCGAGGCCTTGGTGCGGGGGTCGGTGCGGCTTTCGGGGGTCGTTCGGGAGGCTTCGTGCTCTCGTGGTTTTTTCTTCTGGGAGGTGGTCGGATTTCACAAACATCAGGCATAGAGTCAGATTTTTCTACCTTATTTTCCAACTTATCCGTCTCGTCTGCGGCATCTTCGACCTTATTCTTATCCTTACTACAGCATGAGAACATGCCCTTTCTTTCCACGGTCGGATATTCTATAACGTGAGCGTTTCCGTTGGCTTGCTTTTCTCCGGATAAGCTTTTTCTTTTACCCTTAGGCGATTCTGTTTTTGTTTGGTTCTGCGATTTAAGTTTTTCTTTCAAAAGTAGGCTATTTCTGGCCTCGCTCAAACTTTTTGCAGCGAACATATTTCTGATCTCACTTACGCTTAGGGTACCTTTTACGACCTCACCGTTACTAGGTTTCAATACACTATCGTTCTGACTACATTTCGCTTCCAGAATTTGGCTCTGGTTAACGTAGCTAACGGGTTCCCTGTCCAGAGTTGACGTATTAGAGCCCGGTGGCGGCGGTGGAATAATATACGACATTATTTCTTCCGGCGTCAATTCTATAGCCGGAGTGACTTTGACCGTGGGCGGTTGTATTGTCACGTTAGCAATAAATTCGTCAAATTCCGTTTTAGGCTTACTTATATTTTCCTGTGAGTTCGCTTTATCGTCTGCAAAAGAGGGCGGCACGATAGGCAATATTTGAGGCACTTGAGTGGCACAATCTAATTCGTCTGGAGTTTGAGGGGGAGGTATCAAAGTTAAATCTATAAGCTCGGCGTCGTTATCTATAATACTTTCTTGGTAATAAAAAGGTAGATCGGGGTTTCTAGTTTCGTCTCTATTGCTTTTCTCTCTCAATTGTTTAAGATACTCTTTTAAATTTGGCTCCTTGTTGTCCGGTGCACCTTCGGGACTGTGCAAACCGAAGCTAGTTCTAAAAGCTTTGATTGCGGGTTTATTGTTATGTTTTCTAATCGGACTGTTAGTCGGCGTATACAACGAATCGTTATCGCTCTCCGAAAGTGACATGTCATTATTAAGTGACATGAGAGCATCAGTCAAACCACAATTATTGAGAATAGCGCTTAAACCTTGCGACTGACGTCTAGTTAGATCACATCCCTCAGTTTCGGATACACTTAAACCGTTCAAACCTTGATTTATTGTCTCAGTCAACAACAGGAGGGAATCACTGTGTTTTAAAATACCAGGAGCATCGTCTGCTGCCGACATTCTACTATTGTTAGATTCAGTATCACTTTCCAAGTGATCTACACACGTTTCCTTACCGACTAATTCGTCCCTCAACATACAATCATTAAAAACATCCTCATTGTATACATCACAGTTTTCAGTCAAATACTGTTCGGAGTTTTCAACTAGTCTTTGCATTTCTGCCACTCTCTTGAGCACCTCTTCGTTTCGAGCCTCGACCAATCGAGGGTTGCTCGAGTTTTCGAGCAATTCCATTGACAGAACACTTTGCAAATCGAAACCCATTCCATCGTCCAAATAACAAGTGTCATTTGGATCGAATAATTTGAAAGTGTCGCCCTTTTTACATTTCTCGAAATGCACATCGTGACCCAAAAGTCCCGACTTAGTCTCGTACCCAACCAACGGACTCGAATTGTTGCTGTGATTTCTATTCGCAAAGCTAGAATTCATGTTAGAGTCTAGACTAGACTTGGACTGGTCTGGCGTAGAGTGATAAGGCGGGGGCATGCTGAAGATGGCGTAATGTTTTTTAGTTAAAATGACGGGATCGTCGCTGTGCAAATAACTCCATTTTGCGGGCACGACGTTGTGTTGAGATAGATACGGGGGTGCTGAAAAATAAGACGCATTTCTTTAGCCAAAAGGTAAATTTTAACATTAAATAAATATGGACTTCTATTGAAATCTATATAAATAAAATTCTCGTGTCACAGTGTTTGTAACCAAAGTCCTTCGAAACGGTTTGAAATTTTTTTATCAATTTTTTTGTGTATATTTGGTAGGTCTGAAAATAGGTCGAAAACTATTTATACTTTATACCCCTAAATGATAACTAAGGGTGGCCAATTCCAACAATTTTTTTGTACGGCAATACAACGTATTCTCATTCTGTTTTTAAACTTATCTAAAATGATTATGCTTAAAATTAAATATTACTTCAAATCTTAGACTGAGTGGATCTAATCTAGAAAGTTCTATTCTATGTTTCTATGTCGATAACGCGATGTAAAAATAAGTTAAGAATATGTAAAAATAAGTTGGAATAGTGAGACTTGGAATCTTTTAATTTAAGCCGTATTAAATACTAAGTGCAATTTTGTAAAACGAAAGGCTCTTTTTATTCAGGTATTTTGGTGTTGATGTTATTAACTAATTAATTAGTTAGTTACCTATGTCATCTGTGATTGGTTCCCTTTCTTGCTCCACGTTCAACTCTTTGCCTGTAGCCAACCGATAATAGCTGTAAAAGATAAATTTAGTTTTTAGAATAATTTTTTACTGACTGATTACAACTAGACGTCATTTTATTTAAAATACGAATGTACTATTTTAAAATTTAAATTTAAGAAGAAATTAATTAATTGAAAGTCGTTAATTGAAAATTATAGTCACAAGTAAAACGAACTCAGCCAAACCGAGTTTAATATTAATAATATTTAGTATACAGTAGTAAAAAAAAGTGTATTTGTTAGTTTGTATGTAGAATCTCTTAACTAAAATAATAAACGTAAACTAAAGGTGTTTAAGTTAATGTGTAATTAAATGGAATTATTATAATATTATATTAAATAAACAAGAATCAAGGCAACAATATATAATTTAGCTTCTATATTTTTTACAACATATGTTAGGAAGACATGCACTGACAACTGAGGAGTGTCATTTCAAAAGGACTTATTTCCACTTATGAATAAAAATGAAGTAATGATTGGAATCCATTTTTCGTATTCGATTGCACCTCTATACCAAATTATTTGTAACAATAATGTTTAATTCCTCTCTACATTTGACTTTCATTTCACGTGTCCAGAACAAATACGCTTATTTCCACGTAATTTGCTCACACCATCTAAGACACAAAAGATTCTTTTACAAACCGACTTAATTCCAATACATAATTCGAGACTAGTCTTTTTTCAGAGCAAACTGATTTATTTCCATTTCATACATTTTATAGAGAAATTGTATGAATACCTAACAAAGTGACTTATTTCCTTTAGAGTACCTAACAAAGAGGCTTATTTCCTGTAATTCTGAACAAAGTGACTTATTTCCAAACTATTGAGTAATGTTTTTCTAATATAAATTAACTATAAAATTAATGTACTACTGTCAGAATCAGCTCAATACGAGTCTGTTTTTAGTGAAGTGAAAAAAAATATTATGTATTTAGTAATAAATCACATTAAGGTTTTTGCACTTTATTGAAAAATCGGATAAGGTGGAAATAAGTCCTTTTGAAATGACACTCCTCAACTAGTAAGTATTAATTTCTTTTTAAATATTTAAAGTTAGTTCATAAAAATAGATGCAGAGGTACACATTACAATCATGGACTATTTACTCCAACAGAGTGAAGCACCAAGCTTAAGTTCCTTACAAAATAAATGTATGGAACTTAAGAATAAAATAATAATCGCAACCTTAGATAGAAGATAGAAAGGAAGAGTTACCCCGCAATGACGAGCGGCATCTCAGCGGCGTCCCGTTCGTCCATGAGAAGGGCGAGGACGCGGTCGCGGTGCAAGAACACCGCCACATCAGCACCCCCACCACCCCCAACACCCCCCGACTCCCTCTTCACCCTGATGCCTTCCACCTCCTCCAGCGACGCTATCGACTGCGGCTGTATTGTCAAAATAACTGCTTTTATTAAGACGGTTATTACACTATTCAATTGGTGGGAAGCCAATTTAGGAAATCGGAAGGTGTATTCGCAGTTAGAACAGATTGGATCCAATTTAGATTTTAGATTCTATTATCTATTTTCAACTCTATGTCTTCGACTTAGAAATCAATTTAGTGTAGTGTGATCATTAAGTTCACTACTTATTTCCCTAAATTGATTTCCTATAAATTTAAAAGTGTTTAACTGCTTAAATGTTAGGTAAATATTATGGTATACAGGTTGGTACATAATTTGAGACGGGTCAGTAAGGGCCTACCTAAACCATTATAGCTAAAATTGGAAAAAAGAACACCCTTAGTAGCAACCCTTGGTAGACCCTTTAGTCTAAAATTAGAGAATTTAACCTTAAATACCTGCTGAAAAACATCTTAACGACTAGACCAAGGGGCTCGTCAATAGTCTAAAGTAAGTATTATAATAATAGAAATGTATAATAACCACAGCATTGTTCCTGCCGACGATCTGACTGAGGCCGAATCTCGGTGAGACGAGCAGCACTCGCTCCGGCCGACTGCTGCTGAAGCATTTCGCTCCGTAGCTGGGCAAACCGCCCACTATGTCCAGGTAGTGCAGTTTTGCCTGAAACACACATTATTTATTGTTTAAAAGCTGATAGATTAAAGCTGTTGTTATTGTACGAATTTGTCTAAACGCGCTAATTTCTAGCACTAGCATTTACCAAGAAGAACTTTTGATAAGAATAAAGTTTTTCTTGCATTTAATATGCAAGAATTGCAGTCAATTCTTGCATGCACGAAATTTATAGGGTAATTTAATTTTAAGCTATACTACTGTACTTTTTAGGAGTCAAGTAAAAAGAAAAAAAGATGGAAAACTTTTAAAATATATAGTTGCAGCGTCTGAATTAAACCACATGGTTTAGTTCTAAATCATGATATTTACGTTTTTTTTATAGATAGTTATTTTTTTAATAAAAAAAATCGTTACATATCCACACAGATAAGTCACGGGATTTAGAATTAGCCTTAGAGGCCGCTTAAAAAAATCAATTTTAATTATAAAGGTATATTTTGGAAAGTAGCAAATAAATGACCTGCAGCTGAGTCAACTGCCTCTGACTTCCGGTCATTTGTGAATTCAATTTGAGGAAGTGAGCGATGAGTCTTCTCAGCTCCTTCCGCTTCATGCTCTCCAGAAGACCGCTCGGGACAAACCTCTCCAATCCGAACTCTCTTCTGAAAATAATATTAGGATATCTGTCAGGTTAATTGCATTTTCTAATAACTTTTGTATTTATGGTTTAATGTTAATTGTTATTATATTATATTGTATAGATAATGAGTTATTACTATGTTAACTATTTTGTTAATTACATGTTTAAATAATATTTAGAGCACTGTAATTATGAATATTTAAGTCTAATAAACTAACACTAACACCAAGTTACAACTCTCTTCTGCCGCTGTCTTGCTACTGACTGTCTTATATTTTAATATAGTTTTATAATATTATTTAAAAACTATTGTGGCCACCAACCAGCCAGTAGCCAACAATTTAAATGAAAAAAAAAAAAATATCTAAGAGTACTGACTCGACACCCTTGACAGTGAGCTTGGCCGGCGACATGTTGTTGGCCAAGGCGTGCTGGTGCATGTGCAAGGCGGCCAAGCGCAAGGCGACGTCCGGCTGCAGCTCGGGCGCGAAGCGTTCCTGCGCCACGTCGTTGCAACACTGCAGGTACAAATAGTCTAGCGCGGCCAGGTCGCGCTGCGCCAGTTCCGCGGCCGACGTCGGCATGAACACCACTCGGAACAAGCACCGCATCTTATGCGAACCGGGACGAGCAGCTATCTGCAATTGTTAACCAAATTCTTCTGTGCTATCCGTACTAATATTATAAATGCAAAAGTTTGTATGGATGGATGTTTGTAACTCTCACGCAAAAACTACTGAACCGATCAACATGAAATTTTGCATACACGTTGTCTAGGACACCAGTAAGGACATAGGATACCTTTTATCCAGAACGCGGACGAAGACCAACTTACATGGGTGTTAAACTGAAAAAGTGGCAAGCTAAAAGCAATAGTAGACTAGTGGTTCATAAATTGACCAGAATGGCGCTAGTGTATAGCATTGGTGTTTGATATGATTGGTTGGTTGCGTAGTTCATGAAAGCACCGTAAAAAATGCTACTAGAGCGCCACGCCCCAATGCTACTGCAGCGCCGCCTAATTGAGCGTAAGGACACTTTCTCATGTATTGAATTGGGCCTTCTTACTTCTAGTCTCCATGCATCGGACATAGTACATAGTACTATGTATAGTGCATAGTACTATGTATGTAATAAATGTTGAAGAACCGCCAATAAAATACTTATTACGTCATACCTACCTGCTACTTGGTTATTTTTATCTTGTACTTTTTCATTATTATATAAAGGTCTACAGAAAGGCTGACGATCCACATGATTGTAAAAAGCACAGACTAGTCGAGCGATTACTATATTCACTCATGATTTCTTTAATTATATTAATTATTTTTATTTTAGTATTAGTCTTACAATTGGCAATATCATCTAGGTACTAGATCAGGACTAGTCTGCCTCTTTCCGACCAACCAGATAATTTGATTGATAAAAAGCAATAATTTGATTGTAATTGCATAGTACGGCTGATTACCATCCTCTCATCATGTCGAAATCCCACTTTTTCGGACCAACCTTTACTGAGGTACTTTACATTAAAAAAATAACTGTATTAACATCTTTAAATTTAAAATAAAAAAAAATTGAGAAAATAGAACTCACCCTAGCCAATGATTCTTTAGGATCCAATAAGGTGAGTTTATTCCTTCTTACACTCTTGACATGTTCTACCACCAGACTGAAGTGCTCCTCAGCCGTGATGCAGAGCTTGTCCCGAAGACTAGTGACGACGTCCGCAACAGTTGTAGTGGCGTCGTACTTGAATGACTTTGTCTGACCATTCTCTAGGAACACTTTTAGGACGTTCGCCATCGGCGGTAAACACAGATCGCCTAGGGAGAACGCAGACGGCTGAAAAATAGAAACAAAAATTTAAGATTATATTTTTTGTGAAAAAGGTACTTACTACGTGAACATATCAAAGGTCAAACAGAGAAGAGTTTGACGATTATTTTGTTAGTTTGTAAACCGATTTTCATTTTCTTTTGGTTTAGTATTAGTGGTTTGTTATCGGCTTAAGTGTTTTCAAGGAAATAGGAAATGGTTAGATTTATCCCGAATGATTTTTCCCGAACCTTTGTTTGTACGGTAAAAGTCCTAAACCGGATGCAATACACCGAGTGCATAATTTAATAAAACATAAAATTATTTCTAAAAGTAACTAATCAACACTTTACTTGTAGCTGGTGAAAGAGGCCCTAAGAGTTATAAAAAATATAATGAAATATCAATATTGTCATATACACGGTGCGGTGTATTAAATACACCGCATGTAAATACCGATATAAAAAATTAAAATGTAGGATAAAGCTAAAGAAATATATGTTTAAGGCGTACGTATACGAAAATTCCCCGAAGAATGAATGCTGAGGCTGACGCGAGTCGTGTGGCAGGTGTGACAAAGCTCTCGCAAATTGAACCTGCTCCACACATAACCGCTGATATTCATGTGTTCAGACATGAAAAGCGTAGCAAATAAATTAACTTTGTTCTTGCGACTCAAAAGCTACAAGCAACTTTAAATTCATTACTGTACCGGTACTATTTTTGTATCTATAAACTAGTGATGTGCCGGATCGTTAAAAATGTATATCCGCAGATACGGATACGGATACGGATCTTAACTTTCTTACTCAATCGATGTCGGTGCGTGTAAAAAATAATCTGAATGGAATTTAATAATTTTTCATTGCTACCTAACCAATATAATAATATAGAATTTCATCTATGAATTAAAAATTAATAAGGTAAAAGATCCGCCAAAAAGTACGGATACGGATACGGATATCCGGCACATCACTACTATAAACATAAGTAATACCCAGGGGGTTGAAGTGTTGTGTCAACCCACGGATGTCAACCTTAATGGAAGGAATAGGAGAATGAGCTCAGTAAAATTCTTTACATCAAATCAAAGCGGCAAGCTGTTTTTAATCTGCAAGCGGTCTTGCTGGGAGGAAAATGCCCTGAGGGTCTAGTATGAGTATATTAGGCTATAATCGGCCCTAAGGGGCTAGTATGAGTACATTTATATTAGCCTATATACACAATCGGCACTTTTTGAATTTGGATACTTTCGGCTGCACAATAGCGCAGCTTAGTGAGCAGTTGAGGAGTCACACCGGCCTCGTGTTTTATTTAAATATTGTTTTTCTATTATATTGATTGGTTGTTTCTATGTTCTTCTTAAATTATTGTTTTTTATTTTTTATTTTCGGTATATTTTTTTGATTTATTTTTTGTCTTGATGTTTGGTTTCTGTTGACATATATGTAGAATATGTGTTAATTTTTGTCTTTTTTTTCTATATTTTTCATTTCTGTTTGTGTACCAAAAAATCTCCTTATAACGAGATTATAGAGATTTTTTTATAAGGGAATTTTTTTATAATGAACTTACTGGATACATAGGGGCTCCGTTCAATTGCACCGAATCAGCGAACCTGACCTTCGGTGGCCTCGCCCTTAGCCTGGCTCGCTTGGCAGCTGAGAGTAGCGCCGACCTTCTTGCTGGATTACCGGTTCGAGCTGGTTGGCACACTCTTAACGTCACCCGATCGGTGCAAGCTCTCACTGCTGATATCACGTGTTCTCTTGCTGCCAAGCTTACGTCTTCGCCGTTCACGCATAAGATTTGATCGCCTGGCTCCAACTGAAAACGCAATACAAAATAGTTACATTTTCAATCATTTGAAGATACCAAAATTGGTACCTATAAATATAGGTAAATATGACGTTCTAAGGTTCATAGCTCGGATCTAAGGGATAAGGAGTATGAACTCATCCCGTAGTATCCCGCCAGGTGGGCCGACTGGTATATGACTGAGAAATACTCTTATAAGTATTATACAATAATTATGCAATTTTTTTATGTAATAGCCACTTGATGGTAGGTGAAAAGCCTTAAAAACGAGCAAGGCCGCTGTCGACCATAATAGTCGCCGAAGCAGAAGAGCACAACCATTATTTTACGGATTTAAAAATTTAAAAAAATATTAAATTCTTATAACGAATCCATAAGAATTTAATATTATTGACTTGTTCCTCTAATATCTAATCTAGTTGTCTGTCTGCTTATCTATTACAAAACTTGACTTTTTAATAATTATAAAACGTTATTTAAAATAAAAATATTAATTTACCTATTTCTACATTATTTTAATGCCTAAAGAAACATTCCACGAATCTCTAAAACAATTTTCTTTGATTAGGTTTTCATGAACACACAATTTACCTGGAATCTTGCTTTTAATTTATGCTGGAATAAATGAAGTCATTAATAAAATTTAAAGGATTAACCCCTTTTGTTTTGTGCTCCGCCTACAGTAGATTTATCACGTACCTCTAGCTACGTTTTGTTTGTAAATTTCTAAACCCACGAATTATTTGTGGTTACACCGATTTTCCTTTAAAAATATTCTCAATATAATCCGTACTAATATTATAAATGCGAAAGTTTGTATGGATGTATGTATGGATGTTTGCAATTGTAACTCTTTCACGCAAAAACTACTGAACTGATCACCATGAAATTTTGCATACACTTTGTCTGGGACACCAGAAAGGCCATAGGGTACCTTTCATCCAGAACGCGGACGAAGTCGCGAGCACCAGCTAGTAATATTATAAATGCGAAAGTTTGTATGGATGTATGTATGTATGGATGTTTGTAAATCTTTCACGCAAAAACTAGTGAACCGATCACCATGAAATTTTGCATACACTTTGTCTGGTACACCAGAAAGGACATAGGGTACCTTTCATCCAGAAAAAAGTACTGCTCCCGAGGGATCATCTAATATTAAGGAAACTAACTTCTGGTTAAATGTAATAGCCATAACGATGTCAGGCGATATATTGCTTTTTCAACGAGGACGAAGTTGCGGGAATCAGCTAGGTTAGTTTTAAGATTCGGTCGCATTCTCCTAATGCTTTGGCGTAAGATGGACAGTGCATTTAGTTCAGCGCATAGTTACTTCTTTTAAAGGCGACGTTAGCCATTTATCATCAAACATCGAAACCATTTTATGTTTAAAATCATATAACATTATACTTTTAGCGACAACCCTTTTGAAATTATCACTCACCTTTCCAACACTTGGCGAATTGTCAGTAACGAAACGGACTAGAACTGGTTTCTCGGAGCCAGCGACGAATCCAAAACCGAGGTCGGTATCTCTCTCCAACACGACATCTCTTGGTGCAGGAGGGGACTCGCAAGAACAGCCCTCTGGTGCCACGTAAGTCGTCGTTTTATTTACATGACTGTGGAAACATCAAGATAATAATAAATAAAATATCTTCACACAACAGTGTAACACAGCACCATCTAGTTCCACACTAAGCAACTAATGCTTGTGTATTATTGATACCAGACAGTTGATATACTACATTTTTTTTGTAAATAAAGATATTATAAATACAAAACATCCATGACTCAGGTACAAAGGTAAAATGTTAACACATAAAATTTTGCCCCTAGCGGGATTCGAACCCAGGACTCTAAGAATGAAAAAGTTAAAAAAAAATATTATTTTTTTTATACATACATACTGACTCTTAACTTAAACAAATGAAAATTTTATTTCGATTCAAAAACAGCAATGTGACTATAAAATTTTAAAACAGATAATAGTTTATATAATTTTGAAGAATTTGCATTTATATTACTGGAATTATAAAGTTGCTAGAGGATGTTAAATCCTGAAGAAATTTCAAGCCCTTTTTCGATATTTTTGTAAAGTTACAATGCGACAGACAAACTGAGAGCCTGTCTGTCATTAGGAACTTACTTGATGTAGTAAGATTTTCCTTTGCTGTCCAAAGCATGTTCCCAGCCATAAGGCAAATCTTCTTCTTCGATATCCACCTGAGTACTGCTGCTGCTGCCATCCCTGGCGGTTGGCCAGCTCTCAGCGGGTGGTAGCCAGCTGGCCGTTCTTGTGATATGACTGTAAGAAAAAAACACAAATAAATTTAATATTTTATTATTTTACATATCTATACTAATAAATATTATAAAGAGGAAAGATTTCATTGTTTGTTTGTTTGAATAGACTCCGAAACTACTGAACCGATTTAAAAAAATCTTTAAGCTATATTATCAGCGAGTAACATAGGCTATATTATATAAAGTTAGGCAGACGAAGTCGCGTGCAACAGCTAGTACGTAATATTTAGATAAAGATTCATGAAATAGACATTTAGGATGACCTTAGAGGAATGAAATATTAATTTTACAGATCCATATTAGGATAATGATAAACTACTGTAGGACAAAGGCAGTAGGACCACGTGGCCACAGCGTACTATTTCCTTAACAGCATATGACCGCTCGAAGATAAATGAAGTTAGGTATGCATAATTAGATCTATAACTACAAACGCGTAAACTGAACTCACAAGTAGAATGTTATGTGAAAACTGGAGTTAGAGTAAAATGAGAGTTCATCTTACTTTACAGAGAGGAAAACACGGAGTAGAGCTAGTGTAGTGAACAACATTAAAGGAGATTGTAGAAATCGAACTCAAGTTCTGTGATGCACATAAAGCACGTCTCGTTACTTACGTAATCCGCCGGCTAAATGTAAGTGCATCGAACGTTCCCGCATTAGAATTTGAAATGCGATAAAAGGTAAGTTGTAGTGCATCCAGTCGGATGCTCTCTCCGCTGATAAAATGTAGTAGCTGCACTGAAAAGTGCCCGCTTTGATGCTCTTTATAGTTTAAAAACGTTTTCAATACTAATAAATATCCATGAGAAGTCAAGTACCTACTTTCTCATAGAGTTAGTTTACTAATCATAGACTTGTACTAGTCCGTTTGAAGCTAGTTTGAATGGTGTTGGAGTTTAGCAATTTTATAGCGAATATTAATTTTTATACATAGATATAAAAATAATGAAATTTCTATGAGTGTGTGGCCTTTAAAATAAACATAAGCACGCAATGTATGCATTACAATTATTTATTTATTACCTTAATTTCTTTTTTTTTTTCTCTTTCCTCAAACGTAATCACATAAATCAATCTTCAGATTCAGAACAAAAAGAAGCAGAGAAACAGAGGCGGACAGCGACTGTTTTATTATATGAATGGATATATTATGTAGATATACATTTTAGGACTTGTATCACAAATTTATAGTTGAGAATTGCACTTATAAGTATTTTAACGAAGTTTTTTGTCGGATTTTGAAAATAAAAGATGAATTTTTAAAAACGCAACGCTAAAAACGATTTCGCAGTGTTCGTAGCCTCTTCAAGAAAAAAACTAGGTTACAGTGCTCAGACAAAATGAAATAATTACTTCCTTTTAGCAATTTATTCCTTTGAGTTAGGTATACATTTGTTCATATCAGAATCATCGCCAGAATATTCACGAGGGGATCCCTCTCTTTAATGGTGCACTATCACTTAGTTATGTTTTTACTTATTCATTTATAATTTAATTTTTCATTTCGATTGGAATAAAATATAAATTATAAATGTATATTATTTTTTATTATATAATCTTTTTTTATGTTAGGATCGACAGACAGGCTGACGGTCCACTTGATGATAGATGTCCGTCGCCTATAACACAAGGAACGCACAGGAATACAGCAGACCAATGCTGGTACAAAACCACTTCACCACACACACAAGGCACCACACTGCCCAAATGACTGCGGAAAGTAGTAAATTCTCGCAGAATAACCCCCTTCGCTGTACGGTACCACCAAGGAGTCCGTATATGACTTTATCAAAAAACAAAACCTGTTTTAAAGACAATATTAGATCAGTAAAGCTTCATAAGAGGACGCAATTTGAACATTTTTAACATGCACGCTACCATCCCATTTATCTACAGGGGGTGTACGGGTTTACGTCGATACTGGGTAACAGCTACAAAATATATCGGCACACATTCGTCTTACGACATTTTTAGCAATATACACCCTATGCGTTAGGGTTTAGGCTTAAATTTCCTTGCAAGTGGGGACAAAAGTGGTTTAAATGAATTTGGGGAACTCGTACAATTGAGATACATTGGCCAATTGTATTGTTGAATGTATTTATTTTGCAAACGATCATTTTTATTAACATACAGACAGACATGTATGACTGATGTTAAACATATGAGCTAGCTCATACAGTCCTGATTGGTTAGGAATTAAAAAGATTCCTTAATAATAACTTAATAGATAAAGTGTGTCTATATAAAACAAAGATAAAATTAAAATTAAATAAAATTGGTTTCATAGTTAAGGCGCGAAAGTGTTTTAAAACAATAAAACTCAATTTCATTTTTATCTTATTAAAAATTATTACCTATGTCATCATAAAAATAAGATAAACCTATACTATATATTATAAAAAGGAAAGATTTGATTGTTTGTTTGAATTGAATAGGCTCCGAAACTACTGGCCGCAGCGAGTAACATCACTATCATCATCACTACATTTTATAAAACAAAGCCCTCCGCCGTATCTGTCTGTCTGTCTGTCCCTATGTATGCTTAGATCTTTAAAACTTCGCAACTGTATTTAATGCGGCTTTCACTAATGGATAGAGTGGTTCTCGAGAAAGGTTTTAGTATATAATTTACAAAACTTCGCAACTGTATTTAATGCGGTTTTCACTAATGGATAGAGTGGTTCTCTGGAAAGGTTTTAGTATATAATTTACAAAGTTGTGCGGGCTAAGTCGCGGGCAGCAGCTAGTTATCAATAAATGGTACACATATCCTAGTAATATATGAGAAGTAGTGGCAGGACACACTCACAAGAGTCGCGGGCAGCAGCTAGTAGGCTATATTTTATAAAGTTACGCGGACGAAGTCGCGTGCAACAGCTAGTACTCAATATAGATCATAGGACAGGCAGAGCCTAGTGTGGGGGCACAGATTAAATAATAGTTACTATCAGAAAAATGGTAAAATTAAAGTACCTAATTCTGAAATAAAAAACTTACTTACTTAAGTTTTTTTTTTTTTTTTTTTTTTAATGAAAATAGCAAGTGATGTGTGTGTTTACCGTAAAAAAAAAACAAAGAGGAAACAAGGCCTCCATTTGTTCGGGATTCGCGACGCGAGTTGACGAGTACTTTCGCCAGGTATTTCAAA
The DNA here is from genome assembly GCA_947623395.1 of Synanthedon tipuliformis. Classification (NCBI taxonomy): domain Eukaryota; kingdom Metazoa; phylum Arthropoda; class Insecta; order Lepidoptera; family Sesiidae; genus Synanthedon; species Synanthedon tipuliformis. The sequence goes on along the minus strand of OX392418.1, from coordinate 10,436,005 downwards.
TATGTTAGGCGAGCAGTCATTTAATATGTTCTCCGTGAGACATTACCGCTGGATGACAGGAGATATAGGCACTTTACTCGTGTACACTCGAACAGAAAAATGGTAATATATATTTTTTTATTCTACTATTTATTTGTTTCCATAACGGTCAAATGGAAATGCTCTTCTATATGATTACACTGTGAACCATACCTTTTTGTGTGTGTTCTTGGATTTTATAAAAAGTTTTAAGAATTATATTATTAATTATCTTTAAAACTAGTGGTTTATAAAGAGAGAGTAATTTTCTTTATATTGTAGAGTATAATCTCAGTAACTATAATACGATATTATTTGAATATATTTTTTCGCTGTTTGAAATGTACATTATTCCCAATTATTTCAGATGGATAAAAGCTATATCTATATCTTCTTATATATACATAATTTTATATGTATCTACTTATATACATATAGGTACTTATAAACATTTATAAAACCGGCGAATTTGATACAGCTTTCGCTAATGGAAAGAGCGATATCCTACGAGGTGTTTTTGCGTATACAATTTGCAGAAAAATTTCATCAGTGCGAAGCCGGAGACACATTGCTCACTTAGTACTCGGATGAAGTCGGGGCATTTCGACTATATTATTCGATTTTCGTATAAACTTAATTTAACCATTTATTAAAAATGCTATCTGTCTGAACGTCACACATTTCGTATAAAGAAATTACACACAATTTTTCTCAAATGTTACTCTCTCTCTCTCTCTCTCTCTCTCTCTCTCCATCTCCCATCTCAAAGCGTTACTGGGTAAATTTCGTTAACTGTAATTAATTTTATTTTCTCCTTACTGAATGCTCTCATGGCCCAGTGAGGCTTCGAGTAATCCACGTAGTATTCAGGTAAATCTAATAAATTGTTCATGGAAATGACGTCACGTGGGCTCGGAAAATGAAGTGTTCCCGGATTGTGGGGAAATTGAAATATATAGTGGTAAATAGGTAGAAAAATTGCCCAAGCTAGCGCCCCTGTAAATACGATCTATTGCCCATTTCAAGTGTTTGTTGAGGAAATATTAAGGGGCTTTTTGTATTTATTAAGGTCATCATTAAAACCATAGAGTAAATAGTACTACTGGTTAAGTACTATTTACTCTATGTTAAAACTAAGTTCTCATACAGATTCCTATTGACCCCATCATAGCAAATAAAATTTTATGTCTACTGTAGCGTTTTTCATCATAATTTTTTCCATAGATACAATATTCTATATCTATAATAAAAAACTAGATGACCTGGCAACCCTTATCATTTAAGGGTTTAAAAAATAGTTGACAAACTATTCTCAGACCTACCGAATATACACAAAAAATCGGTCAAGTTGGAGAAGTTTGGTTACAAACACTGCGACACGAGAATTTTATATACTAGTATTAGAAGATTATAAAATTTCTTGACACCTTTACTTGCGAAAAAATATTGTTACTGTGTTTAATTAAATTTAAACATTTGTTAATAACAAGCCATAATTTATAAAGAGCCGTTAAAGTGGAACTCCTTTCAAAAAGGACTCAGAAATTCAGTAAAGTTAATTAAGAGTTTAAATAATTTAAATATTTTGTCGTTGACAATTTGCATTTTAACTTAATTAACGCTGTGTTTTAAACGCTGAATATACAGGATGGTTGCTCCACGTTGAATTTCATTATTCTCTGTATGAAATCAACCGTATGTAAATATCATTATTCAAGTTGGCTTCATGTATGTTATGTTAGGAACAAGTTCATGGGGCCCATCCACAGGTTTACAAACAATAACCGAAATGTTAGTCCGATGGAATTATGGTTGTTATAATATGTACACAGCAAACTTTCCTGTGTAAATTGGGTAGCTTCTATTATCTATGTAGGTACAACCTACAATCTAAGCATCGCTTTCAAAGATATGACGTCGTTCTAATTAGCAAAAAGCCAACATCACGCGGTGTTCCCAGGCGGTCACCCATCCAAGTACTGACCGCGCCCGACGTTGCTTAACTTCGGTGATCGGACGAGAACCGGTGTATTCAACGTAGTATGGACGTTGGCAACTACAACCTACAATCTAAGCATCGCTTTCAAAGATATGACGTCGTTCTAATTAGCAAAAAGCCAACATCACGCGGTGTTCCCAGGCGGTCACCCATCCAAGTACTGACCGCGCCCGACGTTGCTTAACTTCGGTGATCGGACGAGAACCGGTGTATTCAACGTAGTATGGACGTTGGCAACTACAACCTACAATCTAAGCATCGCTTTCAAAGATATGACGTCGTTCTAATTAGCAAAAAGCCAACATCACGCGGTGTTCCCAGGCGGTCACCCATCCAAGTACTGACCGCGCCCGACGTTGCTTAACTTCGGTGATCGGACGAGAACCGGTGTATTCAACGTAGTATGGACGTTGGCAACTACCTATCTTTTACCACTATAACGTTATACATATATTATGTGTTCTGTCCAACGCATAGTTTAGTTTAAAAGGCTAATATGAAAGCTGTCGGCAGTTTTGTTTTTAATGGTCTTATCTGGTATTTACCAACTTTTTACAACTACTTAGTACCACTTCACTGGTTTACTATTATTAGAAATTAAGTATAAGAAAAAATAAATTAATTTTTAAATTAATCAACATTATCTCAGTCGTAGAAAGTCCACTGCTGGCCTTTTTTTAGGTGGGGAGATGACATTTACGCACTATACCTCGTCTTCTGTCCTCTTCGACGACACCATCAGCGGTGATGTGCGGGTCCGAGATCACAGCGAGGCCTTATCCTCGAATCCCGCTACGTCCGCTTCGTGGCGTGACATAGGCCTTCCCCATAATTTTCCAGTTAGATCGGTCCGAAGCAACTTGAATCCTAGCAGCACTCGATGTAAGATCGTCAACCCATCTTATGATTATAATATAGTAAATTGCAAAGTAATTAGTTTTTCAAAGGACATTAGTCCAGTGGTTAAGGTTTGTTTTAGCGTTATGTCTATAATAAAGTGTAATTCTGTTTTCATAGGCAACACGCTCTTAACGTCAATTTGTGGTGATAAATGTAGAAACATAACATTTACTTCAGATAAGTAGCGAAGGATCGTTTTTGGTAGACGGAAACGTTCCTCGAAATATATGTGAACGCATTTGTGAAGCTTTCCGTTGTTTTATGCTTTTTTAGGTAAAAAATATACAACTTACGTAGTGAATTATATTATGCGTATATTCTTTGATGAAAAATTACAATTCAAAATTTATTTATTTATTTATTTACAATATAACACACAAATGGAAATGGAAACTACGAGACGGATTTAAATTAAATATTTTTGAATTTCATATGTGTATGTGAGAAAAAATGTATTTTGTTTTGTCAATTTAAATGAAACGGCAGATGAAACTGAGGGACCCAGTTAGTTTTATAAAATTATAAATGCGAAATTATGTGTGTTTGTTTGTTTGTTACGCTTCCACGCCTAAACTACTTAACCGATCATATTTAATTTTGCACTCACGTTTTCAAGGGTACGGACGCAAAAGCTACTTAGTTTAAATTATTGACAATGTGATAATAGGGGCACATATTATGGACGATGGCCACCGTTTCGATATCGCATGGATAAAGGACAGACAGAAATGGCAGCCGATTTGATCCTAGACAGAAATATGAGATTAAATTGCTGAATGTCCGAAGACCGTGGCACGAATATGTGTACGGCGGGGCACAATCCGGACATGATGTGAGACCACACCGGCCTCCGGTCGGTATTTAGATTGCGGGGAATCACGCAATTTGTCCGCCCCTCCCCACCCTATACACGACCACCTGTTCCGTCCGTTTGTTAGGGCTGCCAAATTTTTCCGGGAATAGGACCTCGGCTGTCATCTCGGACCCACACTTCACCGCTGATGGTGGAATCAATCCGGGTGGGTTTTAGTGGGTATTCCCGGTGATAAGTCACTTCACCGGGCGACTGTCCCCGTCGACGAAGGATAGTGCGTAAATGTCATTTCCCCCTCAAAGTGACATGCTTAGGCTCGGTGAGCGTCTGGCTCAATCAAACTTTTATGAAAAGTGTAAGGGAATTTGAAGAACGAAACGTTAGCGCGTTATTATAACCCACCGGCGCAGCGACATCTGTTGTCGAAACTATTTTACTTTTTTGTGAAGCTAAGTTTTTAGAAAATTATTATCTCCCGATGTGCGGTATTGTGTTTCGTTAAACGAGTAAGGGATGTCAGACCCCTTCCTTCCATTATTTGCATCCCTTCTAGTGTAAATCGTGTAGGTATATAGGCGAAGGAACCTACTATAAAATGAACAACCAGCCTGTATCTGTTAACATAATTATATTATACAAAAGTAATATGTGAATAGTGACAACCCTGAGGTAGAGTCGTTGCGGATAAACGACGATTTGGTCCATACCGCCGATTACATTGTGGAACTTGCCCTTAACCACCTCTTAAACACCGGTAGGCATTTGTAGAAATGTTACCTCAGGTATTTATCTAATAAAATACTTTGATGACCGAATCGTGACCGTCCTCGTATGTAGTTCTCGGACAGAATTGCCTCCGATTATATGGAAGGTAATGAAGAAAGCCCTCTTTTCCTTTGCTTACGTTTTGATAATAAAATTTAATGATTTGTATGTTTGTTTGTAAAGGATACTATAAACATGTAGCAAATACATAAAATAATACTTTGTTATATAAAATAATACTTGTTTATACTTTGTTTCTATGTTTTGTTTTTGTTTATACTATATTTATACATAAAAAGTTCACGAGGTATTATGTCTATTATAGTTTGTAATATGTGAAATTGGCACTCCAAGTGTCCTCATATGTGACGCACAGCGCCATCTTTGGGGCAGCATACTTCCCCTTATATTAGCATTCATTTAATATAAGGCTTTCTAGCCAATGGCAAATGTCCATTTTGATGAATAGACCGCGTGGTGTCGTCGTTGGCGTCTAGCAGGCGTCCAGCCCACGCGTATCCTATACAAGAAGGCGTCCCACAGGTTTCCCATAGCGTTGACAAAGGTCAGACTCAGACTGTGTTTCCTCGTGTGAAAGTAAAAATGGGTGTAACAATTAGTGTACACCTACACATTCTATTCTTTATTTACTTTATATAAGTAGTTGCTTAGAAAATTATTTATTCATATTTTAAGATAAAGTAGACGCGAACAAAGTCGCGGGCATCGGTTAGTGCTTAAATAAAAACATGTGAGAAAACGGTACACTTGGCTCAGAATACTATGCTATGTTCCTCGAACTCAAATTACTAAAAATGGTAAAAAACTAATATCAAATAAAATAATAATCTTAAATACAGAAATATCGGTTTATTCCCATCTCGGCACCTTCCCATCTCGGCACCCACGAATTATTTTGTACAGTTATTTAAATGATAGAAACATCGGGAGTATTATTTTAATCCCGATATTTCTGTTTTTCCATTTCCAGTTCACATTTTAGCACTTAAGTATAAAATATTCATTCATATATATATTTACACAAAGTTTATTACACCAAACCGCTATAAGTCAGTGGGGGTTCGTGCATAGAATGGTTTCAATCGTTTTATGCAAGGCTATTACAGTAAGTTATTGCTTTCAGGGCAACATACCGTAGGTACTTTGTGATTTAGTTGACCTTCCTTAAGGATATAATATATCGTAACAGTAGCATGTCATAAACATTGGCCTGCATTCCCGGGCCACTAAACTGGGCAACTCTTGAAACCAAAAACTGAGTTATCGAACACAAGGATTAGATGAAACGGGCGGAGTAAATCCAAAGGAGCCAAAACAACTTGTTTTCAGTAGGTGTAATGGTCAACGGTCACATTGCCAGATAAAACATAGAAAGAGAGAGAGGGAGAGTTAGATTTTAAAGTATGCATAGGCTGTCTGAATTACAGTCTCACCGCACGGGCAGACTGGGCGGAACAATACAGGATTAGTGTTATTGTTCCAACCTATTGTTGTTCTACGGAGATTACTTTCGTTCCGTCTGGCATTACTTAAGCTCCACTCGAATAAAAACAGTCACGATGAATTTTAAAGCGAGCTTTTATGTAAATTGGTTTGAAGACCATATTAATCGCTATTAGGTTAAGCATTAAATTTATGCAACTAGAAAGTTTTAATGCATTTTAATGCCTCTTTGCCGCCTTACAGTCAGACAACGTAATTCGCTCCCAGACGTCATAAAATACCTGCTAAAAATAAAATAAGATTGAAGCGTCTGTCTGCGATTTCCAAACAAAGACTTTTATGGAACATCTGCTCGTAAAATAGACGTAAATTCGTTTGTGTGGTAAAAAAAAATGTTTTGAATAATAACTCTTATGGCAAGAGCAGTTAGCAGCCAGTTTGCCTTATCCTTGATCTTACTAATCGCACTTGTAGCACTAGTGGCGTTGCTTGTGTTAATAGATAGGCGAACTATCATCAAGTTTTCTTTAGGCGAATACGAGTAGGCGAACATTTCACTTACACAACAACAACAATCTTCTTGTGGTGTTCTGTACCAGCAACAGCCTATATAGGCTATTAGATTTTTATAATTTATTTAAACAAGATAATAACAAACCTTCACATTCTTTTTTCTTTATTTCGTATTGTGTTGATAGCTATTTTTATGGTAAAATAATGAAGTCCGTTATTAGCAATAGGTTTTAAGTATACATATATGTATTTATTCCTATATTATTGTCGTTTGAGTGCTGTGTGACTGGTGACTGTGTTAAATTAAAAATAATTATAATAATAATTCATAATGTTTCTGTACTAGTAATATTGCGAAACCTTCTCGACAATATCTAACGGCTGTGTACAAGCGGACAATATTGGAAGTTTTAAAATCAATACAATGATTTTCCAGCTTCGGGGAAGTGCTTCACAGTACATCTTCATCCTTTCATGCATCGTCCTAGTTTGATTAGGTTAGCCGCGCATTGGAGCCGTCCGATTGGAACGATTCCGCTCCATTAAACCTGTTCCATAGTCTTGGAACACCTATTCGTATGATATAATCACACCTTTATATGTATGTACCTTTATATGTACCTTTATACAATATTAATTATATATATTTAACTATCTGTTGCACGCGACTTCGCTCGCGTAACTTTATAAAATACTAGCTGGCGCCCGCGACTTCGTCCGCGTTAGAAAAGAAATGAGCAGCCTATCCTAAGTACGTCTGAATGTTTATCTACCAAGTTTCATGAAAATCAGTTAATTCTTTTAACAGTTATGGAGAAAAGGAACATACATACATACAATACCTACACTTACATATTTATTGTTAGTAATGATTGATACCCTATGTTACTAGCTGATAACGTAGCTAGCTTTCTACAAATGAAAGAATTTTTAAAATTGGTCCAGTAATTTTTAAGTTTATTCATTACAAACATACAAATCTTGTCTCTTTATAATATATATGTAGATAACATTAATTTTGGTATTGTTACACATTTCACCAAAAAATCCAATGAATAAAAGTATAAATCATCTAGTCTTGCGTTATTTCAGACGTTTAGATAATATATAGTCTTGTTATTTGGTGTTAAAGTACGATCGGAATTTACACAATATCGGCAGACCGCAATATTACTGTGGCATCTCTGCGGCTCGTACGAGTAATGCTCTACATTACTCACGAACAATGCATACACATTGTTTAAGTGTGTTGCCATATTAAAAAATATCAAAGTCACAGCTAGCAAACGCATAACTTATTGGAAATATAAAATACAAGACTAATACTTAATGTCATTTATTTATTTAAAACAGCAACAGCCTAGCAAACTTAATATTCTAACCCTATCCCTCAACATCTAGGTTCAATGTACAGCCAATGAACAGCTCTCCCATTCCCGCAACTCCGGTCCATTGACGGATGTTCCTCGACCCCCCATGATAAGGTGGAGCAGTAGTTTTTTTGTTTATCCCACCCCTATCCCTATCCCATCCCAATCCCTTGTCCTTAATCTTATTATTGACAGCAGCACCTTGTGGCGTTGCTTGTGTTATAGAGGGGGACTATCAAGTACTGTCAGCTTGTCTGTCAAAAAACACACCAATTGTATACCCTCCATTACAATTATTATAGGCTTGTCTTTATTGATATATCAGATTGGGGGCAAAATATTGCACACGTAGAACCAAACGTAGCCAATGTTCAAAAGTTCATTTCCAAAATTGTCTCTGCCGGGAGCAGAACAAGTGACGCCTGAGTGTTGAGACGCTTGTCTTAACCACTCAACCACTCGACCAGACCAATAAGCTAATCAAACTAAATCTATTTTTTAATATTTTTAAGAGTAAATAAAATGCCTATTTAAGTATAAGAAGAAATTGTCTTTTAGACTTCCTCACAAAGTTACTTAGATGTTCTATAAATCCCTTATTATACCTGTCCAAACGCAGATCGGAGTCAAAACGTATTTTATAAAATGAAATTTGAGATATACAAAAGAGCTATATTTCGGTCCCAGAGTTTCCTTAATAATTGAGCCAGTGAGTTGGCGTTTGCTTAATTCGCGTGCAATATTGGGCGACTAACTAAACTGGCGATTGCTCCCATGCACAACTTGGTATGTGACAAATTGTAAGATTAAGGTGTTGAAACAGACTCATGAATAAAACTAAGTGTCTATAGAAAAGAATATAAGAAAATAATTAAAAATGTACAATATAGTTAGATTTCAGTAATAATTCCAAATGATAACACAAGATTAAACTTCAGTGGTTTTTAGTGTTATCATTTTACATGTATTACTATTAGCCTTAAAATTGTTAAAATTATAAATAAATTTAAAAAAAACATTAAAAAAATTGGAGTGATAAAGAGAATTTGCTTCTCTCTTTATCACTCCTGCGAATGCGAAAGTGAAAATATGTGAATAAAAATTAAAGTCAATGATAGCATGGTGATGAGGTCCAATAGGATAATAAGTCACACATTGCTTTAGTTTCTGAACTATGCACCTTCCATCGTTTTAAAAATTAGTTCTAGACAATTATTTAATTAGGTGATGTATTGTTGGATAAAATCTATCTCATTAGACTTTAAAACGTGTACTGCTGGACATAGCCCTCCTGCATGATTTTGACCAGTAGAAGCAGTCAGAAGTAACCTGGATTCCGCGTTAACCCGCGCCTTTTTTATATCGTCAGTACGTCTATCTTGTGGATGGATGTCCTATGCTGCGCCAGTACGTAGTCTCCACTCGAAAACCTTCCAATATAACCCAGCAGTTTATATTGTGGGAAAGTTCAAGGAAATCCTAATCTAGTCCTAGCTGCTATTATTCCTATTTATCATTGTTTAGTAATACAACTAAGTAATTCAAACTAGGCAAATAAAGTAACATTTTGTCTGTTAAGACCTCGCCTTAAAGAGCCTTAAAAAATAAGAATTTTACAACCAAATTTTAATATTTAAGCAAAAATAAAATTATTCCAGATACAATGTCTGGCGGTTACATAGCGCGAATTTAACGACATCCCGTCGCCCGTTCGCGTCGAGATATTGCCTTATCTTAGTTACGAATTTGTTGCGAGTTTGTTAACTAGATTTTAGCGCTTTCCAGATACCACAATCGAATTTATAATACCATTAATATTTCGTTTGTTGCAATCTTATTTATTAATTAACTCAAGCACAGCTAAATTAAAATTAAAAACTGACGCCAACTTTTATACTAAATACTTTATATATATATATATGTGTGATTACTGTTAAAGGGAGAATATATTACATACAAAACCACCTATGTACGGTACGCGTATGTATACATGTCAAAATATAGTATATAATTATATATATGAAAAATAATTTATCACACAATTATCAATTTTATTCACACCTTGTATTTTATTAATTTATAATGTTTTCTTATCGAGCGTTAAATCATTTGATCTTTTACTGAATCTTCAAATATATTTAATTATAATATACTTCAAAAATTTATTTCAAGTTTTCTGCGTTAAAAATAGAGGCATCATTTCTTTTTGTCGGCGCCTTCTTTATGTTAGAACACTTTACGAAACTCCAATATAGATGAACAACGAACTAGTAGGTATTTGAAATTGATAGTATTATACTATAGTAAGGAAACTCGCTCGAAGCGTTTCAAAACGACACAAAATAATATTAACGTAATAGACACTGGGCGTTTATACGCCCTATTTTTATATAGAAAAAATCAAAAATAATAACCTACTGTTTACTTTCTCTCAATAGTTTCCTTGACATATGAGATTATGAGAGTACTAATGAAAAAAAAGAACCTTTCTTTGTCGAATGTAGAAATGATAATATATTATACATATTTGTAGCAGCGACTATAACCATAGAGTAAATAGTACTTAACAAGTACTCTATGCATACAAGCTGTTGTTTCAATGTAGTCTTCTGTAAAGATGTTGGCTTGGCTACTGCCGCCAGACGTTGCTCAATTTGCCCTGCTTCTACTAAAAATTCCATGTATTTCCCAAATCGAAATTATATTCTTAATGGTATTTTATAAGTAAAATTATTTTCCAAAATGCAATAACCAGGACATGAAAACTATCAGGAAATAAGTACTACCTAACTTAACACTTAATAAGATGCGAGACTAATAAAGTTTTTTTTACGTTGTTTCTAACACAAAGGACCACTTGTTAGCAGGGGGTTATAAGTGGTTGTGAGAGGCTGCAAGTAGCTTTGAGCGTAATTAAAAATACTTACGAATCTGTTCTAGTCCCGTTATGACAGCGCCATTAAAGTTATCAATGAAAACCTGTTCGGCGTTACATAATCACATTTCCGTTTTGAACGAATTTATATTAAACTAGCTCGTGCCCGCGACTTCGTCCTCGTTCTAGATGAAAGGTACCCTATGTCCTTTCTGGTGTTCCAGACAACGTGTTTGCAAAATTTCATTGTGATCGGTTCAGTAGTTTTTGCGTGAAAGAGTTACAAACATCCATACATACATCCATACAAACTTTCGCATTTATAATATTAGTACGGAAGTAAGGATTCGCAGTGAAAAATGGATGGCGAATTCTTAATGAAAAATGGATGGCGAGTATTTAAATTACTTTAAAAATATATTTTTTGTTTTTAAAGACTATTACGTAAATAAATATGTTTTACATAATAGTCATATTGTTAAAAAAAAAACTAAAGTTTTATAGGTACCATCAAGTCACCTAACAACCAAGAAAATATGGAAGTAATAAGTCAGCTAATTATTTCATATTATTACGACTACGACAGCTATTCTTGTTAAGTCATCGTCTTTGTAGTCAGACTTTTAATTAATTCAATTAATTAAAAAAGTTAATTAAATTAATTGTCTGGTCTTAGTTTTCAGGACTTCAGTTCAAGCTGTCTTTAGCTTCACTTTGTAGTTCTGTTTGTAGTATTTAATTTGGAGTTGAGTCCCTAACAGACAACAGGTAATAGGTATGAGAAATGAAATTTGAGAAAAGGCCGGAAAATTGATCATTTCGATCGTAATGAGGTTACGACAGAAAATAAAATACTCTCATTTCTGAACGTCACTCGGCTCATTTTCCGCGAGGGTTGTTGTTTTACAAAGAGATTTCTCAACGAAAACCCACAAGGGAGACCCTGACCATAATTGGCAGAGGGTTATTTCGCCAAGTATCGAAATATTTATCAGTCAAAGGAATAAACATTGCTTTAGTTTTTTTTTTCTTTGTATACAAATATGCTTTATATTAACAAATATAAAAAACTCAATATTTTATGTTATTATTTTATTCCCCAATACCTAACTACCTGTGGCACGCGACTTCGTCGGCGTATCTTTATAAAATATAGACTATGTTACTCGCTGGTATTGTAGCTTTATATAGCTGAAAGAATTTTTAAAATCGGCCTAGTAGTTTTTTAGTTTATTTATTACAAACAAATACAAATCTTACCTCTTATTAACTTATTACCTTATAACTTTAATAAGATTATAGTGTCTATAGCTTTAATAAGGTCTATAAGTGTGGAATCAAGTGGAAAAAATTAAGAGCAAAAGAATGTATTAAAAATATTACTATCTACTAGAAACTTCTACCAACGAATACCTATAAAAACGCAATTTTCCTAACATCGTCTGCCGTCTCCATTGTTATGCCGTCGTCTGGCAAGTTTGCTTGAATCAAATCATATCTACGATGCCATAAAAATTATAAAAATTAAGTTTTACAAAATCTATTTTAGAATTAGTTAGGAGCTTGGTTTAAGCGTCTATTTCATAAAATGCATAATGAAATTGCATCCGAGATGCAACATGACAGAGTTGAAATTTAAATAAAATAAATATGCAAATGCGGTTAGTTATATTTGAACTTTCAATGCAGAAATTTAAATAACAAGCGTCTCGTAGCTTTCCGTTAGAAAGATTGCGCGTAGCGTAGCAGATCTACGAAAAGCTGCGCGCTACGATCCGTAGCAACACAGTACGAAATAAAGCCCGTCACACACGTAGCAAGCTATAATACAAATATTAATATAAGTTATAGGAAGACATATTACGATATATTTTCTATACATATATTGGAGTGACACGCAGCTATAATATTTATATGACGTCATCAATGTATACCGTAATTTATATTATAGCAATACAGTGCTATAATATAAATTACGGTAATTAATATAATATTATAGCTACGTTTGTGACAGGCTTAAGAGTATTAATAGTATTCGTATGCTGAACAGCGCAACTGTTACATCCCATCTATATGACTTGTCCAAGGTAACATAATCATATAAATAAATAGAATAAAATAAATAATTCTAAACAACTTCAAATTACCTACGAATAACAGACTTTGGGTTAAAAAGAAGAAGAAAATTTTATATACATTATTACATATTATGCATATGGCAAATAAAAGTTTAACTTGTTAAAGCCGAATTGTAAGCCATAATAAAAGGACTCGAAGTTCGTAGAAACCTAAAGTGTAGTTGATAAAGTGAGGCGTACGTTCTCAAGCCGGGAAAGTGGGTTAACCATAAAATGAGAATCCTTTTCCACTCATAATCTTGTTGCCAACTGTAACGTCGACAGCGAATTTAATTAACCAATTTTCACATGCACTCTTTTAGTTCTTAATTAAATGTTATAACAGCATTGAAACGGTGTACACGACATGGTGGTGTTGGTTTACCGTTTGGTTAGAAGGGGAGGGGGCCGAGACAGATATATTTATAAAATCTATACTAATATTATAAAGCTGAAGAGTTTGTTTGTTTGTTTGTTTGAACGCGCTAATCTCAGGAACTACTGGTTAGAATTGAAAAATTCTTTTTGTGTTGGATAGATCATTTATCGAGGAAGGCTTTAGGCTATATAACATCACTTTGCGACTAATAGGAGCGAAGAAACAGTCGAAAATGTGGAAAAAACGGGGAAAATTATCATCTTTGAGGGCTTCCGTTGCGTGCGCTGCGAAAACCGTTCGAGATACCCAATTTATTACCAAAATAACTATTCCACGCGGACGAAGTCGCTAGCACCAGCTAGTATACTGTATATAAAATAAAATAAAGTAGGTATATGTATACTGTAGGTATATATGCCTAATGATTCTATTTGAAATGTTAACCGAATTTAATTTGAGTGAAGGTGCGAAAGGCAGAATGGAAACGCCCCAGTTCCGTACCCAAACCTTATGACGCGTTTTGGCATGATATGCCATTAGTTTGACGCGTACGCGGAGATAACGTTGAATTTCCTCCGCAGAGACTTGTTCCATTAAAAGATGAACGTACCCAGAATGGATGTAATGTATTGTTCTATATTTAAACGTGACGCCCGTTACAGTGTCGCCAGTTTAAGAGCGTGGGTGGCAAGTGAAATATTGACAACTCAACTGAACAAAGGGAGGATGTTTAATTTTGAGCAAAACATATTTTTACATTTTTCATGAATATTTTGACCTTTTATACAATAAAGATAGCACATAGACAACGCTATTATGCTACGTATATAATATAAAGATAGGTGACAACAGAGCCTCAACAGGCCTCAACAGGCCTCAATAGGTCCCTGACAGGGTGAAGGATAGTGAACACAAGTGTTATTGCTTATACTGTAGTCAATATGGCTTCCTAGTTTGACTGCGTGATATAGTCTACGTTAAGCCTATAGAAAACCCACATAAAAGGTGAATAAAAGAGCTCGGAAGGGCCGCGGGTTGACGTTTGATCAAACCTGCTTCTGAATGGAGTCTATGTCCGGTAGAATGCTAGGTCTGTGGACATTCTTCGGATAACATGATGATGTATAAATATTATTATTATATTCGTCTACTTCTGCACGATGATTTCACGAATAGAGATTACAATTCGCCAAATTCTAGCGGAGAGAACGAGCACATAATAGCATTTTCTGAACTGTTGAAATTTGTAAAACTTTTATTTTAAAATTGGAACGCGATCTGGACTTTTATACGACAGTTTTATTGGATAGATGTCCGATGATACATACCTACATAGGGCAATTTTTACGAAATATTTTTAAGGAAAATTTTAATGTCACAATTCTAATATAGTATGATAGTACCAAGCTATTCTTTTTATTTTAGCCTTATTATTTTATACTTATCTATACTAATTTTATAAAGAGGAAAGATTTGATTGTTTGTTTGTTTGAATTGAATAGGCTCCGAAACTACTAGACCGATTTAAAAAATCTTTCATTGTTAGGAAGCTGTATTATAAACTTTATTCTATTATCAGCGAGTAACATAGGCTATAGTTTATAAAGTTACGCAGACAAAGTCGCGTGCAACAGCTGGTTATAAAATTAAGTCACTGTACGTTTCTCTCTATTTCTCCGCTAACTTCTTCTAAACCTCTGAACTTATTTTGACCGATTTCACTAACTGAAAGAAAGACAAACGAGAAGGAGGAAGGTTTGTGTATGTACAATAATTTATAGAAAAAAATTGCTTCCGTGCGAAGCAGGGGCGGATCGGTAGTATAGAAATAAACATTCGTATAGAAATCTTGTTCAGAGCTAGGGACAAAATTTGTGTTTACATTCTAGTAAAACAAATACGCCCTCTCCAGCCAACCGGAATAACACAATATAGCCGGATTTTTCGCGAAAGGAGTAAATTGATGTCGCCACGAGTGGAAATCACGAATAAGCTCCCAGCGCGCAATAAAAGTAAGTATACCTAGCTACATATTTTCAACTCCTTTTACTCAAACTATGACCTTTTCTAAAGCCTTACAATTTGAAAAAGAAAGAGGCTTTTGAGGTCACGTGAGATACTTAGTTAATAAACGCGATTAATAATCCTATCGAATAGTATAATAAAATAGCGAGTGTTTGTTTTTTAAATTTTAGTTGGTTCGAGTCCCGGGCGAGGCAAGCGAGTTGTAGAAAGTCTTTGAAAGCAGTTTTGTTTCTTTTTAAAAATAAAGGAATGTCTCCTTTATGTAAAATGAGCCAACATAAGGATTTAAGGTAGTTTCCCTCCAGGGCTCGACTTATTTTTCCACACTGTTTATAAAGATATAGATATACAGCCCACTCACTAATAATAATTACAGCCCGGGCAAAGTTGAGAGCGAGTCGCTAGTATATTATAAACCCTGCCAAAGGGACCGATGCTTTATAATATATGTGTAAATATATATACATAATTTAGAATTAGATTTTATTGTAAATAAGCTTATTTTTAGATTGTATTATAGAGTTAATTTAGAATCCATATGAAAACAGGATGTTAATAACAAATAAACCATAGAGTAATATATATATATTAATCTTAAAAAAAAAAATAAAAAAAAAAATATTAACATTTTGTAAACTAGCTGACCCGACAGATGTCTGTCTGTCGATCTGTCGAAAGCTTATAAGACTGTTTAGAATCGAATCGCTCGTGTTTTATACCACATCCAAAGTGAACCAAATATAGCATGTCATCAAATTGACATTTAATTTCCGATCCCAGTGTACTGTGAGGATTTTTCCATTGTTATTAAAGAACGAGGATATATCCTTGGGATTCGCGAGAGGGTATTTCGGCAGCTGATTTAGCGTTCGACAGCTAATACTAAATGGAATGTACCTATCAAACTCGAGAGTTATTTAATAGATTTTTTTCGGTTATATTAGGTACTATGATATATAGGCGAAACATCTGCGTGTAAAATAAAATAAAAAAAAATTTAATCTGATTATTGATTTAGTAAAATAAATAAGAATATTATTAACAACTAGCTTTAGCCGCGACTTCGTCCGATCCCCCGTTTTTTATGTGTTTATTTCTCATATATTTTATCTTTATTTTTAGATAATTAGGGAAGAGCATTTATTTTCCTGGATGTCTACAGGACAATATAACGAATGTCGTTAGTAGAAGCGATTAAAAAATTATATTTACTAAAATCAATAAAGTTAGCCATCAACAAAGCCTTGAACTTACAGTCTTAATATAATATTTCAGTTTAACAAAGCAACCATAAATAATTCAGTAGCATATCACGCATTGTCTCCATGAAGTAAATGGGCCATGTTGTTTCCAAGTAACGTGCGATCTTTTTGCTTCAACGTAGTAATATTTCAAAAACAGCAACACTTAAAGAAGAATAGGCTAATATAAATTACTACCACCGAGATAATAATGTGGATAATAAGTTTTCAACAAAGAATAAAGCTCTTAAACAATCGGTAATTGCTAAAAGTTGGAGTATTAACTTGATGAATATCAGCTCTTCTTTTTAATTTGTTTATACAGTTAGTAAGAGGCCTAAGTTGGGCAAAGCTTGAACGCAAGGAATATTGTTTCCAGTGAGTCTTCAATTTTATGTAGGTACCCTACTAGCTGGTGCCCGCGACTTCATCTCCATTTAAAAAGAAAAACACCCGAGACAATATCTGACATCTTTGACATAATGTTTATAATTATTATCTTTAAATAGTTAAATTGAAAATGTAAATAGTTAAGTTTAGTATAGTTAGTTTAATTTATGTTAATTTTTTATGTATGCTTTTAATTTTTATTTATGTTAATTTTAATCTATGGACTATAACTAATTTGTCTGAAAATAAATAACTTATTATTATTATATTTTTTATATTTTTAGACAATCCCTCTAAAATCTAACATTTTTCCAGGATAAATAGTAATCCAGGTTATGAACTATCTGTGTGCCAAATTTCATCCAAAGCAGTTTATGTGTGACTGATACATTTTGATTGCTCACTCTCTATTAAATTAAGACTTTTCAGCAAAAATAGTCAATATATTAAATTAATATTACAGATTTATAGATTACATTTAAGATGTATTATTTGGAGTTAAATAATTATTTACCAATTTATTATTCACTTAGCTATGTTTTACGATGCCACAGGTAGTATGAAATGTTATGAAATTCAGTGCTCAATTGATTTGGTTATAAAATGGCGCGAAACTGACCAATTGAGTTGGTTAATTGTTGTCACGTCACAAAACAATTTCCAAACGTCAGTTTTACACATGAACGTTTTCAAAAACAGAACTTGATTTTTAATAAAAATTTAACATTACATTGTCTCTAATTGCAATCATAGTAAAAATTGCATTTTGCTATTCTTGCTAGCAAGAGAAATTTGTATCACTATAAGACAGACAAGCTTTAGACTACTTTTTGTTCATAAAACTATTTTTAAAAGATATATTTTTAGACTTTTAGAATTGTAAAGTGCAGCTAATAAAAGTTAATTTTAAGTTAAGGTCGTCAAACAGGCTGACTATGACTAGATGGCTACGGTCGCCTATAGGTAATACAAGCAACGCCACGAGTGTGCTGGGAACCATAGCAGGATTAAACCCTATGGATTAGGAAGGAAAAAGTTTCAAAAGCTGCCTCTTTCATGTACTGTGCACACTTGTAAGTACAAAAGCAATTAATCTTAAGCGTTGTTTTTGTTAGTTCACGTAAATTATCAATTTACACTGGATAAGAGTCACGGAAGTGAGACATTTATGTTGTAGGTATGTACAGTACACTTAATACATTTATTGTTCAACATTAAAATGAAAGGACGAACCTGCGAATTAATTTTGCGCGTGAAATGTACAGTGTGTGCGCTCAGTCTCGCTCTCGCGAGCGACAGCCCGTGGCTGCCGGCCGGCAGCTCTGCGACGAACTACTTAGCGGTAGGTACTTAATAACGCTGCATTGGGCGAGTGACGGAGACCTGCCCATGTGACCCAAGCTACATAATATATAACTTATGTATTTTTTAAATAATTTAAAATATTAATTTAATAGGTACCTACTCAATAAATTGCTTAATAATAAAAAATGTAGGAAAGGATGATGTTAAGATTAGCAAGATATTATTAGCACGCGTACCGTCCATGGAATTTAAACTGGTGCAAGCACTGAGCGTGTCACTGGCAGCCTCGTATCGTAATTAAGTTAGACCCTCTAATTACGGGCCCCAGTAACGTAATGAGTAAGTACCACTATGTATACATACATATTATACATTTGAACGCCCACCGTACAGGTGAATAAGCTAGAAATCCTTTGTTAAATTCTCTCAGTAAATTTTTCTATATACCTACTTATATTAAATTTATAAAAAATATTTCAACAAATAACATTTGCCAAGTTTTATAAAAATCTAGATCAGACTTATTTATGGAAATCATTTACAAATTACGTATTGGTCAAATTTGGGTCTCTTGTGTAGGGATTTGGTGAATGCTGGCTGGGTTACCTACCTCATTTTATAGCAAAGTTTACTTGGTCGCTCCGGGTCGCCTATGCCCGGATGTTGACCAAGCCTTTTACCAAAACACTGAAAATTTAGGTGCGTAAAGACCAGAAATCTTGAATCTTTGGTCCTGAACGAAAACACGTTTTGAAAGAGAAACATAAGAAGGTACAGTCTCTTACAAAAGTGTGTACAATAGGAAATAATCGACGATTTTAGGCTGGTATTTTGTTTTGTAACATTTACATCTTAATGAAACGAATGTTAATGATGATAACACGATTAATTAAATCAAAACGCAATATGCTGAACGCCGCGTGGAAGAGCTCGCCATAAATCCGAACAATTTGCATATCCGAGTAGTCTGCGGACGATCACTGTAATTGATTTATGTGTCCGACTGTACCACTGCTGGTCTCTGAATATGTTTAGTCTCAGATTTGAGATTTTTTTTGTGCAATGTCTCTTGGTAAATGTTTCAAGGCGCTAGTATTAAAGGCTAAATTTGAATTACGGTGGTCTTCTGTCCAAAATGCATTTATGAAAATAGCATTAATTTATTTAATCAATTGAATGATAATATATAAAAAAATGTTACGATTGTAATTACGGGAAGGGCTACTACAGTAGCAGTACAGTAGCGTCTACAGACGGCAGCGCTTTTGCACCTACTTTCAAGTGGACGAACCCGTGGTGTTGCTTGTGAAGGCGACGGAAGCCACCTACCTTCAATTGGACGAACAATAAATACACTCAAAAAGGACAAACGAGCGTTCCATTTCAGTTGATAAAATGAAAAGAGAAATTTCCAAATGCAGACAAAGCGGTGAATATAATCGCCCGCATTATAACGGTAAGGATTAGTGGTTGGAACGGTCCCTGGACGTTATTTGTTAACATAACTCCGCTGACCTGCTGCCGACAAGCCGCTTTGTCCGTATTATATTTAAAGGTATATCAACCTACAAGTCCATTCAAACTATTGAACCGCTTTGCACCAATATCATTTGTGGTCCAACAAAGTCTAAAAGATTGAAACCAAAGAATAAGCCACTCTTTATAAAAAAACACTCTTACTCTTTGATGTGTTGAAGTTTGCACTTACCTGTAAAACAAAGAAAATAGTTAATAATAATAATAAACAAATAAAACAAATATTGCCTTTGGATTATTAGACTGAAAATTAGTGCATGCGTATGACCTCGTTTATACATTAAATGGCAAAATGTAGGTACGTCTAGTAATTAATTATAAAAAAATCCTCCGACTCGTCGGTGGTGTGACTAGACCAATCTAGCCGCTCTGGTGTCATTAACTGCGGAGAGGTCTCAATAACCGCAGATCTTTATTAATTGTTAAGATCAATTATTTTAGGACTATTCTATAGAATTTTATAGTACATTCTGCATATACTTACATACATATATACATATTATGTATATTGTTCATTGAATCAATTTTTTTTGTCTCGAAGTAGTAAAATTAAAAGTCCGAGCAAGCTTTTTCAAATTTTTTTACTAAAACTAAAGATAGTTAGGCACTGTCCATAAACGGGCTGCAAAGTTTATCTTTAAAAAAGTTATAATAACTAACCTAGCTAATACAAATACGTTTCTTAAACTTTATCATCTGAAGCACTATTAAATTTAATCTCAAGTAAGTTTTGTGAATGTTTACCTTAAGTTAAATGACTAACGAGATTAAACTAAGCACGAACTGAAAGCTCTCGGTTGTTCGGCTTGATTGATTTCTTCGGCTCCCACTTTCCCAATCAGCCAGACTCTCTTTACAGCCAATAACGCCCGATCGTGGCAGGTCAACCGTGCTTTTAAAAGCTCTTTGTGGACCTCTCCTTATTACAGAACGAGATTGGTTTTCTCTTTGTACAAGACCACTTGGATAATGTAAAATGAAAAGAAACTTTCCTTCATACTTTCCCGGTTAATGGATACTCTGACTTTATACTTTAATAAGTTTAATATTGAATTAGTCAAGTGCCCATTATTAACTTGAAGAATTGAAGACCGCCTCGTGTTTTATGCGGCAATAAAATATTACTGCTGTAGACGTTGAACAGAAATTAATATTATTTCGTTATTGCTTGTTTATAAAGTTTATTCCATCTAGTTCTAACTAAACGGTAAACAGTTCCAAATATGTAGTTCTATTTTTTTAAATAAAATACAAGGTTGATATTCTTGAAACGTATGAAACATAAAGTAAATAAACAACTAAGTATCTAGAATGTTTTTGTTTACTACTTCCATTATGCTAAATCTCTCTTACTTCACAATTGGTACTATCTCGCATCTACATTATTACAGACTAATTACTATTTAATTTTATGGTAAATGGAGTAGTTATAATAAAAGCACCGCTATCTGTATTTAGGCTAAGAGAGAACCGCCATGGAATCCTAACTGCCTTAGGTTATCATTAAAAGCGCCTACACACGGCCTTGATTTCAGCGGACTTTGTAATAATAATATAGGAATAAGGTCTAAACACTGTACGATCACAACATGTCAGCATAGAAATGATAATTTTAGTAACGCCCATTACTCATTTTCACAAAAAAAATTCAATATTATTATGTATGGATTTAGCTTAAAAACTGACGAAGGAGTTAATCTATTTCTTTAAACTTTACACTTGAGCAAAGTCGCCAGAAAGAGGTAGTTGTTTTACATAAGCATTTTCGTCTTAATGTAATGCGTAATGAAAAGTAGAAAGTCGTAAGCGTATTTTCACCTCGAACACGTTTACCTCCTCAGTTACTAAACGGAAAGCTCACAAAAGCGCTTTTCAACAACCTTTCCTGAAGTAGGCACAAAAGCTCTTTTGTCGCCCTTAAGTTATTACACAATAAGGTTCGGTTTTCTTTTGTAATTACAAATAACCAACCCACGTTCTGTTGGAAAGTGAGATGTGACATTGACGAATACTACCACCGCAATACATTTGACATTCGTTCTGAAGTTGCTTAGAATATCAACACGAGAAAAAACTAGAAATATATCCCTCTCTACGTGACTAAGCGCTTAAATCTATCTTTCAATTAGCAAATTATTTCTAAAATCCAATTTCAGGTGTTAAAAATGTTTCATAACAACTTAAGATATTAAAAAGTACGTGATATTATAAACTAACTTTTATATGCGACATGATTTCAGGCCCTAGCGACCTGCTACCGACACCAACACCTCTGATTTCCTGACGATTCAAAAAATGCACACGTAATTGTTCAAGTTTTCACTTCAATCAGCACTCCCGGAGTGCCACTGTTTTTTTTTTTTTATTATCTACAAAAGAACAATTATACAAATATAACCATAAAAAGGCAAAATAAGTTCCCAACTTGCTATGTACACTTGAAGTAACCGCGAAGTCGCTGATTACTAAGCTCAAGTTTCCAAGTGAATAGGACGCTACGGCGTGAGTTTCAGCGAAGGTTTCTGTAATTGTGCGTAAAAACTTCGGGCTAAATGTAAACGTCACACCTTACATAAACTTTGTGCTTTAAAGTCTATAATTATACTTTCTACAATGTCTGCTAAGATCTTTTTGTGATTTTAATGGATTCGCATAGTTGTTAAGATTTTACTGCTAAGAAGATTTGAGAGGCAGGTTACTCAATAATTGAATCTGCACAAAATCAGAACAAAATGTATACCTGACCATCGTATTCTACCAGTAGATATATCCATCCATACTAATCCGTGCTAATATTATAGATGTGAAAGTAACTCTGTCTGTCTGTAACCTTTTCACGCAATAACTATTACACCGATCATCATGAACAATTAATCACAATACTCACAGAAAGGAACCTAAAGCAGACGAAGTCGCGGGCACTACATAGCTAGTACTTAAATAAGGCCAATCTTCGAATCCAGCTTTAATAAACAGTGTTCGGGAAGCTCCAAGATACTTTTCGTCCAAGAATAGTGATTTCCAGTGATGACATATGGCGCTGAAACGTGCTTTTTTGTAAAAATGCTAAACGTTGTTCAACCAATGATCTGGTTTAATTCCAAACTTATTGCTTTCGTTTGTAATGCGTCAATTTTTCGCCGAATGTTGCAAATGTAATCAGCTATATATGAGCCGAATGGTACAGGATACCGTCATCGAATACACTTAACTGTGGCGCGGTGGTCCTTCGCATAAGAAATGATGCTCGACCGTAGTCATGAATAAAATATGTGCTGTATAATGCGACCCACTTGTATCGACTCAAACTAATATGCTTCCCATTTTCCACTGCCCCACCAATGTTAAGCCTCTGTACTTTTTATGAGAACCCCGCCAAGTTGGTGAGTGCCTTCGTGCTGCTTAATTATGTGGCTACCGTCGCCTGCAACAACAGGGGATTTGCAGCAAGTAGTATGACTACTTGCTGCAAATTTGATTGTAAGATTAAAAATTTTAAAGTTTTTTTATGATAAATGGTGGTAAGTAGGCTGACAGTCCATTTTAACTTGTCATTCAGATAGTTTGTATGCATTGCAAGCTTAATTGACAAACATACGATTATGAACATTATAATATTACTTATTTGTATTTTTGTATGTTTGTTTGTACTTATTGATTAAACTCAAAAACTACTGGACCGATTTTAAAAATTCTTTCACCTACAGAAAGCTACTTTATCAGCGAGTAACATAGACTATATTTTATAAAGTTATGCGGGCGAAGTCGCGTGCAACAGCTAGTATAATAGTAAAATTAAATTTTATGCATACCACAAAGTTCAGTCATGATACAGTACACCCTTGCATGCACCCCATAGACGCAATGCGGTGTTCAGCTATCGATTCTGTCGGCTTTCATGGAAAACCATAACAATATAATTATTACTGCGCTGTAACACGCTAAGTGCACTGCAAATGACCCAAAAACTAAGTTTAACAGTCGCAAAGTTACTAAATAATTGTGTGCATTTTACATTTGAAAGCATTCTAATTAAATTTATGAAGAGCCCATTAGTTAGAGTGGTCATGCTGCTTGCCTTAGCGCTGTGAGTCAGGGATTCCGGGTTCGATTGTCCCGGATTCGGGTCCCGGGACCGACGGGACCAACTCTGGAAATGAAATGTTGAAAGTTGTGCGAAGGGTCTTGCCTCCAGTACCTTGTAACTTGTAGAGTTATACCTACATAACTTACTACCTAGTTTTTGTTTTGAGGCCATTTTTGTGTTCAAGTCTTTTTATTATTTAGATAAATATTTTAAATTAAAGTTATAATTAAATATATTTAGCTGTTTCTTGTCTAACTTTGCTTTAAAATTATAGTTTATGTTCAGTAAAAATCTTACTGAATTATAAAAGTATATTTAACATTTACTTATATCATATCCATTTTGAATTCTCAAAAGTTTTGAATATTTTTAACTGTGTCAAAAATTACTAAATCAAAAATAATCTTCATATATAAAAACCTTTAAAGCGTCACGTCGTCACGTGACTAGGAAATATTAAAATAACTGAAAAGTTTGTTTGTTTGATTAAAAGAGCTAATCTAAGTAATCTAAACGGCGGGTGAAACCACGGGACACAGCTGGTGATAATAATAATTTTCAAAAAATATTAAGATAATATTAATCGCCAAAAGCATTTACTAACCTGGTTTATTTAGATTTCTAACTAGTATAAAATCTTATAATATAATAAGGTTAAAGAAAACTAAATATTGAATAGTGTATTATTTATTTTAATAATTTTATAAATAAAGTAGAAATCCTATTTCCTACTAATATTATAAATGCGAAAGTTTGTTTGGATGTATGGATGTATGTATGGATGTTTGTAACTCTTTCACGCAAAAACTAGTGAACCGATCACCATGAAATATGTTGCATACACGTTGTCTGGGACATCAGAAAGGACATAGGGTACCTTTTATGTGAATGAATGCTTATTTAAAAAGAAAATTTACATTAACAGAACAAAAATCAAATCCGAAACCAAAATGTAGTTTTCAATAAATATAAACAAATGCAAGTAAACAAAGTAAACAAACCTATCAGACTAAATTCCATCTAAATGTAAATTTCCCGAACACTCAATAATCACAAATTCGTCTGCACACATCTCCGAACGAACAAAAACACGTTTTCAATCATAATTGCATGCCGGCGGGCACTGTGAAAAAAAAGACAAGATTGATATCTCATTTACAATTTTTAATGTTAATTCGTACTACTTATAATATTATAAATGCGAAAGTTTGTATGGATGTATGGATGTTAGTAACTCTCACGCAAAAACTACTGAACCAATCACCATGAAATTTTGCATACACGTTGTCTGGGACACCAGAAAGGAGATAGGGTACCTTTCATCCAGAAAAAGAGTACTGCTCCCGAGCGATTATCTAAAATTAAGGAAACTAACTCGTGACAATATAACTATGTCGAAACATTGGAGTTTAAAATCAATAGTAGAACTTGATCGTTACTACCTTTTACCATTGACGCGCGAAGGCAAGACTCCGCCATGATTCCGTTTTAGGCGTACTTTTTATGTGCCGCTTTGGCATTTGTGACGCAAATTCCATTTGTAGTATATCGATGGTTTAATCGGAAAAGTTTTGTAATATTGGAAGTAATCTTGGCCTGTAAGAATAAATTGTTTTCTTTCACAATTTTTAAACATTTGCCCCTAGCGTGATTCGAACCCGCGACCGCTTGGTTAACAGCTAGGGTTACTAACCACTAGACCAAACGTCGACATTTTAAGTCTTCCTGCACGTAACAGTTATTTCATTTTATTTTTTAAATCTAATAAATGTATGATTGAAAACTAACTAAAACACTAATTACTTCTTATTAATTGTCTGTGGTACAGATATAAATTTTCATATTTCGGTTGAGCGAGAACTTTCAGTTCAGTCTCGCATTCAATACATCCCTTTCTCTTGTGAAGCGGGATACAAACCAGCAGGGCTGCGTAAATGAGGGCCCATCGTATTAAGGGCATGACTAGTTCTTAGTGGAGATTGCTTCGTGATTCTGTATAACTATTTATTACTAAGTGAGTCAGCGTATAGGCACACCCGTGTCAATGTCAGTCCGATGAACGTGTTAGCGCTTTTTTCCAAATAGCATTTGTGTTTCGAAGTCTCATGGTAAACGGGACGCTTTGGGTCGGTTTCAGTGTATCGACAGATCGATGATCCAACTTTTTTATGGAGTCCACAAGCCTGGTTTAGAACTGGCTAGTGCCCGCCACTAAAAAATAAAAGATAGTACGGATGACAAAATCCGTAAAGCAATATAACGATTGACTTTATACTTTTTGCCTAGCGTTGAATCTATATTTTTATTAAGCATGAAATATTTTTTCAATTGAATGAATAGTTTCGAAGTTTATCTCCTACATATTAAACAAACTAACTTTACGTCTTTATAGTATAGATTATAATTATGTATAAGTAATAATATAATATAAAGTTACTAATTTTATAACAATAATTCAGAAATAATCCTGTGGCTTGAAAAATTTGAATGCCTTATAAATAACAAGACCGGCGCCACGGCTTCGCCCTAGATCAATTTGTAGAACTAGTTATACATAATGTATTTTAGCTTATGTGTATCTGGAATGTACCTTTCAAATAATGAACACACACACACACACACACAAATTTATAAAAAACACACAAGAATTTATTACTACTTTTTATATGAATAAATCAACCAAAATATTATAAAGCACGGCTTGGATGTCGTCTCTTACTCTTTTTAACCCTTTAGCCGCCAGAGTCGGATTTATCCGACAATTATTTTCGTGTCCATTGCGCCATTCGCCATTTCGCCAGTTCATTACCTAGCTGGTTCAAAAGACCATCTACTCATATATATGTATTTAAAAAAAAATATAAGGATCATTGTGACAAAAACCAAAGAACACATTCGATAGTCGTTTTAACGGGCACCGTATAAAAAAAATAGGTCATATTTTGTCACAGCCACCGCGTTACAGTTCCACATGTGACAAGTCTGAAAGTTATATCGTTTATTTCCAACGCCAGTGTTATTTTCTGTTTAGAACCCCAGAGGTCTCAGTGAGAAGCAAGTTTCCTTTAACAAGATTAGGGGATAGAAAGTCACAATTCTCACATAATCTTTATCTGACTTTCTCTTATTACTTTCCTCATCTATACAGTTCGCAAATCCAATTAAAAGTTGATATGTAAGTGAATACACATTAATGATATTTTTGGTGTATTGAGACCAAACCAATTCTTCGTTCATTTGTAGTGACAGAACAGAAGACCACATCCGTACTAATATTTATAAATGCGAAAGTTTGTATGGATGTTTGTAACTCTTTCACGCAAAAACTACTGAACCGATCACCATGAAATTTTGCATACACGTAGTCTGGAACACCAGAAAGGACATAAGTAGCTTTCATCCAGAACGCGGACTAAGTCGCGGGCACCAGCTAGTGTGAAATAAATTGAAGGCATGTTTATATGGGTGTTTTAAAGAACTTTTGAACATTTCAATCAAATATTGAATCAAATTCATAAATCAAAAACAAAATTTGCAAGAGTTGTTTATTTACAATTATTATTACATTAAAAAAAACATAGAAAATATATTAACATTATGCAAATGCATTGTTGATCAGATCAATATTACAGTAATTATTTGATAGTCAACAAATAAAGCGATCACTGGAATACGTTTGTATTTCGTTTCTTGTTTAGCCCTTGAACCAATGATTTTTTAAGTAAAGATGACCCATCTCCATACCGCACGTCTGTAAAAAATGTATGTTTGTACATACCTACTTATCTGTATACTGCTATATAATTATTACTTGAGATATATGAGTAAGCGTGACAGATGATACAGAACGTATGAAACGGAAAGAGATAGCTGTCTGTAAAGAGTTGCGTTTGAAGTACGCTAGCCAAACAAAGCTGAGCGATGCAAACAGAAGCGTCACATCATTGATATTAGAGTCTGTGCGGAAAGAGAATGGACGTAATAATTGAGGGCGCCACTGTGATTAATTATCGTATTTGTTATTTTGAAAACTCTGTTACGTTATTATAGTTCGACTGTAAACATTTTGATACCTTTAAAAATTAGTTAAATTTTTTACTACTCTAAAACTTATTGGTAAAATTATTTATATAATAAAAATAATAAAGTCATTATGGTAGTTCCCTTATACGCCGCGTCCATTCTCTTTCCGCACAAACTCTATAAACGACATAATTGGGGTGGCATTAAATAAAACAACTTATTTGCCAACTTTTATTATTATTTATATATTATTATATATATTATATTATATTAGAATTATGATATAATGTAATATAATATAATATTTATATAATGGAATAGTATTTCATATAATTCGAAATGAAATCGCCCATCACCAGTTTATAGTTACAGAGCGCGGTAAATTGTGCCTACGGTTTCGCTTCTGACTGTTAATCTATGACGCACGCTATCTGTCCCTATTGCACTGGATCGCCCAATTTTGTATAAAATTTATGTGATTTTTATGTACTTACGTGTGGTATGTAACTCCTTTATCCTTTTTTACTTTTAAACCATAGTTTTTACACTTTCGGAATACACAACTCGGCATTTTAGACAATATTTTAATAATTATGACACAGAGTAGCACACGTGTTCTTTCACTCGCTGTTATTAAGCGACTAAATCAAATTACAACAATTGTCTTAATTTGAACGCCTCCGTTCCAGGGCACTAGTCCCATATCTACCTCGTTTTATATTATAATATCATTGCCTTGAACCGCCAAAGTCGGATTTATCCGACAATTATTATATAATATATATATATTTTTCGACACGACAGCTCCTACAAAACCAAGCGGTTAATTAAAGGATTACAGGTCAGCTGCCACAGCACAACCTAGTACTTAAATTAATATTAACTGTGACTTTATTAAATTATTCGTTAATTACAATGAGGTGATATTACTACGTATAGAGGAACTATCGCCCCCATCACTAGTCATCCGTTCAACTGTAGCCGGCAGGCTACACCTGATTTAGTCGCTTTCTAGCTCTTGAGTTGCTTGTTGCTTGTAACCCTTGTTTGTTTTATAGCGAAATAACGTTAAAACTCATCAAATATGTTTCGTGTGTGTTACGATATTGCACTAATAATTCAAGTAATACGGCAAAGGAATAACTTTCTATCGGTAAGTAACTAAATAATCATTTTAAAACCAGGTTAATTATAAAATCAAGGAAAGGTCGATGAAATGAAACAAGAAAATTTCCCTGTAAAAAGTGATTCTTGAACATGTTCTGTAATGTTTGAAAGTATCCAATTTAACCCCATTTTAGTGAGTTCGCTGAAAGTAATGTTTAACGGGGTGCAGTTAACCCTTTATTACAAGGTTTATTACATTCTACCCTACGCGAGATCCTCAAACACTTTGCGAAGATTCTCCGCGAGATTATTTTGGAGAAATTTTAAAGTTTAAATAGTTCCCATTAGAATTAGGTGTCGTTTACTTAGGTTTTCAGAAACTGGGATTAATTTGTAGACTTTTTGACATTGATATCTTGTACAATGTAGAAGGTAGCATTAAGATTTTTCATACTTATATTAAATATACTAATTGCATATAAAATATTTATCGCATCAGTAACATTAAAATTGAAACGTAAAAATAAAAGCACGAAGAGTTATTTCTTGTTTGATATTACAATCCAAAAAATATTCACTAGAGAACTTATTTCAAGCGTAACATAAATTTTTGCATACGAATTTGGTTTCTATGTCGTAGACGGTAAGGTTCAGTGGGTCGAGCGGTGTGTAAACATTTTCCTATTAATATCTTCACCTATTCCCTTCTCACGGATGCTGTCATCGGCACACCTCGTCCGCCCGTATCTTTTTAATTTTTAAACTCTTTAGGCCGTAAAACGGTAATGTCACTTGCAGTAACAGGCTAACAGCGATTTAAAGGAATTACAACGTTCCATTTTTAAAATATATACTTACTAACATAATAAAGCGGTTTGTTTGTTTGCATGAACTCTTTTTAACTACCGGTCGGATTTTAAAAATTATTTTGCATTTAGCAAATGCTTGAAACATATAATAAATTACCGAGAATTACCTATACCTATACCGAGAATATATGGCGGCGGTAGCCACCTACCATCTAGCGAACAGTCAGTATGTCTGTCGAGTTAAACATTTACCTAAAAAAAGATTTGCCTAGACACATCACAAACTGCGAATTATACGATCGGCCGCCGACATTTATATGTAACTGCTGGTGTCCGCGACTTCGTCCGCGTTCTGGGTGAAAGGTACCCTAATGTCCTTTCTGGTGTCCCAGACAACGTGTATGCAAAATTTCATGGTATTCATACAAACTTTCGTATTTATAATATTAGTATGGATACATTAGATAGATAGATATCGATTTATAATGTCTGATTATTAAATTATGAGAACATTTATTTAATAATAATTGATACTCAACAATAAAGACAATCTACAATAATACATAACACTTGAATTTACATCGAGAAGACACTTTGAACAAAATTATATGCAAATATCAATTTTTTTAATGTTAAACTTGATGGACAGGCTGACGGACCACTTGATGGTAAGTGGCTACCGCCGCCTTATAGAGCAGTATATTATAGGCCCAAACAACCCCAGGTTTAATTCAAGATTCAAATTCAGAGACAATTTAGCGTTAAACGAATAAACAACACTTTCGCCATCTAGCGCAAACTATTGGTAACACAATGGCAAATTAATTAATTAATTGTTTAAACATATGATTTAAAATTTATGACGTCGACAACTCAGTTTGAGACAAAACTACAATTGCTGAAATTTGGCACATACATTATTTTATAACTTACTGGCTGCTGCCCGCGGCTTCGCCCGCGTAACTTTCTAAATTATATACCTTCCTCGAGAACCAACTCTATCCTTTAGTGAAAACCGCATTAAAATCCGTTGCGTAGTTTTAAAGGTCTAAGCATACATAGGAACAGACAGACAGACAGACGTGGCGGAGGACTTTGTTTTATAATTTATGTAGTGAAGTATCCGCTAAAGAAAGAACTCCGTAGAAAGCCGGAGGCGGGTCGCTAGTGTACTATAAATTTTAAAGAACGTACATTCATAATTCATGCGTAATAATTATTTTAGTTTTTTTTAATGCAGTTTTCTTTTTTATTAAAAAATATCAACGTATTCACTCTGTAAGTATATTTGATATAATGTTACCCAAATCAGTTTTTGATGTGTTATATTAAAACAATTTTTTTCTTTAAACATCATACAGTACATCACTAACACTGCGAACTTATGTACTCTTTTTTTAATCTTTATTTAAGGCTTTTCCCTTAGGGACATGTCGCCTCATTGGGCAAGGTCTTATATACATAGCTAAACTATACTATATTACTACTATACTAGAAATATTAATATTTCAATAAGTTTAATATGAGATTTACTGCAGCCACGAACCGAGGATGGTCTTCTTGTTATCGACATTTGATATCCTCTAACAGAAAACTTCACATCACAAATTTTTAGTATAAGTATATTTTTTCATTTAAACTAAAAAATAATTAATTTTCAAAAGTATCAAATAAATAAAAAACGCAAACAAAGCTAAAAATTGTTTTTATTGCTAATATTAAAAAAATATAAACAAAAAAATATTTTATATGTTTGGATAGTTTATGTTTGTCAATCAATCGCACATAGGCCGCTGAACTGATTTAAAACAACTTAGCGCAGATGTAGTATAAGCCCTTTATTAATACTTCAATTACTTTTTATTAATAGTCAACAACTCCAAGAAGTTAATGAAGCCTTAACACAGTTTTGTGACATTAGACATTTTCATATATAATATCACGAGTGGAAAATGAAGTACATAATAATATTAATAATGTTACATAATATTTGTAGTGAGTAGTTAAGGAATGCCAAAATCCATAATATGGCTATTCAAGTCAAGTAGTCAAAGTAGACTGTCAGGCTGTCTTAGCATTAAAATAAAATCTCATGTGCTTGTCTCCTATTGTTACTTATGACCTTAGACGATGTGGCCACATACTATACCATGCATCGGCCTGCTTGCCACTCTTTATAATATAAAAAAAACATAAGTAAGTAAAATAAAGTGTTTTAAAAAATTATATTTCTAAACGTTTCAAACATTAATAGTTAATTTTTTTTAGAAATAAAAAATATAACACAGAACTTAGTAAATTTAATCAACTTTTTCCTTAGTCCACAGGTTATCAATTCGCTTTATCAAATGTCGCAGTCGTTTAATAAATACTACGAGTATTGTGTGACTTGTGCTCGGTCAAGTACGGCATTGCCATTAGTCATCATTTCAATTACAATTCTCGACACTTGATTAAATCATTCACACAATTTAAGCTGAGTGTAATTGAGAACAAAATATTTAATACAAGATATTATTATAACAAAATAATAATTTCAATTTTCGAATGTCCGGCTCCGTTACTTAATGTGTAGAATGTGTGTATATTATTTTATTTTTTAATTGTAAATTTTATTTGTATTTAATTATATTACCATTCGTGTTACTTACATAGTTGTTAAATCAATAAAATGCGTGCACTTATCTTCATGGCTTTGTGGTGGTGTGTTACTGGCAATTCAGAACTTGGTAAGAAATATTTTTTAATTTCGTTTGCATTTAAGTTTAGAATGGATCTTATAAAATAGAATTAAAAATTGACACATGTGATGTTTGTAGTCATTTAATTTTGAGGTTATGAAATCCATAATTAATTTATACTAAGTACCTATATAAACCTTATGTTTCTCCGTTAACTTATTCGACAAAAAGATTAGTATCCTGGGTTTCTTTCGGGGTTTCTTCTCAGGATCGTCATCTTGGTTTTTTTCCGAAACCCTGGTAAATTTAAATTTTTAATGACGATCATAATAGTTGAAGAAACCCAATTGATAAATAAATATTTGATTTTGATTTTGATTTTGATTTTGACACCAACCAACGGATTTTGAACAGTCAAACACCTATTGCATTGCTGGTGTTAAATACAAATACGTTTTTCAACCGTTCCTACACTACAGTTTCGAACCGTTTCTTCCGGCGACAGATTGAACGATTCTGTCTGCGAAATTTGAAAAAAGAACAACATTGTTCTTCCTTCAAATTGCAGATATTCTAAAATATTCAAAAATTGAACGTAACTGTAACGTATAACATAAACCAATCGTGTAACAATTTTAATTTTAGTCCCATAAATTTTCATACCACGGGCTTATACCTACATACTAATACATGCAAATTGATCTCCGATAAAAAGTCACACATAACATCATCACCTACGCGATGTAAGCCTCCCTCATAATTTCCGGGCGGAAGCAGTCTGGATCTATTACCTAATTGGTTAGATATATCATATTAATTGACTAGAGATTCATTGACTTATCAACCATGTTCATCATAGAATATTCATCCGTACTAATCCGTACTAATATTATAAATGCGAAAGTTTGTATGGATGTATGGATGTATGTATGGATGTTTGTAACTCTTTCTCGCAAAAACTACTGAACCGATCAGCATGAAATTTCCCATACACGTTGTCTGGGACACCAGAAAGGACATAGGGTACCTTTCATCCAGAACGCGGACGAAGTCGCGTGCAACAGCTCCATGAATTTGAAGAACGAACCTTAGTTTTGAACCTGCGTCTGAAGTTTCAGCAGACGAGCGTTGGTGCTACTGAGCTATCACTGAATTAATTCCAGCTCACTTAACGTGCCATGATGAAATTCAAAATACACAAAGTGTAAGAACGCTTTTGCAAGCAATATTTCTACATCCCCCCTACGAAGGAATTACACACAAGAGATAAAATATGTTTGGTTCACATATTAGAGTGTTACAATTCTACTTCAAACAAAGGTATATCGTTAAAATATTCAAGAGGGTGTGAAAATGAAGGGTGTCGTCACATTTCCATGAATATTGTATCAACGCTCGTCTTTCTTCCACCTTGTTAGTGGTGGGAACAGTTAGTCACAAAAAAAAACAATTTTTCTTTGGTTAAATATATTGCAAAATAAATATTAAATATATTATCGGCCGTATCAAATTTGCGGCTTCGTGAAAATGTTATCCATAATCCAAATTTCATAGACTAACATTAGAGTTACCGTGCAGCCTACGAATTTAAGAATTCGTTAAGAATTTAAGATAAAGAATAATTTAAGAGTTAAGATGTTTTTTCTTTTTTTTTTATAAACTTACGTAAATAATGAATGACCTCACATGATAATCTTTCTACGTGTGAATAGTTATTGCAAGGTTATCATCACAATATCTCTGAATATAATCAAAATAATTATTAATGTACACTACAACTCATAATGAACTAGACAATAATGAAATACCCAATATTTAATAAAGAATGTTTATTTGTGATAGACTGTACTTATATAAAAATTCTCCTCCGACTTTCACATTATTGGTCTGTCTGATTAACTTTGACAGGTGAATGAAAATCGTGGTGATTTTAATAATGGTTCTTTATTGTACAAACAAAATCACAAAACTAAGTTACAATTTTATATAAGCAGGCAGCCTTAACGGTCAAATTAATGATCAAAATCAAAATTAAATTATAAAAATCAAATCAATCAAAACACCCTTATTTACAGATAAAAATACTTTTTAATTTGTTTGACATGCTTATCATAATTTTTTTAAATAACTCATTCTATTCGGGAATATAAACAATTTATAGTAACTCATTAGTCTTATAGAAATGTACAGTAAAAAATACAACTGTATTCTAAATTCTAATACAATAAAGAGTTTAGGGGCACAAATAAATATATTATAGAAGTACTAACGCTCCGCCCCTGGCTTCTTTAAAAATCCTTTACTTTTAGAAATAAACTTATTTTCCAAATATCAACTTTCTAAACAACTATTTTGGCTGTGCGTTGATACCCAAAGAACACAGAAAAAAGGGATTCAACAAAAACTTTAAATAAATAATTATCGTTAAATATACACAATAATCAATATATTTAAAAATATGTCATTTGTACTATGGTTATGGACTCAAATGCTTCATTTCGGATTTTAGTTATAAAGACATTACAATGTTTTTACTATGGCGTTGTAACCCCAAAGTATAACCAATGTATTTCAATTAAAACGGAGATTAATACAATTTAATCGTATAAATAAAATATTGGTGAGAACAGACCAAAAAAGTACTGGTTCGTTAAATCGCGTCCATTTCAGACACATTATTGTATCAGAATCGATCGGAAATGAGTTCCGGAATAAGCCAGCTGGCGGTAGGCTGGCTATAAGGGCTATTTTTATTTTATACAAAGGCGTGCGAACAATACGGTAAATATAAATTGAAATAAAACTTTTTCCATGTTGGCTCGTTGGCGCCGTTCGCCGAGACCCGAAAATTCCACAACAATAAATATTTATGAGAGGAACGTACGTACTCGCTTTATTCATATTAAATACTCGACTGGAGAGGTAATAGAACTCTTCCATTCTTTAAATAATACCACAGCATACTTATTTGAGGAATGAAGTGAGGAAATCTCACATAAAATGAAAAAAACTATTAAATGTATATAAGGTAATAGCACAGCATACTTATTTCATACAGTAGGCCGACCGAAGCCTTTGATGTTGGGCAATACCGCCGCCTGTGTAGGTATTTAAAAATTACGGAAGGGTTGACACAAATTAAGTAATATAAGATGTGCTTAAGTACCTTTCTTCATCGTGCGGGAATTGATGAAAGCTTAGTTCTTTATTTATGCGAGATAAAGATTTTCACGCAACTTACAGCACATGCCGTATGCACCATTTTAATTTATATAATAAATTAAAATCTGAAAGACGCGATAGCCCTGGAATATTTATCCCAAGCTACTAAGAACGACGAAGTATGCGGCTTGGGCACGTCCCACTCGCGCCTCACCCCTCACGCCCCGCACGATTGCCCTGTCTAGACGTCTCCGTCGGCCTACTGTATGAAATAAGTATGCTGTGATAATACTGTGAACCTATCTGGTGGCAAGGCAGTAACATCGACCTCGAAGTAAAAACGTCTGCTGTTGAGCAGCGATTGACTCAACTCCTCTATCTTCCTATCTATCTGTTTATACTTACCTCTATCTGTCTATTTCTATCTATCCTCGCCTCGTTTCTGACATT
The DNA here is from genome assembly GCA_947623395.1 of Synanthedon tipuliformis. Taxonomy (NCBI): domain Eukaryota; kingdom Metazoa; phylum Arthropoda; class Insecta; order Lepidoptera; family Sesiidae; genus Synanthedon; species Synanthedon tipuliformis. The sequence continues at coordinate 10,399,975 of OX392418.1, read as the reverse complement.
TCATTCTATAATTCTACTTCTCCTTTCTCTTAGATTATTATTGACTTTTTAAGTTTAAATTTAACTATGGCTTTTATTGTACTATTTTATAACTGTTTTGTTAAAACCTTATTGATTTTAAACTTGATAAACTTTTTTACTATGTAACTAGCACTTTATTATTTTTATATAAAAAAATATATGTAAAATTAATTGCAAAAATATAAGCAATAAAGATTCAACAAATATTTTAACACCCAAGAAAAAGGCGCGCGGATGAATTCTCGGGCAAAAGTTAAACTAATAATTTTAGAATGAGTAATGGAATAAAGACCTTTATTATGTTCCAGTTCAGTACATAATCACATGCCATACAAGTGACTTCGTCTGCTTCAAGCGACAGTATGAAACGCTCAGGGTCCACGTGCTTACTGGCAACTCGTTTCTGGGAATCGACCGATATGTGCCATACGTGGTGGAGTATGGTAATAGTGGCACTTGTGTCATGGTGTCGGGTTTGGAGGAGAGCGAATTGGTTGGCATCAGGTAAGGCATGTTACTTAGTATATAAATTTTTACACATAATATTGTATTTGTCCCACACAATAAAGATGGGGATAATAGTGAGTGAGTGGAACGGGAACTACAGAGAACAAATCGGCACGCGATTTTTATCGCAATTTTCAAAGAAACATTTTGTGAGGTCTAAGCTGAAGACCTGTTTGATTTATTATTATTTTTATTAATTACTAGCTGCTGCACGCGACTTCGCCCGCGTAACTTTGTAAATTATATACTAAAACCTTCCTCGAGAACCACTCTATCCATTAGTGAAAACCGCATTAAAATCCGCTGCGTAGTTTTAAAGATCTAAAGCATACATAGGGACAGACAGACAGCGGGAAGCGTTTGTTTTATAATATGTAATGATAATTTATTTTAATTTCAATATACGCTGATTCTACATAACGAAGGTATAAAATTACCATGTTCAAATCATATCAAATCAAATCATTTATTTGCATACATGGGTGTAAAACCACTGTCAATAAAAATGAAACAAAAACAAATAAAGCTATGTCCTTGGAGAAATTTGCCTAATGGATAAACAATCAGTCATGCCCTGAAAACATATCTGAAAGCACGTTATAATAAAAATATATAAATATATTTCAGTATGAACAGTGAGACCAAGAAATATTCCTTAACCTTGGAGATGCCATTCAGGATGCACCAATTGAAAAATGACTCAATCATCTGCCGGAAACCGTCACAAGGTATGATGTCTGATACCGGCTTATGAATATCTAGTGCGAAATATTTTACTATTAAATTTTTAATTACTATTCGAACCTTTGTGTTGAAATTTATATGGATATCATCATATTTTTCTTTAAAATATCCCACAGTTAAAGATGGCGCTTATTTAAGTTAATGCGTTATATTGAGCGTTAAATTTTATCGTAAGTGTATTGTTTATTTTTTTACAACAATTTGAACAGTTTTTAAAATTTTCAATTATTTTTATTATGTAAAAGGCGATGTGTGTATGTTCCCTATGGACTCCAAAACTGCTGAACCGATTTTGATGAAACTTTCAGATAATCTTCAGATTAGTCCAGCGGGCAGTTTGGAACTCCCTGCCGGCCCGGTCTGTATTTCCGAGCTCATATAACCCAAATCTTTCAAAGTTCGAGTGAATAGGCATCTTCTGGGTGAGCTCACTCCATCATAGGCCTAATCTTCGCTTCACAGCTGAATGTTGGCCAAGAGCAAACCAATTTCTATAAAAAAAATTTTTTTGCGAATATCATGAAATGTGAGTTCCAGCTTGTAATGTAAATGTTCAAGCTTTTAAGATAATTACGCAGATGAATTGGCAAAACCATACATAAAATATTATACTTTCAACTTATTAGTAACATTTTATTGTAATTTTTCAGATTTTGGCGACATTGAAAAACATGTAGGTAAATATGAATGCTTGTTTTTTTTTCTTCTATAAAAAAATTCTCGTATAAAAATAAAAAAATAAATAACTACTAGCTGGGTGCCCGCGACTTCGTCCACGTTCTGGATGAAACCCTATGTCCTTTCTGGTGTCCGAGGCAACGTGTATGCAAAATTTCATGGTGATCGGTTCAGTAGTTTTTGCGTGAAAGAGTTACAAACATCCATACATCCATCTATCCATATAAACTTTCGCATTTATAATATAATTAGGTACTACGGATGTATTTGTCAGAACAGATAATATGCAAATTTTGTACTATACAAAAATATTTATTTACGTCATTTCAATAAAACACACTTTTTTTATATATATTTTATGTCAGACTGACGGTCGACTTGATGGTAGGTGGCTACCGTCGCTTATAAAACCAGCAAAGCCACAGGTGCTCCAAGTGCATTGCAGACCGTAGAAGGATTAAGGATAAGGATAAGGATAAGGGATAAGGATAAGAATAAGGGATATGTAAGGGATGGGGTAATGGACTCTGGCATCCCTTACTCACTCACGGAAACACGCTGATATACCACTAATAATAATAATGTTTCTCACAATAAATTGTAACTTATATTTTCAGGTCCACTGATGAACTTCACTGGTAATGGTAAGTTATTATGATTTCTTTTTTATCTGTGAATTATATTTATTTATTTTATTTTAAGGAAACTTACAGGTATTATTAAAAGATAACAGTTTAAATAGATAAATCAGTGTAAGTCACTTAATAAATAATTTCAACTTATAGTTTAAGATTACAAAATAGTCTAATCTATAATATAACACAAACCTTCCTCGTTTTTCGCTCTTTTAGTAATAAAGTGACGTTTTTAGTTTGCATAAAGTTACTAAAATAAATAAAATGTCTTACTTAATCTATCTCATTGTTCAGTTTTTTTTTTTGTATGTTAAAAATATTGATTTCAAGTTTCACGTAACCTTTTAATTGCATTCACCCCTAATTCACCCCTTTCAATTAAACAATTAACATTTAAACAAAAGTTCGAATGTCACCCTAACTAGGTAATATTATAAATGCGAAATTGAGTTTTTAAGCCTTAACTTACGCTTTCATGCCTTAATTACTCAACCGATCATCATGACACTTTGCCAGGGATACAGAAAAGGACGTACAGAAACATCTATCCAGAAAAAAGCACCGTCCCGAAGGATCAACTTAAAAAAATCAACGTCTGACAAAATATATGAGGATTAGAGCAATAAGGATTAGAAAAATTCGCGGGCAAAAGGTAGTCTGTAAAATAAATGAATATTGTGAGCAAATAGATGATTCATTTAACTTTATCTATTAGAGCTTCGGTGTATCGGGACAAAAGTGTCGGTCGGTTCGTGTAATGAGGCGCTATGGTATGGTACATCAGTTTAATTGAACGCGGTGGTGGGTCATTGGCCGCTTCATATCATGTCCCCTTGTTTAACACGCCACTTGTTCCATTGTTCTATATCTCTGCTTTAGATCTTGAGATCCTGTAGACGCACTTAATGGCGGCTTCCCTTGTTTATAAGAGATATACACTCGTGCGTGTATCCTTATTGTCGGATAAGCATTGGATAATTTTCCAAGCTTTTACTATTGTAAAGAGCGCAAGGAAGCGGTTTATTTGTGTCTTAATAATGAATACTGAAGTAGAAAATGCAACTTTTCTATTTAGTTAACACGGACCACCATATATTATGTACAAGTTTTATATAATAATAAATTAATTAAATCCTTCATGAAAAATATATATACTTTATTTACAGCGACAGTGGTGGTGACGTATCCGTACAGGCTGAGTAGGAAAAAGAATGGCGATATCCACCTACGACTACATCCTGAAGAGATAGACATGACCCTGGACATTCCAGACTTGAGAGACTACGACAAAGAAAATGAATCTCAAAGTAAGTAATGAGTTAACTTATTTAATACGTTTCTGTGTTCAAAACAAAGATATTTTTGACACGTTAAGGATGATATTTTTAATATTCATTTCAAAACTGTATTATTTATTTATTATTATTTTTTTATTCTTTATTCAGGAAACAAACAGTGTTTATACATATTTGTTTGCAATATACATAAATATTGGTTAAAGACTTAAGAGTTCCATACACAAAATAAATATTAAACAAAATAGATACATTAGGTACAGTACTGAAACGAAATCCTACACATAATACAAAATACAAATAGGTAATCAACATTTTAACCATTTTAATTAAGGAAAACACACAATAAATACATTTGGGGAGAATGGGTGTGAAAACCGCATCAGTCATTTGCAATCTGGCAAATTTATTTAACGGGAGAAAACTTGTTTCCGTTAACAATGGGATTAAATAATTAATTTCGTTCACGCTCAACATAAATGAAAATCATGCAACGCTCGAAGCTCGGACATAATTAACAATCGTTAATTCCTTTTTAATTATAACTCGTTGGACGGATTCAACGAAATGCCTGATATCAAAAGCTCCAAGATAATTTCACTGATCAGCAAACCGAAATTGAGCAATTAACGAGTTAATTTTTTATATGAAGGTCGAAAGACAGGCTGACGGCCCACTTGCTGAGAGTGCGCTTCCGACCTTAGTTAGATAGAAGATAATGGATTGGCATATCTGCTATGATATCCTATGATATGATACACATAGGCTGTAATACACAAGCAACTTAATAGATGCTGCAAGTACTTTTTTTAATGGGAATTACACATTTACCCCTTGCTTGTTCAGCAAATTAAATATTCATATTATATGTATATATAAAATTTATTTTTATAATTTATTCAGTTAATTTTTGTTCAACCTGACCGACTTGTGGTAAAAGTCTAAACCCGAAGTCTAAACGATAGAAGTCCCAGAAGTCTAGAAGTCTAAACGATACGCTATAGCCTACAGGATAGTATTTTCTTGTGAAGTTCCATATTTCAATAGAGTTAAGAAAATATAAAAGAAAATGTTATTATTTTATATACTTACGTATTACGTGTTACACCACACTTAAGGGTCCCCCCTATCATAGCCCCTTCATCGCTTTGGCGCTTCAGCGAACCCCCACTGTTATGTACAGGTCTATAGATAGCGTCCCTATTCTCGTTCGTAACACATGCCAAAGAAATGTTTGAAATAATGTTTGAAATTTTCCAGCCGATGAATACAAATGGTCCGAATGGGCCTACTCTGTGTCGCAGCACATTGACGCGGCCGCAGACTTCGTCATGCCGTACACAAGTCGACTGATAGACGTATACGCGAAAGTTCCTTTTCACAGGTGACATTTTGTAATCTATTGACCATTATTTTTATATATTGATTTTTATAATATAGTAAGTATCTGGAAGCTGTATGCAACAAGTAGGTTTATGCGGAACTACTAATGTTTTTTTTAATCTATTCATGTTACAGTAATGTTACAGTAAGGAGAAATTTAAAAAATACTCTTAGCATGAGATTTCTCGATAAAATTCCATCCGCAAACATGTAGATTTTTTTTATTATAATATAAAAGTAATTTTCCTAAAATATAAAATAAAATATTTACCAGCAAACTGCAAATCGCTATAAAAATAATAATTTGTAAAATTTGTTTGGTAAGTACGTTTTTTTTTTATTATTGCAAATAATTTTATTTTTTGTTTCAGATTCCTAATTTTATATCCGGATGAATTATACACATCAATTGATTTTAATTTTAATAACGGCTCTTTAGAAAACGAATTTAATTAAGTACCATAATATTGCACTGTCCAAATTATTGTAAACCTGTTGCTTTTGCAATTGTTATTTTAAGATTTTAAAAAAACGCAATCTGTCAATATTAAAGAAATTTTGTTCACAAATGTTGTTGTATAATAAATATTACATGTACAATATATTCCTTAGAAAACAGATATTTTCTTTAAAACGAAAATATATCTTTCTTTATGTATATCTAATTTAAAACTTGTAAAAACAATAAAAATTAACAGTATTATTTCCTGTTATTTATTACTAGTGCTATTTCTGCCATGTGATTAAATTTTATTTTCTAGTAATCGTAGATTTTTTTGTGTAAACGGTAAATTTAAAAATAAATATGTATGAAAGTTAATTTTCTTTAGCTTTGAAATCCCAAAAGTCTGCGAATCATAACAAGTAAAAACGCTTTTACCTCTCGGGAATTATTAAATATTTCACCATCACAGACTAAATTTCATCCAGACTGAGTGTTATTAAAAATTAACATTGACGGCATGAAAATAATTAGCAAGATTAGCGCGTAAAAATTGGAGGGTTGTAAAATATTACGGGGAGAAATTTTGACTGAGGGTTTCTGTCTTAAATTGGATCTTAGTAACGATAAATCTACGCGGATACTTAGAAGGGTCTACGCGTTAATTCTCTATTAGCGCAAATTTAGAAAGTATAACACACGCTAAATTCATTTACGACACGTGATGCAGACTGTAACAATAATCTATCAAATATTGACTCAAAACTTCGGAATACAACAGACCAGAACCAACAATGACAAAAAAAAATCATTTACAAAGTTGTCTCAGAAAGACAGATACTCGATTAAGGGCCTTAATTTTTTTAATAATAATTAAAAATAATAATTTTAATTTAATTTATTTATTTCAGACAAATCCATACGGAGTAAATTACATAAAAAAAGACAATTTAAACTAAATAAATTAAACTTAACTATTTACATATATTTACATAATGCTTAATGCTTAATTTAATGCATATTTTTACTATTTTTTGTTCAATTAAGACAAAAAGTATTCATGTAGTGTTAAAAAAAAATACCAATTTTACTTCAAGTCTTTTTATTGTTTCCAAAAAAATATCAAGTTGCCAAAAATGAGCAGTAAAAACGTAACAAGAGACGTTCATTTGCCACGTCATTAAACATTGTGAATTCCGTTCATTAAGGTTGAAGCCTTTTTACAGCCTTATGGAAAGGCACAGTCCCTTGAGCGCAAGTGAAGATAATAAACCACTTTATGTCCCTGATTGCGGCACAAAACATCAACCGACGGCGATACTAAACAATTCACAGCTTTTCCCACATTTCTCAAACAAAACATGAGAAAATTAAAAGTTTCGGATGTCCAACGATGCGTTCAAAAAGGAGGAAGCAAATGGAAGAAGTTTTATTAGAATTTGTTGTGTTTGAACTGATAAAATATACTGTTTGTCTAACTAAAGGGTTACATTCGAACTTGAAGTTAATTAGGAAACGAAAGCCAAGAATATTTTCAATCCTATTCTAGTATTTCTGTACTTTAATTCTGCTTTCTTCTTATTAGTGGCAGTAGACACAATTACCTAGCTGCCATATCACGATTAATTCTTATGTAACATGCTCAACTCGGTCGATTATTTCATAGACAATAATTAATAATTAATAACCTATAGGTAACATTTTTGGAGTCGCGCTTTTGAGCGCTTGATTTGACACGAAAACATAATTATAATCATGTAACCGGTACCAGTATTTGTTGTCGAAAATCACAAAATCCACAAATACCGAAACATCGCGAACACATCTTTTTTTTTCTATCAAATCAAATCAAAAAAAATAATCAGAATATTTATTTATCAATTGGGTTTCTACAAGAAACTCTTATGGTCGTCATTATAAATTTAAATTTACCAGGATTCGAAAAAAAAAGGCCGTAAATTTCGGCGTCGAATGTCCAGGTCCATGGGTCAACGCGCTTTATTTTTTTTTAAGCTTGACTTTGGTAAAAATGCTTGGTCAGCATCACTGGCAACCCCAGAGCCAGCTTTAACAACTTGTCCTTGGTACAAAACGAGATAATGCAATCAGTATGCGAGTAACCTTGCTAAAAGGAACCTATGTTACAAATTAGTTATTTATATATAGATATTATAATTATGTTGTATGGTTACAAAATAAATATTGAAATTAAAAAAAAAACATTAGTTGAATTGAGACTTTAAACAAATTAATAATATTTCAATGTCCTAAAGAAAAATTATGAATGTATACTTTGGCTTTGACTTACGGATGCCCTGTTTAGGTAAAAAACAATCCTATTTTTCCTTTATTTCTATCTCTGCAAGATCTAAACATTTTTCCTTACGTATTTTGACAATTTAGTCAGTCCACTTTTCCTTTGTTCTCCCGAAATTCTTTCTCCTTTTATGTCGTTTCCATTTTATTGAATATTTACTTTATGGGAATATTTCTTTGATATATAGATTTTCGTAAATGGGAAAACCATGATAACGTTGGTAATGAAGTCTGTCATCCATCAATCTCAAACGATCAGGTCATAAAAGAAATCAAAATCAAAATATTTATTTTTCAATTATTAGGTTTCTACAAGAAACTCTTATGAACGTCATAATATGACTATAATTATAATAAAATTATAGTCACAATGAAATTTAAATTTACTAGTTACCAGTCAGCTGGCCAATCTACCAGCTCTAGTTACTTGATGCTGTTTAGCCGTTTTCACACAAGCCCAGGACCCGAGTATTTTCCACTCCCTTCAAGCTTCGCGATTGATTTTTACAAGTCTGCACATTTTCCTTATGAAAAACACGTGAAATATACTTAAAAATGCGATGTTTTTAAACAGCACATCTACTAAAGACTATACTAAAATTTAAATATCGTGGAACCACCGTGGAACTAATTCTTTTAATTAGTTAAATTTATAAATTGTCTGCTTGTTTCCGGCTCTATTTTAGACCACAATTCGGAGTTTACGTTTATTTCTAACCACCATGAAGGATTTATTCGAGGGCCATAATTTTCATGGCAGGTCGTCGCGAGACAATTTCGAGGCATACGGTGGGGACTAGCGTTTATTATTTATGGCTCAAATCGTTTCAGACAGTGTCGAGCTTAACCAGAGACAGTATTGTTTGGAACGAATTGAAAATTTAACAAGTTGAAATTGCTACCGAAAGTTATTAAGCACATCTTAAAGTTAGGCGTCGAGTTTCTATTGAAATTTATTTCTGACTAAACTATTTTTATTATCAATACCTACTCGTTTCTGTTGTTTCTAACAACAACAACAACAACAGACCATTGACTCAATAGGGTTAGTCCAACTAGTTCTACTATTAGTTCTACAATAAAACAGTTTGGGAAAAAAATTAAAGTACTTAATTTTTTTAGAATCTTACGTAGAAATTTTACTCTTTCAAGTTTGAGTAAGAATTTACAAAATTAGATTTTCACACTAAAAGTATCAAATTAGTATAGTATTTTTATACATGTTGAATAAATAAATTGTGAGATAGGTTTAGTTAGAAGGAATTATTCTCAATTAAGAAAAAAAAATAGACGTTTCTTTGTAACCTATTTAAAAGAAATAAAGAAAGAAAAGGTAATTTATTAGTATTTAAAAACAAACTTAACACAAAACATATAAGAAATAATTCACTACATATAAAATATCAAATATTTAGTGCATAAGTTACTTTTAATGACTAATAATATTCAATGAGCAAATTGTTTGACTGTTTCATTGCAGCTTCTCATGATATTATTACTTGGTCATATATTTTCTTAATTTAAAGATAACTAAAAAACATATAGCAAATCTTTTATGTTTTCAATGCTCTAAAAAATTTTGTGCCGACGTATTTTAACGTCTTTCTAAGGCAAAGATCCAAAGCAAAGGTTTGATTCCTCAAGCAACAGGTCGCCCTTTTACGCCCTGCGAACCAGAAAGATCAGAATCTGGAAAATTTATGGGAGCATTGAGAAACAGGCCCGGAGGCGGCGGTGAGCGGGGGCTGTGGTTTACGCGATAAATGTGGTTTATGGCGTGGATATTACCAGAAATCAACTGCTAACATCTAAGAACATAATTTCTTGGTGATGCCAAATTATATTACAACTTCGATTTCAACTAAATTACAGATATTTTAAGATAACACAGTTGGTTTTGCAAAATTTTAAATCATTGTTAATTTATTAGAATTTATGTAAGTATTATGAAATTTCGATACTTTTCGATACTGTTTCCTAGGCTTCGTGATTTCTAAAATTGAATTTAGAGTTGAATTTGGTAACATTCTCCATGAAAAAAAAAAACATTCACGTGTCTAATTTCATGGTGATCGAAATATTAAATAAATCTATATACAGGGTGGAAAAATAAGTCGGGCCCTGAAGGGAAACTACCTTAAATCCTTAAGATGGCTCATTTTACATAAAGGAGACATTCCTTTATTTTTAAAAAGAAACAAAACTGCATTCAAAGATTTTCTAAAACTCGCTTGACTCGCCCGGGACTCGAATCAACTAAAATTAAAAAAAAAAAAAAAAAAAAAAAAAAAAAAAAAAACACTATATTTTATTATACTAATCGATAGGATTATTATTCCGGATAAAATTTCTCTAACAAACATTTGGTCTTACTCTCGTCTATTCAGCAGATCATTATAAAATTTTTCAAAGTTGTGAGGGATACAGAAAAGGACCAGAAAAAAAGTACTGTTCCCAAAGGATCATCTAAATAAGTAAAGTCGAATAGAATGTTTATTGCTAAACTATCTAGCTAGGCATCTGATAAGCGAAAACGATCCCCTTATTATTCATGTAATCGTCTTGTAACGACATTCGGCAATTGCCCGAATAGTGACCCGATTGGAGAGGAAATGATAGGTCGGATTCTCTTGCAAATCCGGACCGATTCCAATACCAGATTGCCGCTCAAATGACGTCCGCGGCGTAGATAGAGGACATTGCACAAATGTTAGTGAATTGAGGGAGTGTCGGGATTGGGGTTATGGCTCGATTTTAACGCAAACAATTAATTAAGATGCTCAGATTTGATTAGACTAATCACATTTCTCTCATTTATTTAACAAATTCAAATACAAAAACTATATATAACTGCTACTTAACATAAAGTGCCCCCTTTCCTCTGTCTGTCCGCATGTAATTTTTATTATAATTATTTTTTTTTGTTTCTAGATTAGCCTTTGTGAAGAGTACTTTTTTTCTGTATTTAAGGCATGTCCTTTTCTGTAGGTACCTAATAAAGTGGTAGAAATATTTCATGGTAATAACATATACAATTTGAACTTCAAACTTTTTGACCGGTCACTGCGAAAATGTATGTGTAGACATTGTATACATAATGTAGGTTTTGTCTTACCAAACATAAGTTAACTGCTCTAGGACTTACCTGAAAAATAAATTAATTTCATTAACTTATTAATATTTCTCTTTAATATATATGTATTATAAAGGGTGCTATCGACCCTGTAAGAACTTGTTTATGGCACGCTTGAAAAAGCTAATATTACACTTATGTAGAAAAACCTCAGAAGGGCGATACAAATACAAATACAAATAAAATATTATTCTATTCTAATCTTTAAGATGCAAATTCGATCCTATGCAATAAACTGATTCTTAAAAATAATTCCTTTATGATAAAATAAAACTGCTCGTTGATAAACAAAGTAAAGATGAGGGGCGCGTTTTCTGCTCGGTCGTCACGTGCACACACTTACTTAGCTGTAACAATGTGATGGGAGAGCTATACTTGCTCGCCTCACAATATTTGTATTCGGTACTGTCAGCAAAAACGGTACTTAGTGGTACTTACCCTGTGAAAGGGTAACAAACAAACTAACTGAATTGATCAATTGATCATCATGCAATTTTGCATACAATGGGGTCTGGCGTACGAAAGTTGTTCAGCGGCTTCTTGTCCAAAATTGTGGTAAACTCTACGAGTACCTATCTATACTCTATATACAATATATTCTGTCGCTTTGCCAAACTAAAATCAGTTACTGCGAGCGGTAGCGCATCGTATAATTATAACTTACTAGCTGGTGCTCACGACTTCGTCCGCGTGAAATAGTTATTTTGGGAATCATTTGGGTATCTTGAACGGTTTTCGCAGCGCACGCAACGGAAGCCCTCAAAGATAATAATTTTCCCCGTTTTTTTCCACATTTTCGACTGTTTCTTCGCTCCTATTAGTCGCAACGTGATGTTATATAGCCTAAAGCCTTCCTCGATAAATGATCTATCCAACACAAAAAGAATTTTTCAATTCGAACCACTAGTTCCTGAGATTAGCGCGTTCAAACAAACAAACAAACAAACAAACTCTTGAGCTTTATAATATTAGTATAGATTTGTTAGTTGTACTTATATTATCACGTTTTGCTCTGGTTACAATTTTTAGATTACAATTTATATAATAATATTCTATTACATATGATTATTTCATTTTCATTTAGATTAAGTAGTAAGTAGTAGATTAAGTAGGTAGTCTTTTCACTTTTTTATTTTAACACTCGTGTGACTTTTTCTGCTGACAGTACGAAGACTAATGTTAGATATAAACACTGTGCGAGGATGGGTACATAGCTTTAGGTTGGCCAAGTTTGTCACTCGAGAAAGCTCTGACGCTTTGTGTCAAGTTTCACTACTTCGCAGACCGCAACTGGAATATTTCGGAAAAGTCGTCTACATGTATATTTATACACTCACACACAATAACAAGAGTTCGATAAATAAAGCATGAAGTTGTAAATAACTGTTCGTTATTGAAGATTTCGACATTAGTTATATAATTCGTCATTATTAAAGGCCGATAGACGCCCACTTCTAGGCATAGAGAACCCCCACAATATTACGTCGAAATATATTGTGGGAGCCAAATCCTCTATATAAATACATGTCTAGAAGATAGTATATTTAGTTATCCTATTCTAATATGGATACCTATATTTTTATGAGAACGCCCGACACGCCGAAGGCGCCGCCCGTACTTCTAACCCTCATGATTAAAAGGTACGCCACCCGTACTTCTAACTTTCATGATTAAAAGGTACGTCGCCCGTACTTCTAACCCTCGTGAATAAAAGGTACGCCGCCCGTACTTCTAACCCTCATGATTAAAAGGTACGCCGCCCGTCCGACAATGGCCTTCTTAAAATGTCCTTTTCTACGAAGATTGGAGACCATCATGACTATCTTAATCTTGGAAGCTGCTACACGAAAGAAGAAGCGAGTGTTCAATCAAACCATTTTTTCTAAATTCTTTAACCAGGATGTCTTACTCTTGCCTCTGTAAAGTTTGCTCTGTACTTTACTTGCTTTTTGTTAGTTGAATGAAGATCTTTCGCCTTACTCACAGCAGGTAGTCTTCTCTAAGGGAATATTTCGGTCTCGAGGACTGCAGAGAGTATTGTGCCCTCCTTGTAGTATCAACTATTCTTCGGATTATTTATGGTAGAATTTTCTGTATAATCTACCATAATTTATCCAAAAAAAAAACACATCGATTTTAATAATATAAAAAATTATTATAAAAAATAATAATAATTATAAAAAATGTTTTATACGCATTGAAATAAATAACGATATTAGAAAAAATATCATATGACATTCCCTGGTCTATACACGATTTTAAACCGTATTATAACAAGTGACGATATACATTTATATGAACGTAATCCAATTACGTCTCCTAAATATTGAATAGGTTTATAGAATCAATCAATACAATCAAACAAGGCCACTGGAGTGGGCCAGAGTGCCATCCCTTCAATCTTATGAGGCACAGTATTTATTAGAATGCGTAGGAAAACTGTTCACTGCTAACTTTGAAAGCGCAATTTAAATTTTAATGCGCATACATTAATTATTAGTATGGTAACATTAATGATATTTTACTAATGCTAATGAAATTCATATTTTATTGCTAATACGCGACACCGATTCAAGACAGTGGAGTCGCTGCAGTATCAAACTACATTTTTTTTTTAAATCCTACATATACTGTATACAGATAAACCTTATACTTTTTTGTATACACTTTAGATATTATTAGTTTGTAAATACTGTAAAATTCTTTTTGTTATTTTTATAATAAAAATACCTTATAATAAAATTTATTACTAAAATATTATAACATAAAAAATTAAAAGGATTAAAAAATACATGGAAGAAATAACTCATCCTTTTATGTATATGTTTCTTAAAGCTATACGATATAATATATTTTTCAAATATTTCCTTGTATTTTTGAAATAAGTCTGAAATAATTTATGTCATCTTTTTTTATTTATATTTTTAAGGTTTTAAAATATTCTTATTTTATTGACATATTGTAAAATAATAATTTTAGAAACATTTTTTTTAAAAAAAACATCAAAGAAATATTTAAAAGTAAATACTGTCTTCTATAAATTAGTCCGTACGCGAGACCGGAGGGCCCTTGAGATAATGCCGAGGACTCAGCTGGACTTTACAAGTAGAAATGGGGAGAGAATTTCTGTCCCTTCGCTACATGTCTCAACTTAGTTTCTAGTATCAAAGCCGTACTTCACAAGTTTCTAAGAAAAAATGTTTGATATCAGTTGAAGAGGGGCGAAAATATTTCATAAAAAACTTACGTCAAATATTACGACCTATTTATAAACCTTTGAAGTTACAACGACCTTATTAAATATTGTTTATCTAGGTATACTAATATTATAAAGCTGAAGAGTTTGTTTGTTTGTTTGAACGCGCTAATCTCAGGAACTAGTGGTTCGAATTGAAAAATTCTTTTTGTGTTGGATAGATCATTTATCGAGAAAGGCTTTAGGCTATATAACATCACGTTGCGACTAATAGGAGCGAAGAAACAATCGAAACGGTGGAAAAAACGGGGAAAAATATTCATCTTTGAGGGCTTCCGTTGCATGCGCTGCGAAAACCGTTCGAGATACCCAAATGATTCCCAAAATAACTATTCCACGCGGACGAAGTCGCGAGCACCAGCTAGTTTTTATGATAAATAGAAATATATTAGTTCTCTATCGTCGAAAATTCACTTAATCAAAAAAACATTATTAGTATGTTTAATTGATATTCTTCGCAGCTAGATATCAGCCTATCCTTATCAATCTAATCGAAGTAGAGTGTAGACAAAATATGTTATTGGTAAAGCGAGACGTGCAGATGCGGTGAGAGGCTAGCAGCGTGTTTGGCGAGCGGTATCGGTTAAATCGCATTACGTCGAAAGAGCCTCCAAATCTGGCTCGGCGCCAACCGCACCTGACCACCTGCACTTTCCACTTCTTCACTACCATATTTCATGTTTGTGCTTGAACTTTTTTAAACTACTCGCGTTCTAAGTATCGCACACTAATCTCAATTGGAAGCACTTGAAAGCTGGCTTAATTGACACTCTCAACACAATACGCCAACACGTACTCGTAACAACGGTAAGTATGGATTAGCTCAGTGTAGAATAACAAGTTGAAAAAGCAGTACAGTTTACATAAAAAGATATCCATGTTACGCGTTCATATTACCTACTTTTTCCAGTGATTTCGTCTAATTTTTTTATATTCCATGGGTTTTCAGGATTATTTCAGGATATCCCAGGAAAAATAACCCACGCAATGCACCATCCAGTTCATTGATGGAGAACTATGTTCTTATGTAAGGTGCCTTCTACTTGGACACAAAAACTGTGAAACATTATCTCATAGAAAGCAGACATTATTTTCGCTGTAGGATTCCTAACTCTGCGTTCCGCAGTTATAAAATATCCTACTTGAAGCTTTTAGATCTCCCTTCACATGCTTATCCTATCATGTTATCAGAGTCAACAGCTTCCTGTATGCCTCCATGTTACCTCGATAGCTAAGATAATATAATTTATTATTAATTAGTTGACAACTGTCTAATTGACAATATTTAATTAGAATAATATTTGACTAATTAATAATAACTAATTAGAGTAGTCGCTACAAAGACCTAGATTTATTCATTGTTCTAATATATTTTTACATTTTAGGGCAAAAAAATCATTAAATTTATAAATAAAAGCTACATTATCAGAGAGTACATAACATGGGCTATATTTTTAGGCGGGCGAAGTCGCGTGCTACAGCTAGTGTTAAATATGACAAAAGGAAAAGTGGTTGGTATATTGCAATTAGCAATGATCAGGCGAGTTCACTAAACAAAGCTCGTTGGGAGTACTTAAGACATCCGAGGTTGAACCCAGCTAGCTGGAGTAGTACTGGAACGCAGCCAAGTCGCCGACACAAGCACTAATTACTTAATAGCCGGATATGTTGCCTCACGTTGCCAGAACACGTTCAATTTAGATTGCATACTTTCAAATATTAAAGCATATATACACAAAAATATCCTTTTCAAAAACACATTTACTGGCTACAATATAATAGCTGAAAGAGCTTGACGTATTTACATTATTTATTGGCGACCTTCGCGAAGACTTTCGGAATATTGTGATAATATACATAATATATTATAATAGCTGATGCTTCTTGGTGACTGACTGGTATGTCTTTTCTGGTGTCCCAGACAACGTTTATGCAAAATTTCATAGTGATCGGCTCAGTAGTTATTGCGTGAAAGAGTTACAAACATCCATACAAACTTTCGCATTTATAATATTAGTACGGACTAGCTACACGCTCCCGGGTTCATCCGGGTTCAAAATAAAAACTATCCTATCTTTTGAGTTGGACCAAATTACACATAGTTACGAAGTTTTATGACACTTTGCACGCACTTACAGCACATGCCGTATGCACCATTTTGATTTATATAATAAATTAAAATGTGAAAGACGCGATAGCCCTGGAATATCCATCCCAAGCTACTAAGAACGACGAAGTATGCAGCTTGGGCACGTCCCACTCGCGCCTAAACCCTCACGCCCCGCACGATTGCCCTGTCTAGACGTCTCCGTCGGCCTACTGTATGAAATAAGTATGCTGTGGTAATACAATGCCAAACGATTTTACACAAAGCATTACCCCGACATCTTCCACTTAATCTCCTTGATAGAGTTTGGCAGCAGTATCTGACACAGCCTTTGTATTCAGCCAACCGGAGATAATTATATGCAAGCAAACATGGGATTTAGACTCCTTAATATCGTAGTGAAGAGACACTCAGCTTAAGGCCACCTATCATCAAGGTTTATTGGCAACTCTCCAAGCTGTGTATCTATTTATTGGATATGCAGTAACAGTTGCAGCATCAAAGCTCTGCTATCAATATCCAATATCAGAATAGATATTTAATAATGCTCTTAATGAAATCTGGAGTTCGGTTCAACTATTAATTTATCATATATAAACTATATATATCGTAGCCTGCAAATGACTTAAATATGCTTCAATAAAACTTTTTATACCTACTTAGTTCAGGACAGTTACTTGTTGTTACTTAACTCAGGAGATGATGGGGCTGACATACCTTTGAAGGTAAAAGTGGCAAAAATTAAAAATATAATAAAAAAATCATAGATTTTAAGCTACTTATTTTGAACTTTCATCTTATTTTTTTTATTAAAATTTTGTTTCCAATATAACTTTGCGAAATGTATAATATGAAGATAAATAAGGTGAAACAATAAAAGTCCACGTTAATAAGTAAATGTAGACCCAAGGTCCACAGGAGATAAGAAAATCATCAATCTAGCTCCCGGAGAGGTTCCGTGGCGTCCCCAAAAGGATAAGCCAGCATTATTAAGCTGCACAATACTGAGGGTTCTTAAAGTGTGCGGTCACGAAAATTATACTTACTCATATACTTAAAGCAGTTGACGTAAAGGTACAGTTGACAACGATAAAGCTATATTTTTTAATTTACCTAAAATATCTATACTTCTATACTGTACTGATATTATAAAGAAAGAAGATTTGTAGGTATGTTTGTGATGAATAAGCTCAAAAACTACTGGACCGTATTTGGATATTCTTTCACGAGTAGGTAACATAGGCTATACTTTATAAGTTACGCGGGCGAAGTCACGTGCAACAGCTACTATTCTATAAAGTGTGCTCTGTCTAATAAAATCCTTGTGAAGTTCTGTTGACATTCCTTCTGATATTGGATAACTACTGTCGCCTTGAGACACAAGCAAAACCTTTTATAGACTGTACAATAACTAAGTTTATTGTAAGCGAAGCTTCTGACACAGACTAGTATCTTTATAATCACTCGTATACAAAGTTAAAGTTTTAAAGTAAGCAGGCTGACAAACGAGGGCCATTTCTCACGATAGATCAACTTTAGAACGTTCGAGAACTTATCGCGTAATTAATTTTAAACTCGCAACACCATTATAGAGCTTGGGTGGTGAACGAACAGACTGAACATTTTACTTTACTATATGTACCTATAATTCAGAACCAAAAATGTGCAAATAAAAACAGATATACCATCAACCCACGCAACACAATGATGAGGAAATGAGAAACACACCAATGGTGTTGTTTTCAAGTCACCTATATGCCAATCATAATCAGAACTCAAAAAGACACTAACAACAGGAAGTAGAAGTAGCGATAAAGGATTGTACAGAAGTTGATATAAATAAATAAGTTTCACACTTAGCAACTTAATGCTTGTATTATGGATACCAGACAGTTGATATACTACATACAATACTTTTTTTTGTAAATACATACATATTATAAATACAAAATATCCATGACTCAGGTACAAAGGTAAATGTTAGCACATAACCATTTGCCCCTAGCGGGATTCGAACCCGCGACCGCTTGGTTAACAGCTAGGGCTACTAGGTTACTAGGGTTGGTTAGTGGCTAGGGTTACTAGCCACTAGACCAAACGTGTCGTCAACTTATTATTACTAACCTAACCTCTACTTAATTCGAGTATTAAGTAGAGGTGCAAGTAATAGGCACTTGAAACGATACGTTAAAATCAATATGGAAAACGAAGCGTTTCAAAGCTTACAAGTAATTAATACTCGCCCCGAGGCAATTCCATTTGCCGATGTATCGAGTGATAGATATTTTTCTCAAAGGAGCTTCAGACTTGGGAAGTAACATTTATTCGCCCTTGACGATACTGTTTTATATTACACTGGAAAAAAACGTATTGACGACTTTTATTAAAGAAAAGAAATTTGAAATCCATACTTAATATTATAAATGCGAAAGTAACTCTGTCTGTTTGTCTGTCTGCTACCTTTTCACGGCTTAACTACTCAACCGATCAGCATGTTGTACGTTTTCAGGGATACGAGAAAGGACATAGTACCTTTCATCCAGAAAAAAAATACTATTCCCAAGTTATCGTTTAAAAATAAAAAAATTGGGCCCTACTGTCGCGTGGCGGCGCCACCGTCGCCATAGCAATAACGATGTTAGGCGTTATTACTCTTCTTTTTTTTCAACACGGACGAAGTCGCGGGCACCAGCTAGTATAATATAAACTAGATAAGTACTAATCTCGTGAGATAATATCCATATTTAAGTTGGTTATATTATGCACAAAATAATATATAATATATTCCTTGGCTTACATAATATATTACGCGCGTATTAAAATCATTGAATACTTAATATATGTACTTATTACAAAATAAATAAAATCGGCTAATAACTTGATGTTAGCTATTTTAAAAATCAACTTTGAATCATTTTCATTTAGACATAGTCTGTAGTGGTAATATAAATAATAGTATTGTTGTTAATATTTTAATTTAATTACAGAATAATAATTTATTATTATTAGATAAAAAAAATATTGTAAAATTTTAAAAATTAAAATTATTAAATTACAGAATATAATCTATATAAGAACCTACTAATATAATAAGTCTCTCTTCACTCTCTTTTTTTTTATTGATTTCGTGAAAATCTATGTCAAAGTCTACCGTAATGTCAAAGTAGGTAGGTACGTGAAAATGTGTCGATAATAAATTACAAGTGACCTTTTTGTAATACTTCACCCGGAGTTGAGAAAATTAATTTAAAAAAATCTCTGGAAATAAACACAAAGTGTGATAGATTAGATTTTTCTTTGCCGACAAAGAGTTTTAGCGCTTGTTTGACAGCCGTCTGGAGTATAGAGTAAGCACGCAACCGCGCTCCATGCGGCGAAGGGCGGCGAGGGGCGGCGCGCCGCAAAATTCAATTAATCCCATCTCGTTACGTGAATTACTTTGGCAGAAACTTAAAACTCGACCTACTTGAAGAATTGAGACTCATATTTAAGCTGGGCCCTAAAACTTATACTACATGATAATATGTTGCTCTCCTCAAGTAATCCTAGAAGACTAAAAAGCTAATAAATTTGTTGTTGTTCTATTCGCATTGAGTTGAAATTTTCAAAAATCCTTTCTTACTTTTCAATGGAAATGCTAGAAAGCGCGCGCCTAAAGCGATCAGTGTTGCCAAGGCTCAATACATATGTAGCAAAATCCTATTTGAAAAGTAGGTACTTTTAAGTTTTAATGGTGTGCATTAACTCAGTTTTCTATAAAAATCCTATATTTTAAAACCTATATAATTTATATACTGTGTAGATCTTATTTTAGTATAATTAATGCTAGGAAAATATAATTAAAAGCGTTTACAAATTAATCAACCCTTTCATTGTGCGTCTCGGGACGGAAACACGAAACGCCAAGATTCCCTCGCTGATAAATTTATATTTCGCAGGTTTATCTTTTATCTTTTTTTTTTCTTTAAGAAAAAGCTAATTTAATTTAGTGACGCGGCGCCTAACGACCGCGATTATGTACAGAATAATATTTGCATTTCCCACCGGTTTTAATTTGCGTAAAATGTTTTTGTTTTCACCTAAATATAATGTTCTTTTACGAGATAAGGGATTTCGTAATTAAGTTTTGACTTTACAAATTGCGATTTCAAGTTCTCTGGGGGGAGTGTTTTTTGAAATTCACAGTCGTACATTTTATTTGTGTGATCGTGCGTACTTCTTTGTAAACTTCTTTCAGCTTTGGGTTCCCTAAAACATATTTGCATATTACTAAGATGTTATTACTAAGACTTTGACATATGTGGATAAGAAAGAATCGAGAGATTGAAGACCTAGTGGCTGAACCCAATATCATCGGAGAACGTAGGCCCGTGGGGCGCCCGAAGTACCGTTGGGAGGACGAGGTGCAGAGAGATCTGCGCGAGCTGGTGACAGCTGACCGGCGCAAGATAGCTCTGGACCGGGATCGCTGGAGACTTGTGGTGTCGGAAGGCCAAGATCCACTACGGGTCGCTGAGCCAGAGGAGTAAGTGAGTAAGTAAGTACTAAGTTGTTATAAAACCTGCTTCCGCAAAATTCTGTCTATAGTTTTTATTTGGTCTTAAGCCTGAGAAAAATATATGAGCAAGATTAAATAAATGTTTTTTTTTTAATATCTACATGAAATGCGAAAGTTTATTTAAAATAAAGCCAATTATTTCATTAGACATCCGGAGCTCATTACCGGATGGTAATATCTATCTGGTATGCTAATTTCATTGAGCAGTCGGTCCAGTAGTTTTTAAGTTAATTGCTTTAACTTAATGGAAACTCATCACTTTCATAAAGATAGTAGTATGAAATGAAGCATCTTAAGTGGAAATAGAAATGGGAGGTAAAAAAGTTGAAAAATATACTTATAGAAATATAAATGAAAACCTCTTGAACCTTAGTACCTACTATATTTTAGAACTCGCTCTTTTATGTAAAAGAAGTATTGTTGTTACTACTGCTGAAGTAGGTACTAATACTACTAATACTGGATTACTGTCCCATATACCAATTTCAAAATCCCTTCGGTGTCGAATCTCTGGGTCTGTGGGGTCCCAACGCTTAATATCTTGTGAAAACGTTTGGTCGACATCCGACGGTTCTAGAGCTGGCTATTATCTTGATCAACAGATTAGAATTGCAACGAGGTAATGCAGCCAGCATGCTTTGATCCAAGAGGATTTCCCAATGTGGGTACCCTTAAGAGAGCGAGCTGCTAGTGAATGAATGCGGAGGACGGAATATCTATAATTAAAAAAACCCAAGAGTAGACTGTCTAACAGTGAACGCTTTTGGGCTGATGATAATCACAAAGCCAATCACACTGTAACTCGTTTGTGCAAAAACTTCAAAAACTAATATATAAACAAGCCGCCTGTCTACTGATTCGAAGCTGACACAGCGTTAGAAGTTAGTTTGTCGGGGGCTACGAAATGTTGAAACAAATGGAGTTTGGAAACGGATGAATACTCAAATGCTGTTTGATGAAAATTGAATAATTACTGTGTTGGCTTGCGAATAAATTACATTTTGCCAATTATTACTGATTGACGAATCATTAATATTAGTTTTTAGCTTGAAATACGTTCCTAAAATTAAACTATTTATATCAAACAAGCGACCCGCCCCGGGTTTCGCACAGATGCAATTATTTATTTAATTTTTTTTTACTGTAAATTATACTTAACTGTGCAAAAACTTTCATCGCTTATAGCTCTTTCCATTATCCATATCAAAATCCGTTAGCTTGTTTAGAAGTAAAAGAAACAGACTTGTCCTTTTCTGTACCTTTAATAACATTAAATGTGGTTGAACGTGGTCGGTTGAGTTATTAAGGCGTGAAAGCTTAATAAAAAATTAGGTATTTAATGGTGACTATGATATAATATAATAAAAAAATATGTTCAGCCTACATTCAATTATAGACGAGTATTAATACCTATAATTTTATTTAAATTAATTCTTGATGAATTTATTTATCAATTAAATTACCTTTTTTTATTACATAATTTTTTAACTGCGGCAACTAACTAATGCAGTTTCAAATTTTTATACTTATTTGAACTTGCATCCTTGCAACTGATATTGAACATGTATTACCTATATAGTTGGTGTGTCGATAAATAAATAAATATTTACATTCACAAATGATTCCTGTATCTACGGTAAGTTTTTGCCGAAATAAAAGCCTTTTCGGTTAGTCAAATTCAATTATCAAGTCAATATTTTGATACAAACTCAATAGTCGCAATACCAACTCAATAAATTGGGACAACATCAAAACAATGATTGCACAACGCTACCAAACAGAAGAACGGAAGTTTCGTAACCCATTTAGTACCTACAAATATTACATTTTGTTGGAATGATTGACGCTATCTCCGCGCTTGTGTCTCGACTCGAGATGCCGCCTTTAAGGAATGAGTATTAAATCACCAATTATCGTAAATATGTAATTATAAAGTGTCATAACGCATTTAATATCGGAGCTTGATGATGCAAATGTTTTATTACTTACTCGTAAGACTTAAGTAAGTAATTAAGTAAGACGTAAGTTACTTTGGAAGGTTTAAAAATTTAAATAGAAAAATAAAATATTAGTTGACAAGAAAGTATAAAATAAACTAAACAATGACTACACTAAGTTTTATATGAAATTTATAAAATACTACTTATTAGTGTAAAACATAGGTAAATACCTACTGGCTAATGTTAGATTACTTAGATTCGCATCTGTCTGTTACCTTTTCACGCCTTAATCACTCAACTGATCATGATAAAATTTTGAATACACATGATGAAATATCCCAATACAGACAAAAACATGGAGTACCTGTCATTCAGAAATAAAGTAGGTACTGTTCGCAAGAGATCATCTAAAAATAAAAATCCAAAAATCTTGTAAAGAAAGTGAAGGAGTGTGAAATTGTATAATATGTTCTAATGAATCAATGCGAAATAAATTTATCTTTTAAAAGAAATAGTGGTCGATAGGCAGACTGTCCATTTATTAGTGGGTGAAGCAAGCAACACCGCAGTGGATGTAGATTATGTAAATACTTAGGATGAAGGGTAAAGGAAACGGCCACTAAGCAATTTATTATTAATCTATACTAATATTTTGTTTGTTTGTTTGAACGGCGCTAATCTCAGGAACTACTGGTTCGAATTGAAAAAATATTTTTGTGTTGGATAGATCATTTATCGAGGAAAGCTTTAGGCTATATAACATCACGTTGCGACTAATAGGACCGAAGAAACAGTCGAAAATGTGGAAAAAACGAGGAAAATTATTCATCTTTGAGGGCTTCCGTTGCATGCGCTGCGAAAACCGTTCGAGATACCCAAATGATTCCCAAAATAACTATTCCACGCGGACGAAGTCGCGAGCACCAGCTAGTTATTAATAACAAAAAGTAATCATTTCTTAATATTATTAGTAAACAGTATTAAGGTAACTACTTCATAAGACCCAAGTTACATAGAAAGGCTCAAACTATAAGCAAAAGGTTTCAAAGCGTCAACTTCAACATCAGATTCAGCTTGAGACTTCAGAAGCTTTGATATTATGAATAATGTATAAGACCCTTCTGCTTATAGTTAGTGGTTATAGATATAGTGGTCGCAATCCTTGCAAACAGTTTCCAACACTTTGATCTAACGTGTCTCAACTATTACCTTATATACATTGAATAGTTTTTTCTTTTTATGTGAGAATTCCCGAATATTTTGGGAAAAATCTTTATTCTTTTATTTATAGAAAAAAAACATGGTTAAGTTGGCAAACCGGTTAAAAGTCCAAGTGTTGGGACATTTATATAAAAATAAAATTATATATATATATATCACCACACATACCACACAGCACCATCTAGTTCCACAGTAAGCAACTAATGCTTGTATTATGGATACCAGACAGTTGATATACTACATACATTTCTTTTTTTTTTTGTAAATACATATCCATGACTCAGGTACAAAGGTAAAATGTTAACACATAAACATTTGCCCCTAACGGGATTTGAACCCGCGACCGTTTGGTTAACAGCTAGGCTTACTATAGCCACTAGACCAAACGTGTCGTCAAACACATATGAACATCACTACATAGTATAAAACAAAGTCGCTTTTTCTGTCCCTATGTCCCTTTGTATGCTTAGATCTTTAAAACTACGCAACGGATTTTAATGCGGTTTTCACTAATGGGTAGAGTGGTTCTCGAGGAAGGTTTAAGTACATAATTTACTAAGTTACGCGGGCGAAGTCGCGGGCAGCAGCTTTAATTTTATTAACACGTAACGTAATTTTATAAACTATAACTAACATGTAGTGCCATCTGTTAACAGACTTTTTCCATTATTCGAAGTGAGATTAGATGAATTAGAGTACTACATTGCTTCAAACAGAATTCCCTAGATGGCGTTGTAAATTTTGCATACACGTTGTCTGGGACTCCAAAAAGGACATAGGGTACCTTTCATCCAGAACGCGGACGAAGTCGCGGGCACCAGCTAGTATGATATAAAAAACATATGAGTTTCTTATTTTTATTAAAAAAGGGAATATCTTATAAAAAAATATTGTCCCAACTCAATATTCATGAAATGGTATTACGAAATCATTTAAATGCGAAGGTACGCTAAGCCTTATTCGAATCTATCCTTCTTTCCCTTCGCACAACCAAAAATTAAATTATTAACGTACATGCCTATCTTTTATCTTTTCTTGCCACAAATTGAAATCCCTAATGTTAGATGAATAAATAAGGGCCATAGAAACACTGGTATCAGTTAGCTAATTAAAATTTTAGAGCTCGCCTTCAACAAACTCGGTTTACAAATTATCCGTTATACTGAATAGGATCTACTTCATGTTTAGTCTCATAAATTTGCCGGCTCATAAATCAAAATGGCTCCAACAAAAACGTGTCAACTGTATCCATTTTACCAACATATACCTACTACCTTTTTCTACGCTATTATTATATATTCTGAGCTTTTGCCAGAGACTTAGTCCTCGGCCCTTTTTTAAGTGTTAATTTATTTTTGTAGCCGTTAATTTTATTAATTTTTATTTTTAGATGATCCATTGGAAACAGTACTTTTCATGTACCTACCTACATAAAAGGTGTCCTTTTCTGTAACCCTGACAACGTTTATGCAAAATTTAAAGATGATCTGTTGAATACTTAAAGGCTTAAAAGCGTAGCAAAGAAAGGTACTGACTTTCGCATTTCTTATAGGTGTTATTTGTATAAAAATAAAATTTATATTATTATGCAGTTGCAATGTTGAAATAATGGCTTTTTTGTTTCAAAACTATTCAATACACAAGGATTTCCAAAGCCCATTTTTCTATCCCACTCCATTTTCTTTTTACTTCTGAGGTCCTCAAAGCAGTTGCATTCTCTCTGACGTTGCTTGTCTTGGCGACGTGATCACGGTAGCCACCAGTGGGCGGACATCTTAACTTAAAAATGCCTAAACTTTTCCATTTTTTTATTTTTCTTAACAAAAATAAACTTTTTACAAACAAATTAGAAAAAGATTCAATATTAAAAATAAAATAATAAAATTAAAATGTTTATTAACAGTTAGAAAAATCTTGGTGGCGCAAATACCACCCGGTGCGGATGGACCGGATAGATGGGGGGTAAATGGAAAGGAATCAAAATCAAAACTCACTGCGGAACTGCGATACTTTGACCTTCCAGTCCTTGGCTGGTGCCTACACTGTTGTTCACTTCACTCGCGATATTAAAACTGCGATTATGTCCTTCGAAGCGGATTAAAGTGAGACGTCTCAAAAAGCGTGTTGCGTGCACTTGTGCGATTTATAGTGGACTGTGGTCGTGTGTAGGTAATTGCCTTTCTCCGCGAGTGCCGAGGGGGTAGGAAAGGGAGAGGGGCGAGGGATACAAAACGCGCGTAACCATCCTCCCGGCCTTAAAGGGTTGCCTTTAACAAATGATATCCCCTAGCGCGGAAATCAGCGAGATACAGCGACCTACACATTAACTTATATTGACTGCGAAAATATATTACATTAACTTAAAATTAACTGAGAAAAATGAACAATGCGATAGTTGCGAAAAGAGAATATACATGAAACTTATGATCTAACTTATAGTCTGACTTATAATCTAACTTAAAAATAGATTACCTTATAAACTAACTTACATCTATTGCACATGTGGACTTACACATTTGTCACACAATGCGGCGTGCGGATAAGATCCAGAACCTTTGACGCAGTAGTGACATTAATAGTTCTGGCCCGGCATGTAGGTATTTTACGTGATAGTAATCAATGATCATGTTCACTACATGATCACTGCGCGGTAAAATAGCTGGATGCATGTGTGAATAGTACAGCGCGGAGTTGACGAAGCGACCGCCTACGCGGATCAGTCCGTTGTCAACGAAAGGCCTCAAACGGTTAAAGACTGGCGAGCACGGTTCATTATTTTTAATTTTGTGACATTCTTCTGCAAAGTGCTGGCTTTGCAGAGCGCGCAGCATATTATTTTCAGCGAACTGAATATCATCGGCGGTCACTGTAATAGTGCTGCGGCGAGGCAATAATTTTGCGAACTTATATACGTATGTAGTGATTCGTAGAAGCCTACTCCATGAGGAGGTGCGGAGAGCAAGCTCATATAAGGCGCAATGCCTTACAGGCGTGCACACGGGGTGCGCGAAAACCTTCTGTTCTGGCACGTCACTATACGAGTGATGATCGAATTCTTCGATAGGCCATTCTGCGGGACTGAGCGATGCCCATGGTGGTCCATGGAACCATAGCGGATGATCGACTGGTTTATTTGGGGTTAAGCCTCGCGATAAACAGTCAGCGGGATTATCGACACCTGCCACGTGATGGAAACAGGTGGCTGGTATGTTGTCAGTTATTTTGACAACGCGATTTGCGACAAATGTTTGCCAACGAGTTGGAGAGCCGCGAATCCAACAAAGCACTATTTTGGAGTCAGTGAAGGCGTAAGTCTTATTAATTTTACAGCGAACGGAATAGTTGTCGTATACTAAACGAAGCAACTTAGAGAGTAGCACGGTAGCACATAACTCCAGTCTCGCTATAGAAAGAGGCTTCACCGGCGAGACCTTGGACTTGGCGCACACCAACCGGACTAGGCTACTGCTCTCGTTACTAACGTGTAAATAGACGACGCCTCCATAGGCACGCTCACTGGCGTCAGCGAAACCTAGAAGGTTGACAATACTACCTTGCACTACACCCAGGTGACGCGGTATGCGAATGGAGTTAAGCTTAGGGAGTTCGCAGCACAGCTTCTTCCAGCTCTCGACTATATGCGATGGGGGTGTGTCATCCCAGTCACACTTTAGCAGCCAAAGTTCTTTGATAAGAAGTTTAGCGTACAAAACGGTGGGAGCCACAAAGCCCATCATGTCCCACAGGCGTGCTACTGTAGAAAGCATAAGACGCTTAGAACAAGTTTCATTAGAGATAGAAACTTGAAAGTAGAAACAATCCCTAGATATATCCCATCGTAATCCCAAGATCTTCTGCGGTATGGTTTTATCGAATTCGATGTCGGGAGCAGCGCGATGAGAAGCGGCAATGGCGGATAGGACCTTTGTCGAGTTACTGGTCCACTTTACTAGCTCGAGTTGTCCAGATTTAAACAGCGGAATTAACTCTTTGCAAGTGACGATAGCATGGCTCTCGTCCATGATGCTGAATACAATGTCATCCATATAAATTGCGGAAGCGACTGTAGCAGCAGCTGGATACTTAAGTCCCTCATCTGTGATAAGTTGCTGTACAACGCGGAGCGCGTGATAGGGACTTGACCGTAGTCCGAAACAAACGCGATTAAATTCGTAGACACGAATTGGTTCTTGCGGATGGAATCTATACAATATGCGTTGAAATCTGCGGTCTTCTTTACGCATGCCGATTTGAAGAAACATTTGGCGGCAATCGGCGGATACAGCGGTAGCGAATAATCTAAAGTTTAAAATTATATTAAAAAGATCACCCTGTAGATTGGGTCCTGTATGTAGGATGTCATTTAGCGAAAGACCCGTACTGGTCTTACAGCTTGCGTCGAGAACAACGCGGAGTTTTGTTGAGGACTTATCCTCGCGGATGACGCCGTGATGCGGGATATGGTAAGTGGGAGTATCTACAGCGTCAGTATATGTGACTGGAGACAAGTAGCCCTGGTCGACATACTCGCGAATAACAGCGTTATAAGCTACACGCATATTGGGCGACGCTTGTTGCTTACGTTCTAAACACAGGAAACGTCTGTGTGCGACATTATAGGAGTCTCCTAAAGAACAGACGTCTTTACGAAACGGTAACGCCACAGTATACCTACCACTGTCCTCCCGAACAGTGGTGGCGCGAAAGTGGTTCTCACACTCATTGTCTTCTTGAGTGTGGGCGAGCGGGGCGGAGACTTCTTCGAGCTCCCAAAAGCGTTTAAGAAGGTCGTTTACAGAATCGTCTACTACTGCTGAGCAGCAGGCGATACTATTACTACTGCGAGCGCGCGGGAGTGCGGGCACATCTCCCATGATAACATAGCCTAAAATAGTTTGTACAGCGGGCGGTATATTAATATTATTGCTATGTACCATATTCGGTAATAATAAATGCGGGAATATCGAAGCGCCTAATAATATGTCTATAGGACCAGGCGTATAAAATTCACTATCAGCTAACGGCAAATTATGTAAATGCGAAAGAGCGGACAAGTCGACTGGAGCGGATGGCAAGTTGTCCGTTATGCGATCGACGACTAACGACGACACGTCGAAAAATATATTTAAATTAAATCTAGAATAAAAGCGAAAATTTACTGAACCGGTGCTTTTCTTTTCTGCACCTCCAATGCCCTTAACTACTAAATGCGTATTCTTATTGCTAATTAAACCTAAACGTTTGCTGCATGCGGCAGTAATAAAATTAGTTTGAGATGCGCTATCCAACAAACAACGTACAATGTGTTGTTTCCCTTTAATATCAAAAACTATAACTTGTGCAGTAGAAAGTAGAACGGTACTATTACTTATATAATTAAAGTCGCGTTTCGTTTGAAGTGAACGTGAGGACGCAAGCGATATTGTACATAGCGGTGTCTCTGTTTGCGTGACAGGGACGGAAGATATTTGCGGGTCTTGCGTCTCACGCGCATCCCGATTATATTTAATTGGTTTATCGAAATGCAACAAACTATGATGCTTGTTATTACATATACGACAACTCCCTTTAGAATTACAGAATTGCAGCTTATGTTCTAGGCTGAGACAATTAATACACCCGTTTCTATTCTTTACACATTTAAATCGATCAGCAGGCGATAAGTTATGAAACGAAGTGCACTTAAATAGATGCATATGATAAGCGTTATCACAGAGGCATTTACGAGACGTTTTGTACGGCGATGTATTAGCAACATAAGCGTTCGGGAAGGGAGGGATGCGACCACTAACCGGTTTCTTCGGTCTATTGTAAATATTGTTATCACTACTTGACTGCGCGCTTTTATATATTTTACTTTGACTTTTAATGAAGTCAATGAGATTTTGGAAAGCGGGAATTTTTACATCTCGCGAATGCGCTTCAAATGCGCGAATGGTCTCTTCGTCTAACTTCTTTAATCCAATATGCAACAGAATAAAATCTTCCAAATTATTAAGTTTAAGATTTCGAAGACCGTTTGCAGCGGTTATGAAATTGTCAATAAATAATTGGAACTTTAGCGAAGAAGCTGGACCTTGAGATTTAAAGTTTAATATCTGATCTAGGTATGTAGATGCGAGCGAGCGCGTATCTTGATATCTATCGATTAATGAGTCTATTATAATTTTATAATTATCAGCGGATGGCGTAATACCTGCGAAGACTGCTTGAGCCCTAGAGGAGAGCTTACCAAGAAGATAATAAAGCTTCTCTGAATCTGTCAGCGATGGGTTGTCATGAACTATAGACTTAAAACTAGAATAGAATAAGGACCAGTTTCGTATGTCTCCATCGAATGACATTATTTCTATCGGAGGCAAAGTGACGACCCTTTTTGATGCGGTTTCCACCATTGGTTTTTGGATTGACAGTTCAGATTGCACACTTTTGATATGACAAATGAGTTCGTCCATTGAATTTAAAGATTGATAATTAGGAGCTGCGTTCGGGTCGATAGTGAGTTGTTTATCAACCCATTCGTCTAAAATATTTTGAAAACTCGAGCGGGTTTCATCAATAGTAGCTAGCGATCTAAGAAATTTATGTTTTGCCTCATCGTCCTGATGAGCCTTTGTTGCGTATTGATAGCTAGTTTGCACCCGTTCAAATAGGATATTTCGTTTTGCTTCTAATCTTCTTATTTCGCGTTTGACCTTTGCACTATCGTCCGACGCATCCCCTTGTTGAGACATATTTATTAAAAACTAAATCAGATAACTTATACAATAGAACCAATATACAATTATTTACAATATGTAGGTATGTTTGGCTAAATAATTGAATAACCATGAAATACCTATACAGCTAGTTACAATATTTTAAGCATGAGGGTAACTCATTCATTCGCGAAACAACTGCGGTATGTAAATATGTAAATTATTCTAAGAAATGAGTCAGGTACCCCCATATATTATTTTTATTATATTATAATAAAATAAATATTATTATTTTATTATATACTGCGAATTTAACTTAACAATATTTTAATTGAATTTAATGCGATTACGGCGTACTATGAATTTAAAAACTATGTATATATATAATTAATTTTACAATATTTTGAATGATTTTTTTTTTACAGCGATAATAACGTTAATAACAGCGATAATAACAGCGATAACAATAGAAATACCTATATAACTATTGTAAGGCAACTCTTATAAGGGCGGAAGGTCGGTTACGTCCTATAGGACGTCTGAGCTAATAGTATGATTCCGTTAGAATAATTAAGTGACAAGAAGGATGGTAGCTGGTAACCATCCGGCTCGATTGGACCAGAAAGATGGTGGCGCAAATACCACCCGGTGCGGATGGACCGGATAGATGGGGGGTAAATGGAAAGGAATCAAAATCAAAACTCACTGCGGAACTGCGATACTTTGACCTTCCAGTCCTTGGCTGGTGCCTACACTGTTGTTCACTTCACTCGCGATATTAAAACTGCGATTATGTCCTTCGAAGCGGATTAAAGTGAGACGTCTCAAAAAGCGTGTTGCGTGCACTTGTGCGATTTATAGTGGACTGTGGTCGTGTGTAGGTAATTGCCTTTCTCCGCGAGTGCCGAGGGGGTAGGAAAGGGAGAGGGGCGAGGGATACAAAACGCGCGTAACCAAATCTTATTTACAATAACAATGATTGAAGACTCCTTTTAAGCGGAAGCCTTTGCCAGGAGCCTTCGCTCTTCCATAAAACTAGTAATAATATATATATTCCTAATAATACCTATATTTTTTTTTTAAACAAGAAAAAAAAAGTTTTTTATTTTTAATAGAACGATTATTGTTACGAATATTAATATGTCAATTTTACTTCATCAATTTAAAGTTTTCAAAATTTCTCTTTCAAGTCGTGTCGTGAATATTTGACGTATCGTAAGGGTCATGGAAACAAACACCTTGACATACGTATGTGGGCCGTTCGAGATAGTGAAATGAAACATCAGTGTCGCCTATTCATTACATGGCTATTGTACACTTCTCCAATCTCTGGGTTCGTTTCTAGAAAAGAAGTTCTATTGTCAGACGGACTAGTTACCGAGAACGTGCGAAAAACTAGACCGACTGGAAGGTCAAATATCTGCTGAACCTTACAGAGATTGTATGCTTTGTACATTACGTAAAATCTTATTGAGACGCAAACTTATGTAATATTGACTTTAAGTAAAATAGTGACTCCCTTAATTTACCTACTTAAGAATAAGTAATTATTTGAAAAAGTATTAATACAGTACGTACAGTACTAAAATAAGTTTAGAAACTATATCTATACGTATACCTACATTTATAAAACTAGCTGCGCTCGCAACTTTGGAATTAAACAAACAATAAGATGGATTTATTTGAACTAAACAGCAACTAGTATGGTTTCTTTCCGAATTGTTTCCCTATAAACGTATATACTCTGAACCAATGGTAGATTGTGGAAAATACTTGTATTACATTTTTATAAATCCAATTTAATTTTTTGTTGAGCGCCATCTTTTAATTATCACTAAGCAACATAAATATAACTTTAGAATAGGTTTAGAAAGATTTTAGAGAATATGCGACCGCAGCAACAATGTTGATTTTCTTTCCACATGGTTCATTACATGCAAATAGTATTACTAGATATGTCCAAAAAATAATTTATATTATACACAACGAATAAAGCAGGGGTTTGAATTGCGAATTCGAAATTTTAAGTTCTGGAACATATATTTTAATCACTGTTTTAATTAGTAAAAACCATTTTAAAATCCGTTGGAAGGTTTAGAAAAAGTTAGCGCAGAAACAGACAGAGGCGGACCGCGACTTTTTTTACTATACTACTAGCTGTTGCACGCGACTTCGCCCGCGTAACTTTATAAAATACAGCCTATGTTACTCGCTTATAACGTAGCTTTCTATAGGTGAAAGAATTTTTAAAAATCTGTCCAGTAGTTTTTGCTATCAAACATTACTAATCTTTTCTCTTTATAATGTTTGTATAGATATAGATTTATTTATATGTATATCATATACGAGTGTAAGACCGAAATTGGCTGGCTTATTTATTTAGCTTAATGTTAAATATCTGTTTAGACTAAAATTGTACAGACAGGATATTACCGAACCAATTCCAATAGGAATAGTTACTGGGCGTTGAGCTTCTTTCATGGTTAGAACCACGTTTCAGCATAGACAGATAAAAAGAATGTTTACGAATGTCTTTCCACATTCGTAACATTCAAAATACGTTTTAATATGCTACATCCATCACTTTGTTTTTGATATGTTTTTTGGCACATCCAGCTTCTGTATGTCCGCGGATCGGTGTCGTTTTTCAGGATAGAATGAACAAAGGCCGCTGTATAATCGAGCGCGGGCTCGACTCGCTACGGTCTCTAATAATGAAACTCTTGTTTCGCAGCCTTTTTAATAAACACGGACAGTAGAATACGCATTCTGTAAATAAATGCTTATTCTCCATTTTTAATTGCAATAAACTCGGCTTATAATTCGAGATGCAAGAGTTTGTGATTCGATATATTTTTAATGATGAAATATACCATGAGATGAGTCCAAACTTGATAACAAAATATGTTGTATAACATAGTTATATAGCATATTTTATATGTTGATCAATGAAATCGGTTAAGTAGTTGAGTAGTTAAACAAAATCACTTTTGCATTTAATAATATAAGATAGGAATTTTTCCTACGTCGTTAGAGCAAGCAATTTTTTATTTTACTTTACTCATAGCATTTTATATGAAAACGCGGTAGTTTTTCTAGTTTAAAATCATAGAGCAAGCCATATTTTAGTATATTTTACCAGCATTTTATATGAAAACATGTTGGTTTTTCTAGTTGAAAACCAGCGTAGGCGTCATACTATAAACTAAGCACTAAATTGTACAATATAAAACTAAGCAAGGCAATGTAGACGATGCTTAACAGGAATGTATTTACCCTACAACAGACTGATTTTAGGTTATTATAAATTGTGTATAGATTACGTAACAAAGGGCGTGGGTCTACTCTGGGATAGATAATAATTCACAAACGGATATTGCATACATTGTTTCAATCCTTCTAATGAAGGCGGGAACTAAGAACGCCATCGCCATAATACTGCTGTTAGGGTCATCAAAAATCTCTTTTGTTATATCCCTCAGGTGAAAATTACTGCGATACCTATATATTGAAAAATCTTTGTAAATTATACTATACTAAAACCTTCCTCGAGAACCACTCTATCTATTAGTGAAAACAGGATTAAAATCTGTTGCGTAGTTTTAAAGATCTAAGCATACATAGGGACAGACAAACGGACAGATGCGGCGGAGGACTTTGTTTCATAATATGTAGTGATTCGCAATGCTAGTGAAGAGAGATACGTATATTTGGTTTTATAGATTTTTATATAATTATGTAACTTAATTCTATATCAATCTGACCTCTTCATAGAACAGTGACAACTGACAACCCTAGTTCGTGACAACAATGGCGGGAAAATATGTCGTTACAAACGCGAGAGTTCCGTAGCGACAGCAACTTCGTTTGTCGCCATCGGTCTATTGTAATGCTTGTGCGGACCGTACCCACTCGGAGGGCTTTGGTCGTCTACTCCGCCATTCATATTTACACTATTATTATTTACCTAACTAGAAATTCTTTTCAACTATTACAAAGAATTTTGAAGCATTTTCCTTTTAAGGGATTCACAAAGGCCAATGACATTGACCATTTGACCTTCACCGATATGACCTTTAGAATGTTTATATATATCAAACTAATTCCGCACGAAAAAAAAAAACGTAATCCACACCTCATCGCAGTTACTGAGACACTGTAGCTCCATATATTTAGATTTCCGAGGCGGCGGAAACAATTCAAAAGGCCCGACAAATGTGGTTTTTTGTACTTTTCATTAAAACAAGATTAAAAAAAATAAAAAAATCAATACATTTTTTGTAAATGACATTGACTTATAATTCGGTGCAGGAATCATTTTCGCGCAATAAACCGTTTTCGAAACAAATTTCAATATAAGTCAAATTCTTCTTATGTTCTAAATTTTATTGTGGGGTTTCTACTACTTCGATGGAAATTCTAAACAATAATTTTGTTCTTCACATGTTTAAGTATAACATATATTTTTTTCAAACCAATTGCATTGACAGTTTCTTGTAACATATTTTTTTAATAATAATAATAATAATAATAATAAACTTCTTTATTTAGGTTACTTAGACCCAAAGTGTTAGTAATACATCTTATAAACCTAGTGTTAGTATTATTACACATAAACATAAACTGCAAATTATTAAGATTGGCGTGTGTTTACACCTTAAGAAGAAGTTCCTTTTCGAAGATTAACCAAAACATTTTTTCAAGCTCGGGTGTCTTTCCTGTTACTTTTGCTTTATATTTTTATATCTATTTTTTTTTAATAAGAAAATGTACTTTACAATGCTTAAACGATGAAGGTTTTTGTATATTGCAATTTGCAGAAAAAATTGCAACCGCGTGGGAAGCCGGAAGCGAATCGCTAGTAATTTAATAAATTAAGAGAGCATATAATTATGATGACATTTGCAATTGTTACGTTTTAGTTGTAAGTTTTACTAAAACAATGCAGTAAATTTTAACTTTAAATTTCACATGGGATTTCGATGCAAAACTCGTTTAAAGTAAGAAGTTACTTATTCGCAATTGTTTGTTCCAAGTATCGAAGGCGAATTTAATTGCACTTAAATCTGAAGACGTCTCCGGAGAACGTCCAGGCATTTGAATTAAACCAAGTTAAATTGCTGTTGGAGCGGTGTGCGCGAGTTGTTTTCAAAAGGTAGTAGGTAGTTGCGGCTGCCTCAGTAATTGGAAGTTTTGCATTTACCTTTGGCACTAGAGTAAACATGAGTTAAACCAAGCAAGTTTCCTTGTGAACTCTACTTTCTCGGTGTGCAAACAAAATATTAAAAAGTTGTATGAAGATAGTATGTATCATCTAAAACATTTTTATTTCGAAATAAGGTTTTAAAATTACTTTGCTGTTTAAACTAATACTTATATGGTGTCTATTTAGACCGTTCTGTTAACTAAAACTAGAGATAGGCGTTGAAAATTATATATAAAAAATATATTCTCGTATGTCTAGATGTTTTGGCTTGCATCAAAAAGTAATCATACCGTACATATATAATACTTACTTGCAATAATAAAGTCTGCCATCTCTCCCTGTGTGGACTGTCCACCCTTCTTTCAATTCCACCTGCAGCCTCTCCAACGCGGTCTCGTCTTCAAACGCCGTCTTCGTAAGCATCGGGCTGCCACCAATCCTGGGACTTCCAAATTTTGGACTCGCGCCCAACTTTGGACTGTTTGCGCCCAATTTGGGACTGTTGGCGCCCAACTTGGGGCTGTTAGAGCTCGACGGCCCATCGCTCAAACTGGGACTTCCCGTTAGTCTGGAACTAATACTGGGACTCGCGTTGTGAGCAAGTTTCGGACTCGCCGTGCCGCTGGGACCAGGAGACGGAGACGCCTGCTGCACCAGCATCGCTTTTACGTCATCGCCACATTTTCATTATCTGTGAAGAAGGAGAAATAAGATTAAGGTCTTCATATACGTTTATCGAACCGCTCACATACGTAACGGTAATTTTATAACCAGGCACGGAAGAACCCAAATCAAGTAAAAACATTATGTAGAAAAAAAATTAAACTCAGATATCAGTATTCAGTACTCTGCGAAACTAATACACACATACAAAATACATCGAGAACGTTCCCGCAATATTATTAGATCTATGCTGTCATATAATATTGTTATATTGATATATATATAAAGCACTTGAAAATAATCAGACTACGATTATAAAAGATTTAAAATTTCGAAAAGGGCTTTTCTTGAAGTCAATATGATTGACAAAACACCAAAAATACAATAAGTACATAACTATTTTGTCTGTATGTTCATAGGGTTGATGATAAAACTGGCTATCCTTTATTCATAGTCTGAGGACTATTCAAAAAAGAATACAATACAACATTCAATCCCTTAAATACACCTAGCACCAAACCAAATACATAGGATTCCTGCGAAAAAAATGTTTAACTGTCATATAAAAGAACATAAAATAAGAGTACCTACAACACATTACTTTGGTGTAAAATGTTATCCAGAGGATGACAACAAAAGAAAAACTCATTTTCAGCTGCCTGTCCCAGGTAGGATGTACATGTGAACTTACACAAAAAAAAGACAGAAAAAGCAACGCGCAAATGAAACGCTCTTGTTGGGGGGTTTCTGAAATGGCAACACCGATTAAAACTGGCTACAAAAAGTATGAAGTGACGCCTGGCCGCCGAAATTGCCGCGAAAAAAGAGCTGGGCGTTCCCGCGCAAACCGTAATCGGCGGAACGAAATATGAATAAAAAGCGGGCGCCATTTTCTCGCTGGCGTTTTGTTTATTCGCGCACTTTTATTGGGCACTCGATAGAACGTCGGATTTAGGATATTTTAGAAAATACTTTGCCCGCAAAGAAGGGTTGATACCCGCGACGCGTGAAATCCACAAATTGGTTCGCAAAGAGTATATCCTATTTTTTCATTGACCCAGTAATTTTGTTTTCATTGCAGATATTTTCTTTATATTATCGCTCGTTGTCACTGCGGTAATTTGTCTTGCCACCCGCTGGATTGCGTCCCCTCCTAACGCAATTTTTCGTCAACGAATCTCCATCTATTTACGAAGCGAAGGTGGAGTTTTTGAGCTTCATTTTGGATCGTAAATATTTTTATGGCATTCTATTAATAAAAATGAAGTATATACATATGTATATTTTAGAGACAGAAAAAATTTTAAGGGGAATCTGTTTAATATTATTATTATCTTTATTATACCTACTGTAAAAATAAATATGCTCTGCAGCGGTGCAGAGGCTTAGAGCTGCAGAGTGAGGAGTCAGCATGCTAATGTAAAATTCGGGTCTTCAGTATCCAATGAAGAATTTAAGTTTTAAACGCAAAAAAAGTGTGTGTGTGTGTGTGTGGTGTCAGCTCCGACGCACGACTGGAGTTTACTCCTTACGAACGATTACAAAATACCACTTTAGTTATTATTCTATGCAAAATACTTTTTTTAATATCAGCGCCATCTCTGTTCTAATTATTACATAACATATCCTAGTTTCAGTGATATTGTGTAGATGCCGCAATATCTCTTGAACTTCAGAGATATTCTAAAATTAAAACTAACGCGTAACGCATAAATTTTCATACCCAAGACTTATACATGAAAATCGATTCCTAAGGGGTAAACTCCAAAAAGTAGAGCGTGTTGCATGACCATTTTAGAAAATTATTATTATTATAACTTATTATTCTTAATTATTAATGACTTTTAAATTGTAATTAAAAATCTTGAACTTTCCAATAAAAAAAAAACTAATAGGACCCCCAACTCAGTTGTGCTCGAAACCTATTTGGTCAATTTCTAATCCTACGTAATATTAAGCAACGGACGGAAACACATTCGAGCGGACACAGAGGACAAACGCAAGTGAGTGTGCATTTAAAACAATCGGATTCATACCATCAACTCAACACAGTGTGTGATAAATTGTAGTTGGAAAACAACAATTAAATAGCTATCACGTTTGCCTGGCGGTGTGGTTGTACACGCTGGTGTGTGAAGTACATGGATTATACGAAGATTAGGCAGTTAGAGTGAGAGAGGTATAGTAATTGTGACAGGTGGGAGGACGTCGACCCCGCCATTGTGAGGTTTATTACTTTAACAATTTTCGATTTGTAACTCATTTTAGCTCACAAATCACAATGAAAGTGATCATAAATCATACTGTACAATAAAATACTTTTATTGCTTACTATCTATCTTCACATGTCGATATCTATTTATTCTATATCTCTATACTCATAATTATAAGTCATACCTATTGGCAGTGATATGTTTTTAACATATCACTGCCTATTGGTACGAGTATTATTGCAAAAACATTAAACCACTTACTTGAGATTTAATTTTAAATTCGAAGGATTACATTGATTAAGAATTATTAATAAATTGTTAAGAAGTTGATTTTAAGATTGTTAAGAAGAAAATCCAAAGATTTTAATAATAATAATAATAATAATAATAATAATAAGTTTATTTCAGACCTGTAGTCCATATAGTGTTAGTAATACAAGAGAAACTTAAAACTATGTTAGTAATGATATTTACAACAAGAAAGTGTGGTTTGTGTCCACATCTTTCTTAAGTAACAATTCACACACATAGATATTGTATTCAGGAGGCTGTTAGAGCTGCCCCGCGTCCGCTCCATCAACGAGGCAATCCTCTTTCTCACTATAGCGTGGAAACTGTCCGTTCTTGCCTTTGTGAACATCTCCGATGCGCTACAGTGTCGCGGCAGCCCCAACAGCGCCCTGAATCCATTATTATACTGCACCCTGAGGGCACTGTATGCCTTCCGCGAGTAGTCGACCCACAGACCGCACGTGTACAGAGATTGACAGTATGCTTTAAATAATGTTATTTTCACCTGTTCTGCACAACGCGCGAATCTGCGGGCCAACATGTTGCATCTGACAGCCAGCGCCCTACGCTCCCTTTCAATGTCCTCATTATCATTTAGAGACTCCGTGACCCAGTGCCCTAGGTATTTAAATTTAGTAACTAGTTTTAGTGGAGCGCCTCTCAAAATTACCGGGGGAACATCACTATAACTTTTGTTCCCTGCTTTGAAAACTAGCAACTCGCTTTTAGTTGCATTATACCTAATGGTTTATGTTTGGTTTATACATGGTTTATATATTAATATGGTTTTCACTGTTGGAAAGAGCAATAAACGTTTTCATTTAGAGATTATGTGTAAATTTGCAGAAAAAGTGCGTCCATGCGAAACCGGAGGCAGAGCTCTAGTAATACCTCAATATTTAAAACACGTATCCTAAGCATAAACAGCAGAATCTTCCAAAACGGCCGGGATCCGAGATCTAATATAACAAAATATCTACCTTTACGTTACCAGTACCAGTAGCACAGTTCAGCAAGTTTGTTGCAGACAAAAAATATATCACGACAAACTTTCAGTTCGTAACCTAATATATAGAGCAGCAATTTCTTTTTACTTGACGAACGAGAACGTAAAAAACTGCGGCTATTGTAAAGGCCACCATTCACGGGAACTCCATATGGCAGCGCTCCACTCCAACAACTCCAAATTTCATCGTGAATGTAAAAAAACCTCATCAATTGTGTGGCATCGCTCCGCATGTTGGATTTCCAAACATTCCAAAATCCAGTGCGGCGCGACTCCAATGGCCGCAGTCCAATTCGCCACGTGGCGCCGTTCCACGCCGCGCCACTCGTGAGTGTTTAAACCGAAATCCATTTTGAGTATTTTGAGCTCATTTGGTCGTCGTCCACCGATGCGGAGCGCTGCCAAATGGAGTTTCCGTGAATGATAGCCTAGGTGGTAAGAATTTGGATGTCGTCCACCGATGTCGTGATGGATTGGAGCGCTGCCATATGGAGTGCCCGTCATTGGTGCCCTTTAAGGAGCCGTATAAGCCTTGCAAAGGCGACAGAGTAAATAATGTTGACAAAGAAATATTGTCATTGATTGGTCATGTGAAGAAAAATGCGGAAGAGATGACGGTTAGTTGATTTGTATTTTTATATAAAAATGTGGATTACATATAAGCATTATTATCAAATCCGCAATAGCCTTATTAGAAAATCACAAAGCGTTTTTTTTTTAAGTAGACTAGCCATCCCCGCAACTTCGTACGTATTTTCCGTCACGTTTGAATCAATTTAGAGGTTAGAATTTTGAGTAAAAATTGTAAAATAAAACCAAGCGTAATATTAAACCTAGGTAATATTTTCCACTAAAGCTAAAATTAAATAAAAAAAAAACAATGCCTCTGCGTGTTAACTTAAACTTAAAGGTCTACGTAGGAAACTTCATGGAATAACACAAACAATGTACATATTAAACCCATCTCTGTTTATTTATGCTAAACTTATGAGTCACAAAACAAGCGCCAGTTGAACAACGTGGGCCTTAAGGTCAACTAGTGTCATATGTACTAAATGTAGCTATGGATGTGTATTGTACGAAGTTATTGTTTCAATGCTTACATCACTTGGAAGCGAGGTACTTACTCTTGAATGAAACGCAGATGGGTATATTACTTTTAAGCTTTGTAAGGCTGTTAAGGCCATAGGCAGACGCGAGCATGAAATCTGTTACTTATGGCCCAGGACACCAGGCTTGCCAGACATAACTTATTAAATAAAGGACAAAATATGCCGTATCGAGTAGTGATAAGATTACGGATAAGGATAGGGGTAAAAAATAGGAAAATAAATATGGGGTTAGTCTTGGACTGTCTAGAACACATACTTGCTTAGAAATTGACTACTACATAATGAGTCGAGTCTACTCAAATCTACTAATGACACAAATTGACTAGTACCGAAAATATCTGGAACACATTGCTTTATTTATTTATGTATTTACTTAAAATCCAGAGCTCTCAACATATATATAATTTACAGACAAAAACATACCTAACAGCCAATTAGGATTTTACAATTTTGTAGGTACAATGGGAATAATAAAGAATAATAACAACAAAAAAAAATAAGTCCAATTAAGTCTAAGTCACAAAATAGTTTCTCTTACTCACTCACCGAAACAAACAGCATACGTGCTATTATTTCACTGTGGTCTTCTGTATGGGGTGGTTACTGCGGCCAGACAGACTGTCAGATCAAAATTCCTAGCCAACTTTAAAAAAGTTCAGCTGCCCAGCTGGGAATCGAACCCTGAACTCCTGAGTCAGAGCGCTAAAGCAAGCACTTTAACCAGTCGACCAATTGGCTCGTCGTATTTCTAAAGTTTTTGATCATATTGCACAATATAAATGTTAATCGAGCTATTATTATTCGTTTCCGTCATAATAAAATGAGTTGCTGTTTCCGCCATGTCCTTATGTTGTTAAACTTTTAAACGGACCGTAGAAAGCGAGTGGTTAGAAAGAAAATCGAAACCAGTTATGCCATTGCGGCCGTTCCGACCGGTTGACGTATTACGGCAAAATTATGTTACAAGTAAATTACGACATAAGACAAAAGTTTATCGGAGTCGAAGCAAACAATGCATTTAAATACTGGCCCAGGTGATTGAGAGTGAGGTCTTCTTTAAGTGGTTTAAAGAGTTCGTAAGTAAGAAAACATGATGATGAGGAATTATTAAAAGAATCATAAACATTAGTAAATATATGTATGTATGTATGTATGTATGTATGTATGTATGTATGTATGTATGTATGATTCAACACCAATGCGAATAAATTCTCCCACTGCGGCGGCCATTTTTAGCAAGAGATTGATATCTTAACTTTATGATATTGAGACTTATTGATATATTAACTAATATTATAATTGCGAAAGTGAATGTACACAACCGATCTTCACATAATTTTTCATACACGTTCTCAGGAGTACAGAGGAATAAAATTAAATAAAATGGCGGCCGTCTTCTTCTGATCCAATTGGTCGCCCCTCGATCATCTAGTTGGTGATGGCTGTCTCTTTATGTAGTCTTTTTTTAATACCCATTGACTCCCTTGTTGTTGTTGTGTCCTTGGCGACAGTAACCACCTACCATCAATTAGTGAGCCGCCAGCCTGTCTGCCACATTTATATTATAAAAAAATAGCATAACATATGCTTATTCCTTCATCGTTAAATGTATAGGTCAATAAAAGGAAATGTGTTTGCGTTTCACCTGTCAGCGTGTCCACTTTATTTAGGCCGCCCCTGTCGACGCTGGCTGTCAGGTCAACAATCAATTACTACATGCATCGTT
This sequence comes from Synanthedon tipuliformis, assembly GCA_947623395.1. Taxonomy (NCBI): domain Eukaryota; kingdom Metazoa; phylum Arthropoda; class Insecta; order Lepidoptera; family Sesiidae; genus Synanthedon; species Synanthedon tipuliformis. The sequence continues at coordinate 10,356,824 of OX392418.1, read as the reverse complement.
GTGCATGTACCGTAGCACTAATGTTTGCTTTTAACAAACCCTCGTATCGAGGTAGCTCGGGGAAAAGCCAAATCTAATCTTCTGCGAATTTTAAATAAGGAAACAATCCTTGTTTGGAATTTAGTCAGGATGTGACGTCATTTAGCTTAACGACATTATGACGTTTATTTGAATCTTTTTGGAAAAACAAAAGTCAAGACTAAACGATTTTGTAAGTAAGTACAGATAATCATAAAGTTGTGTATAGCAGATATCCTCCAAGTACCTAATAATATTCATAAAAAAATCTCGACAGCAATTCGTATTACGACGTAATAAAAACTAAAAATGTGTGTTTTTCAAATTACCTACATCTGTACGCTGGTTGTCGGTTGTCAGTTTTTATATGAGTTTCAAACCGAATCGTAAATATTTACGAGAGCAGACAGTCATGTGTCATTTATAATGCAAAATCCATAATCTAATCTATATATAAAATTCTCGTGTCGCAGTGTTTGTTGCCAAACTCCCCCGAAACGGCTGGACCGATTTTGATGAAATTTTGTGTGCTTATTAGGTAGGTCTGAGAATCGGCCAACATCTATTTTCCATACCCCTAAATGTTAAGGGTGGTCCACCCCAAAAATTTTTATTTATTTTTTCGCAAAACAACGTTTTCCGGGTCAGCTAGTAATATTATAAAATGAGGGATCATTTCAAAAATGTAGAAGCGCCACAGTCGCCAACTATTTCGATGAAAATCATGATATATAATTAATTTTTCAATACTTAAATTTTACCAGTTATTAAAATATTTGGAAACCTTTTCAATGATAACTTGATGAGAAGGTCGTAAATATTAAGATATGTGATTTCATCATATTAAACTGAAGCCCTTCGTGTAAAAGACGAAAGGTTTAAATGTTCGCGTAACCAGGATTAACTTACCAAGTCGCAGTAATTGCAATGGTTACTTAACAGCTAACAGAGCACAACTGCGAAACGTTGACTTGAGCAGTGAGAAAATTTATATTATATTAGATATCCTTTTAACTACATACGAGTAGTAAGTCTGGATTTCTTAAAGGAAAGAAACTTATTAAGAAAAAAATTGGACTTTTGAATTGCATTTTTTTTTAAATGAAAACAATTGCTAAGTGGATAATAAGAATTCTTGACAAAATTGTGTAAGATCACTATGTCGTTTATCTATACTAATATTATAAAGAGAGAAGTTTTGTATGTTTGTAATAAACTCAAAAACTACTGGACAGATTTTAAAAATTCTTTCTCCTTTAAGAAAGCTATATCAGCACTCACTATAGAACACTTAGAGAGGCTATATCGCTTTTTAAAATAAGTTATTCTAACTTGTCTTTGTCTCAATAACCATTATTTTTGTGCACTTAATCTCCTGTCTGGTATGGTAAGTACTAGAATATTATTTTTAGGTTGTTCTGAGATCGCGGAAAAAAATGAGGTAAAAAGCTAAGGAAATAAGCGCAAGTGTAACTAACATATTTAGTTCCAGTGACAGGTTAAGAGGCCTTAGTGCCGGTCCGTTGATTCCGTTAAAGTCGACTAAAACTTGTTCAACTAACCTTTCACACGACCTTCCCGCTAAACTTTTTGTTTGTAAACGTCACCCCTCACAAACTTCACAAAGTAATCAGAAATTAGTGAAGGGGCAAGTCGTCAATCCATGTGATTGATTTATTATATAGATTATTTATTAGTGGGTAAGTATATTTCACATGTCAAAGAGAGTTTATGCTGAATTGGGCGAAAATTGTAGGGGACTACAATATTCTGTGGCGACCTCCTTCTAATGTGACCTATTTGGAATTTCTGTGTCATTCTTCATTTAAAAGAAGAGGCACGGAAACCAGTCAGTTGGCGTTCAACACAGCTTCCGAAAGCACGCGCTTTCTCGCCACTCATCATCATTTGTAAATATGTGACTATGTGCAATATGTGTAATTGTATAAATATAAATATGTAAATAAATACGTGGTGTTCATTCTCTTCGCCCCACAATCCCTATAATACATTGTTGGGATCTTTCACACTGCTTCCAAAAACCCAATAAGTTCGGATCCAAATGTGGCAACCACTTTTAGCTAAATGAATGTTAAAAAAAATTAGCTACAAAACCAAAAATTATCGACTTAACCCCTTGATCCGAAGAAAATATAATATTGGTACACCTACGAGTTGGTGTTGTGTTCTATTGTTTAATTCATGTAACGACAACCCTAATGGTTGCGATGGGAGTCCAGCTCATTACCCCACAATTTAATTAGGTGCGCCATCGGAATACAAACGACCCGACCTACGGACCTACATTGGAATTGGTACACGTAATTTCGAAACGAAAGTGCTAATTAGTTTTAAGCCTTTGTTTCAAAACAATTTATTATACCTACATAGTTCTAAAATATACCAAGTTGTTACTTTTCATTGTGAAAAAAAAACATGCATTGCTAACTAAATTTAAATCTTATACACAATAATTTATATATAATTATTAATTTTTAACCCTTTGTAACATTTTTAAATGTTCACTTTTTAAATCCAACGAACATAATAAATGCGAAATTGAGTTGGTTTGTTTGTTTGTTACGCTTTCAGGGATATAGAAACCTCTTTAATTCAGAAAAAAGTACTGTCCCCGAGGGATCATTAACAATAAAAATAAAAATTAAATGCCTAATAAAACATAAACAATAAAAATTGAATAACCGTAGCCTACTAGCAGTAGGCTAACGGTCGCGACGAAGTAGCGGTAAAAAGCTAGTGTTTACCTAAACCTAACCTAAAGCACATTTTATCATTTTTAAGATGAAGGTCCTAGCAAAATAATAAGATAAAATAAGTAATAAAAATCAAGTGAAAATAGAGATTTAGTCATACCTTAAAAATCGTCGAAAGACTAGTTCGCAATAGACCCGTTATGGGGTTTCAGTTAGTTTAGTTTTATCAGTTTGTAACGTGAATGAACAAGTTTGACATTTGGGAAATTAAAATGACCCCCAAAAGTCAGAAAGTTTGTGTTTAACAAAGATAAATAATGAATATAACAAATTTAACCATGTAATTTAAAAAAAAAATTAAAAGTATACTTTATAAATTAAAATTTCCAACGAGAATTTTTATAATACAAATTAATGTCTATGAAATTTATAAATTTTCATAATTTTTATTTCTATAAAAATTGGATCTAATATATCTAAACTATGTATGTATGTTCCTCCATAACTCTTAAACGAATTAACTGATTTTCATGAAACTTGGTAGATAAACATTTAGACGTACGGGACACAGGACAGGCTACTTTTTTCACGCGGGCGAAGTCGCGGGCGCCAGCTAGTTTTAAATAAAATAATCCTAAATTATATATATTTACACATTACCTATATTTTTTACTGAATGATAAATATATAAAATATAAATATGAAATATATATTTTTAGATAATATTTCATTGTTGGTGATAAATTAACATCATTACTTTACAAACGCATGAAAGGGTTTAATAGACTTAATTTTCAATGTACTGATGCCAAGTAAGTTTGTTTGTACCTATTATAATTATAGTAATGATCACTTTATTACTTAAAACTAAGCACAAATAAGATTTAAAATATGATTTATTTTTTCCAATTTATAAACTACTAGCTGACCCGACAAACAATGTTTTGCCGCAAATTAAAAAAAAATATTTTTGGGGTGGACCACCCTTAACATTTAGGGGTATGAAAAATAGATGTTGGCCGATTCTCAGACCTACCAAGATCAATAATCTGTGTACCAGATAAGCACACAAAATTTCATCAAAATCGGTCAGCCGTTTCGGAGGAGCTTGGCAACTAACACCGTGACACGAGAGTTTTAAATATATTAGATTTACTGAGGTATTTTATTATAGTGTTAAGAATAGCTGTAACCGAAGCTTAAGCTTACCTAACCTATAACTTACATGTGATCCATCTATAGTGTGTATGTGGAATGATCGAACGTATAGAACACGACGCTGCGGTTAGCCACAAAACAAGGCCTTACGCTGTGACCGATATAACTTAATTACATTGTTTCAAAGGGCATTACAATGACATTAGGCTCATATTTACCTTTAACTACTAAAGACTATATCTATATCGAAAGCCACGAGTTTATCAAATTTCTGAGAAATATCTAAAATTGTTTCCCTCTAAGAAAATTATTTTCTATTGCTGACTTCTCCAAAAAAGTTAATTGAAGTTAAGTTCAAAATTCTTACACCTATAGAAAGCTAGGCTACATTGTCAGCGAGTAACATAGGCTATATTTTATAAAGTTACGCGGGCGAAGTCGCGTACAACAGCTAGTATTGTATAAATATTTAAACCAAACAAATATGTAAATACAATCTGTGTTTTAATTTTTAGGTCGCAGAGTAACACAGTGCCTATTTAATTTGTAAAATACGACAAATAAACAAGTCAAACCTTGTAAGACAGACGTGATTCCAAATCAGACATTAGTATCTGTGGTAGGGTCCTTAGATATATCAATAACCTGATTTCCAATGCATATCCATTCATTAATATTCCACCGTCGCGTGGGCTCAGCTTGGCTCCGTAATATCCGAGCTCTTCATTATATCCGGGCGTTATATGCTGAGAGGCTGATGAGATGATATTCTGCAAGTCACACTAAGTTACAAACATTCTCAAGAGCTCTTGCTTATAATGTGACTTTATACCATCTAAAAGGGTAGAATGAAAACTTGAAGAACTTCAGAACTTTAACAAAATTTAATGATCAGTTACTATACATAAATATTTCTATTGTTTAACAGTTGTAGAGTATTTGTAGAGTAACCGAATTCCGTGCATTGAAGTAACGATTGTACTGGTATTGTAACAAAGAATCTTTTTCATTTTAGGTGTAAAGGTCGTCAGACAGGCTGCCAATACACTTAATCGTAGTTAAAACCGCACAGGTGCTGCAAAAGATTAAGGATCCTTATCCTTCTGATGTGCATTCCAAGGATGACCTTATCCTTAATTACGTTATATTTAATTTATACATAATAATATGTATAATGGACCTAAATACAAAAACTTTATATCAAAATTAAAGCCTTTATCACAGTATTATTTTTTTATATAATTTTCTATTTTTATAAAATTATCTGACAAGCTGGTTGTGAGCTGATATAAAGAAAAGGCAGTACCTAATGCCCCATTGATATTAGGAGAGCTGCTCTTTCAGTTTCATTAGAATAATAAAATGCTCTAACTATAAAAAAAAGTCGTTTCAAGACGCAGTAACTAGTCTATAAATTCTCACGCCTTATATAAAAGTGTCCATATTTACGGACTTAATACATATCTACTCAGAAAAAAATATTTGTTTTCAAAAATACATTCACTAATCCGGTTGAACGGAATTGTCAGAGAATATGAAACTTTTCCGGCACATAATCACTCCTCAAACAAGTCGGAAACTCGCAAACAAGTCCCGAGTCATTGTTACAACCGGCGATAATTAATTTTCATCCGGGAATCAGTTTAATCTTAACGAATCCATTTCTTAGGGTTCATAATTAAATTTCAGCTACACCTGTCTATGAGAGACGAGAACTTCTAACGAACGTTGGTGAAACTGTTTTATTTTTATTTTCGTTTTAATAAAAGCCTTTGATTGTTTGTAAAATCATAAATTTAATTAAATAGAATAAAGTCGACTTAACCTTTTTTTTTTTGGGATTCTTATTTGCGTGACCTTATTTTTTTATTTGCGTCACCTATATGACTGATTTTTACACAATGCCTGCCCAGTTTCCTTTCAAGTTGAAATTTGCTTTGTCTTCTCATCTCTTACACAATTTTATTACTAAGGTCACTGAAAGACTCGCGCAGTGCTTTAACGCGCTAGGAATTATATTAAGTTTCTCTTTGGAGTTTCCGGAACGCGTTTTATTAATGTGGCTACGATGCTTTTAGGACTCAATGCATTTCTAATGTTCCAGCTATTTCAATAAAGTAGAAAATACATTTTGTGTACTGCACTTATCAAAATGTAAATAAAGTTAGTTGTTAAATTAGTTAGTTAGTAATTATTAGTAGTAGTTAGTAGATTAGTTATTAAATAACTAAAACAACAAATAAGACAGGTTTAAGTATATTGTTTAACTTTAAAAAAAAACAATATTTATACTTTACTTTATTTACGTAATCAGTCGTGACTTAACATTCATTTTATTACTGTCTTGCTAGATGGTGCCCACGACTTCGTCCGCGTTCTGGATGAAAGGTACTCTATGTTTTTTCTGCTGTCCCAGACAACGTGTATGCAAAATTTCATGGTGATCGGTTCAGTAGTTTTTGCGTGAGAGTTACAAACATGCATACATCCATCCATCCATCCATCCATATAAACTTTCGCATTTATAATTAGTACGGATTCTATCAAGCAGCCCTTTTTATGAAAAGATAGCTATCGCTATCGTCGCCTATAAAACAAGCAAACCCTTGCAATTGATTAATGGGATAAAGAATAAGGGAAAATAGGAGATAGTGGAATGGGCCAGAGCCAGCGAAATTGAGCGTTTCGCTGGCCAGAGCCCATTCTTGTACTGTTGTTGTTGTGCTGTTGTCTTTCTGTGATGCCAGAGCATCACTTAGATACTCATCGAAACACAACAGTACAAGCGTTTTTGTTGCCCAATTTAACGAATATAATGACTGCATATGTGATGTGACTTAGGAGATAAGAGAAAAAGGATGGGTTCGAAGTTATAATGTTCAATTAAAAATATCAATGCCTAATATTGAACGCTTGCGCACCACATCCAACATTTAATCCAATTATTGGATATCAATATTAATGGATGATTACAGGGAAAACTACTTGGTACACAAGAGAAACCTTTTGCTATTAGAAAAGCCACAATTAGCCGCAGCAGCGCAGATAAATCAATTAAGTTACAGGTTTAATCTGCCAGTGGCGTCGCACCCTTACAAATGGAGGCTAACCCGACTCACGAAACTTAGTTATTGGAAGAATGAGGGGGGGAGAGGCGAGGGGCAGTACAAGTTAAGCTAGGATTAAGAGCTCTACGGATCGGGGGAGCGACGTCTGTGTTTTAAAAATACTAACTCAAGCCAGTTTTAACTGTTCAGGCGTAAGAGGATCAGAGGTAAGAGGTAAGCTTAGGAGACTACTTGTACGACGAATCCGATAATGAATATTGTCAACGTCTAATCTTGAAAATAATAATTCATTCTACTAAAGGATTACTTGTGTTTCATGTAACAAAACAGTAAATATGGTGGTTAGTAGCTTTTTGCCAATGCCGAGGAAGCCAGCGACTTCCTCGGCATTGCTTTGGGAACAGTACTTTTTTTGTGGTTGAATGATACTATGTCTGCCTTATTGTATATTCCCTAATTCTGTACCTCTGAAAATGTGTATTGCAAAACGTAAATAAAAACCAAGCATTTTCTTTATTATACGTTACATTAGTTTACTTTAAATTTATAATTGTGATTTTAATTATGTTTAATGTATAATGACACATTTATTTTAGAAATATAATATACTAGCTGCTGCCCGCGACTTCGCCCGCGTAACTTAGGTACTTATAAACCTTCCTCGAGAACCACTCTACCCATTAGTGAAAACCGCATTAAAATCCGTTGCGTAGTTTTAAAGATCTAAGCATACAAAGGGACATAGGGACAGAAAAAGCGACTTTGTTTTATACTATGTATAAAGATAATAAATATTGTTAATTTCCAAGTTTAAAACACAGATTATTGATTTCTAATAAGTATGAGATGAATTTATAGACACCTACATAAATATGGAATAAAGCCACTCCAAGAACTTCGCTAACGACGCCCCGTTACACATGAAAATCAATACTCTGAAGACAATTTTGTCAATTTACAACTTTCTATTTTGGTACTAAGTGTAACAAACAAAACATATACTTTTATTTTTGTTTTCAATGACAAAAATCGTCTAACTATTATAACCCTAATCTTTTCAAAGTTCGAGTGAATAGGCATCTTCTGGATGAGCTCGCTCCATCATAGAGGCCTCTTCCTTGCTACGTACGAGTAGATGGTTGTTAGCCAATAGCAAGCAAACAGCATCTCTAATAAATAAATAAAAAATCTAAGACTGAATCTACACACGACTTCGCCCGCGTAAAATATAGCATTTATGTTACTTGCTGATAATGTAGCTTTCTTTAGGTGAAAGGCTTTTAAAAATCTATCCAGTAGTTTTTGAATTTATTCCCTACAAATATACAAATCTTCTCTCTTTATAATATTAGTATAGATAGACTTAGAAAAAATCAATGCAAACACAGTTCTTCTTAAAATTGTTCTAACAGTAAATACAAAACAAAGTTGCTAAAAGAGTTGTAAAATCCATAGTTACTCGTATTAGTAAGGTGATTTAATGTCAATATGTGCATATCAATGATGCAGAATGATGATATGTGGATATGTGAGAAAGAGATAGAGGATGACAGACGATATTTCAACTACAAGTTCATGTTTCAGAACACGCGAAGCCATAGGCAACCGCAAGAGTTCTATACCTAACTTTTATACCCTAGAATCGTGCATGCACGCAGTACCACGCACCTATATTGTATATACTAACTATATATATTATATACAGGATGTGATTATTTAATCTCACCTGGAGGGAAATGGTTCATGGTTTTCCTTTCATTTTATTTACCATGTACAGTCGAGGTACGAAAACCTTCGTCAGTTTTCATATTCATTCCGGTATCGAAATCGAAAGAAGAGATTTGAGAGACGAAATGAAATTTTGACATGACTGACAATTGCCCTGGTACAAGCAAATTTCGACCTTAAGGTGACGAACCTTTTCTTACTCCGACTGTACATACCATGTCAATTGATGTCAAAAAATGTATAGGGTGTTTTTCTTTCGAATTTTAGCCAGCAAGCATATTTAAAAAATGTTAAATTGAATTTTTGCTTTTTTTAATAATGAAAAAAGATTTTTGTATGATATAGGTAATAATACGCAGATAGTAATAAAGAAAAATAAAAAAAAAAATAAGCCCAATGTGAACGTTTGGACATACGTGACCGGCGTGACCCACAAGTCCCACAAAACTTGTCAACATTAATGTCAACGGCTGTGACATTTCGTGCGTTTAAAAAGCGAATGTGTACATTTTGTTGGCGCGAAATATTTTATATAATTTTATTATACAGCAACGCCATGCTTACCGCATGATAAATTGTCTTTAAAGTGGCCTGTGTATTACAAACTGTGTATATGCATGTATACACAAAAAAACGACTTATCGATTTGGTTTGTGTACAGTACATAACTAGCGACTCAGTTTATTATACAAACTAGCTGGCGCCCGCGACTTCGCCCGCGTGAAAAAAGTAACCTATCCTGTGTCCCGTACGTCTAAATATTTATCTACCAAGTTTCATGAAAATCAGTTAGTTATGGAGGAACATACGAAACATACATACATACAATACCTACAACACTTACAGATTTATTATTAGTATTGATGTTAATTAGATTATTTGATTCTCTGTTAATATTATTTTAAAAGCTCGTGGTACACAAGCTTACTTTATAGTAGGTTGCTACCAACGCTTAAAACGACAAAGACCGCCGAAGGGTTGCAATTGTGATACAGGATAAACGTCAAAATGAGGATAGAGGACTGGGTTTTCAAAAACTTTATTCACTCACCGAGACCTATGGTCCCCTGTAAAATTATCCACTAACTGATAATTGAGCTAAAGATAACTTTGGAGTTAAAGCCAGTTGTTTTAACTCCGATACTAACTTTTAATGTCTTGGAATAACATTTAAAATTATCATTGTCATTTCACCTGCAGAACTGCCAGGACCGGTCAGAAGTAACTTAGATCTAACATCGAATGGCAGACCTTATTAAGTTGTTAGAAAACCTTGTAGGTGGACGTCCTATGCTGGTCCGTGGTCTGTACTAGAAAACCTTCCAGCACCGACGACCATCGGCACTATGTGTCCTTCCTATTGCCACTTCAGCTTACTAAAGCGTCGCATTATGTTGCTAACTTTCGTATGTCTACTAGTCTCCTCATTTCCGATTAAATTTCGCTGAGTAACCCCGAGCAAAGCTTTCTTCACAGCTTGTTGAGCGACGTTAAGCTTTCTTACAAGACCCATAACAAGAGACCTTAGTTCTAGAAAGTTATAGTAGTGTATAGAATAAGTTAAGTAGCAAGTTAAATATTAAATAGTTGCAGCAAGTAAAGACCCATTGTTATAGCAATGGTATAAATAATTTCAAAAAAAAGAAGAGAAAATATTTGGCAAATCTAACTGGCACAAAACATCTGATGTCCCATTGGAAATGTATTTCACCTGTATTGTAAGGAAAGTACTATGCACATTGTACAGTAGCCTCGCGGAGGCGTCAAATTCCGATCGGAAGCTTCGAAAGCTCACACAATAGTGCACACTCTTTGTAAATAAAATGATTCGCGGCTTCGTGCCGTTCTTCCCAATCACCTTTCACAAAGAATGGAAAACGTTCTGAACTCAACTCGTAGTTGTCATGAAAGGAATAATTCATTCTTGATATCCACCACTGTCGTTAGATTTTTACTGTTATTTCTGTACCTTGATTCAATGGAATGTTTTCATAGCAAGCTTTATAAAATGCATTCGCTGTTAGGTATTAGGGGAGCAAAAATTCAATTTTAAATTGAATACTTTTCTATGTATTTCTATGCATTTTTCTTTTCTATGTTAAAGGGTTGAGTACAGGCTGACGTCCCACGGCTTTGCTTGTGTTTGTATGTATATTTTTAGTGCGTTGTGGCGGTTTTTGGTTTACGTCTGTTGAATTAAGATGAAGTTAAATATTAGTACCTTAATGTAAACTATGTATTTCTATGTAGAGTATATGATTTTTTTCAAGAAACTGCTTCTTCTACACCTACTATTATTAAATATATAGAAACAATAATAAAACTTAATTTAACCGGACGCATCTTATTTATCTACAGTCCATTTATAATATTTTGATCGGGCGCATCTAAATTCTAATCATAATATTTTGATCATAATATCATTAATCTGCGTAAAGTTAATAGCCATAATAATCGGTTGGCTGTCCATCGAACCAGGCTTATGAAAATCGAGCCTCTACCATCAAACTAATTCACAAGAAGCAAACTGTGCGTGCGGATTCATTAACATTGTAAATCACTACAAAAGATATAACTTAAAACATTGAAATTTAAACAATCAAACAGCGACAAGTTAAATATATACATTATCAGAATGAAACTCAACAAGACATAACGCTTTGTTTACGCTGCCAAAGCAACAAATTTGCTTTGATGGGAGATGATACAAATAGATAGGTACAAGGTGGCATTGTTTAAAAGTTTGCTGCGTTCAAAACAAAATGTGAATTGTTTTCAGCACAATAACAAGAGGAAACTTTAAACTATCTGAAATAACTAGTGCAGTTGGCACATAAAAAGCTCAAACTCATGAGGAATCCGTCGCCATTAGGAAATAAAAATGTTTTCAAAAGCTCTATGGTATACTTACCTTAATCTAAACTAGATGGCCTAGACTAGACTGAGTAGGTATAACCAGTGTATACATGTTTAGATGTATACAGTGTATACATCTAAACATTCGTTGTAATGTTATCTTTTTGATGATAATGGATGGCAGACAGGTTCACAATGTAGGTTAGTATGACTATTTGCCTAGAACACAATGAGTTATTGATTCTAACGAGTTAAAAGGTAAGACAATTATTAATTAACGAGTCCATCATTCGAGTGTTTAAGATGCTTGCCGAGACAGGCTCTGAGTCGAGGGCTCCCGGGTTCAATTCCCGACAGGGACAATTTCTGAAATGAACTTTTCAAATTGAAATGAATCCAAATTGTGTTTCAGTGAGTGAATAAGGGATGTCAGAGCCCATTTTCCTATCACTTCTTAATCCATTATCCTTAAAAAATGGACCTTCAGCCTATCTGACGACCTTTATATAGAAAAGTATATATTAGGTTTTCTCTTTGTTTGTGTGTCCTATATAATTTTGAGATAATATAAAAATAAGTTAGAAGTTACATTCAAAAATAATCAAAGAATTTTCCAAGTATATATCAGGTCCTGGTGTCCATTAGCTATATTGAAGTATGTAAATAAGGTTCCATTTCTATTTTATACTGCATTGCAATGAAGGCATTATAACTGTAGAACGCAAGGCCACCTATTCATATTTAAATTTCTCTATGCCCCTATTTCGCGCGCATTTTAAAAAACGAACGTGACCCGATTATAACTGACGGAAGCTGTCATTTGCCCGCGCATTGCCGTAAAGGTCACAACAGGTCTAGGCTGCATATCAATTTTCAACCTTACAATTGTAGCATTATACTCAGATTTCTTTGATCAAACGCAACGAATCTCCCAACAATTCGTTCCTGAATGAACCTTTTATTGTTCGAGAGGAGGTCGCCATTGCCATTCCAACGCTTCGCAGTTAAACAGGTCGACTTACAGCGGGTTCCTATAATCTACCATTCGTCACTGTTTACAAGTAATTCTACTCGTTTTCATTTTCCGACAACGGATTGTAACAAAGCGTTCCATAAGTTTTCTACAAGTAGATGAATATAGGAACGCGTCACCCTTACGACTCGTGGCTATAAGTACCGTTTGTAGGCAAAAACGATTCGTTGTTGGGATATAGGAACCGGCCCTTATTATCTTTACTATCAAACTGTTGCTTGCTCAGTTTGAAGAGAGGTCGGCTGAATAAAGAGGATTCTTGTTAATACTTGCGCTTCTAATAATTACATAGTATTTTATTCTGTGGCCGCGAATACTCTACGTAATTGCTCTGTGTTATTTATGTACAGTGTAAATACAAATTTAATTAGTTAAGATAACATGTTAGTTAGTATTAATATTACACTAACATATTAGCGGTCGCGATCATTGAGATTAAAATTACTAAATTGAAGTTGATGTAAAGCTCATACTCATTAAAAAATAGCACTCTATTTAAGTAAGAATGTTGGAAACTAAACTCTTTGGTTGAAAACCTCTTTTGTTAATATGTTTTTATATTTTAAAAATGTATAAAAAGAGAAATAATAAAATGACTTCAATTTGACTTCAAGACCAGCGTTTAATTTCCTCGACATTTAATTTTTCTTGTTTGAACAGACCTTCATTTATATAGAGTTATGCCCCTTTTTTCTTATGAAAACCAAAAGGTGTATCCCGACTTTGGGTACTTTGGGAACCACTGATCTCTCTCTACATTAAAATGCACTTTTGAGACGCACGAGTAAATGTTGCGTAAATGTAAAATATGTACTAACATATCAATTTCAAAGTGGCGACGCTCAGTGCGCACTTCTTTTATCGGAAAAACGTTCAAGTGTTGCAAACAGTAAACTTTTTACCGTTCTTGTTGCAATCGATCAATCACCAGGAGCTCCGCCGCCTAACTGTCTCTGATATTGCATTACTCTGTACACTATCTACGTGGATGGCCATCGTTATTACAAAATTGCTTTTAGGAGCATCTAGTAGTTCACTCGAGTTCTCAATTTAATATCTAGATTTAGAGTGCAGACCAGGTGAATCAAAATAACAATCCAGGGCGTTATTTCAACACCTGTGTGATCTCATAATCCTACTAATATTATAAATGCGAAAGTTTTTATGCATGTATGGATGTATGTATGTATGTATGTATGGATGTTTGTAACTCTCACGCAAAAACTACTGAACCGATCACCATGAAATTTTGCATACACGTTGTCTGGGACACCAGAAAGGACAAGAGAAACGCGGACGAAGTCGCGGGCACCAGCTAGTACATTATACTACAACATAGTTAGTCTACCAACTGCCAGTTTCCTTTCCTTAACCAATGACAATCTGGTGCTAATTGATGTAGCGAATTGAAGTCTAGTTAATTCGCTGGTAAGTCGAATGAGTGTGTTCACGCTTTTCTTTTTTCAAATCTATAATATAAAAGAAAGTCGTGTTAGTTACACCAAATTGTTCAATGAAATAATGTTATCCAACCACAAAACATTATTTAGCAATTTCGTATGATTTGATTGAAAAACTGATTATTTCCTACTTAATATGTCGGAAGTTTTACGTAACTTAGCACTAATGGAATAGTGTTGTATTACAGCAAAGAAAAAAGCGCCTTTGAAACAATACAATGAACAAGGTATTTTGTGTTTTGCAGTAATTTTTCATTTATATCTAGTTAGTCTTTACGATATCTATCTATACTAATATTATAAATACTAATATTATAAAGAGGAATGATTTGATTGTTTGTTTGTTTGAATTGAATAGACTCCGAAACTACTAGACCGATTTGAAAAATTCTTTGACTTTGAAGAGTTTGTTTGTTTGAACGCGCTAATCTCAGGAACTACTGGTTCGAATTGAAAAATTATTTTTTTGTGTTGGATAGATCATTAATCGAGGAAGGCTTTAGGCTATATAACATCACGTTGCGACTAATAGGAGCGAAGAAACAGACGAAAATGTAGAAAAAACGGGAAAAATTATTCATCTTTGAGGGCTTCCGTTGCATGCGCTGCGAAAACCTTTGGAGATACCCAAATGATTCCCAAAATAACTATTCCACGCGGACGAAGTCGCAAGCACCAGCTAGTTATAAAATAAAGTCCCTGTCCGCTTCCCTGACTGTTTCTCCGCTAACTTCTTCTATACAACCCAATGGATTTAATACAGTACATTTTACAACAAACGAGGAAGGTTTGTTTTGTGTGTACCTACTATATGCAGAAAATTTCACTTTTATGCGAAATTTTCTGCATCCAAGAGCGGATCGCTAGTATAAAAAAAAATTATTTACGCAGTTATCAATTTAAACGAATAATAAACGGATAATTTAAAAACAAAATCACGATATCGATTATTATTTATGAATTATAAAAATGTTTGTTGTATGCTATATTCAGTATAAATATGAGTAAATTTAATAAATGAAAAAGTGTCATCCGTCGACGTTAGAGTCCGCGCCAAGACGCTGAAGCTGTGAAACGATTTTCCTTTTTACAAGTGAAATCTTTCCAAGCGAATAAAAAGTATTCTTCGCAACGGATGGCAAAGTTCATCTTTTATAAAAGTAAAATAATATAAGAACAATAAAAGTTCCTATCCTATCCTATCGACTCCTTTGAACACACTGCGTAACACAGAATACACAGCCCGTCTGGCGGCAGTAATCGCCGTAAAATAATAGCATATTGCCTTGATCACACGTACCGAGCAACTTCCGGGAGATCTACTGTATTATTTATAAAAATCAATGTTAAAGTTTAAAGCGCCAAAAACGCTGTTACTGTAATGGCGCTGGTCTTTGATATGTGTGACGTCACACGCTAGTAAACAAACAGAAATGAATGATGACACAGATAAGTAATATTAAGTGAATAAACACTATTTATTACTCTAGGTCAGATATATTTACTAGCGTATGACATCATCAGAGTAGCAACCAGTCACAGGGCGTTTCCGCGCCAAGATTTTCAAAAATTATGATATTTTTTTCATATAATTTGCAAAAAATATACATAGGTAATTTAGCTTAAAATAAAGTGACATAATCAAAGACTATATAAGTATAATTGGGAGTATAGACACGGCGTAGCCCACAAAAAATGGTAGTAGTAAAATTCGTCCACTCGAGCCGAAGTGGACGAATTCGAACATAGTCGTTCGCTAGTCGTAAGCTAATCAATATCGTTGTGCAGTATACATTGATGCGTTAGTACAGAAGACTTTTAACTAGTTTCTTTTTACAAAAGCAATATTCATTTGGAATTGCGTGTCAATCTCTCAGTAAGTTCGTAAGTATGATTTTAATACTACCACAGATTTCAGGGCTTTTTGCTTGCTACGCCGCATCTATAGTTTAGATCAATGGACATAATGTGTTTTTTTACGCTATTTTCTGATAGGATAACCACAATTTGTAGTATATTTTAAATGTTGTCAAATATCCAATTAAGGCGTGAAAAAGTAACAGACAGACAGTTACTTTCACATTTATAATATTAGTAAGTATAGATAATAAAAATACGAAGTAACAATAAATAGGTACATATTTTCGATATGTACAACACAATAGTCATGATTATATTTTTGTCTGTAATGACCTAGGTCTATTTAATTTTATTTAATAATTTTATTCCAACATATTTTACGTTTAATCGCCATGTAGCAGAATAAATTCATTTTACAAACCAATTCACTATAGGGTTGGCCTTGATCAACTAATAAAAAACATGCGTATATTTTTCATCGCTTACGCACTTACAAAATAGTATGGAACAAGTACTGACTAAAATAAAAATACAGGCCAAAGCCAATTACTCTTGAGAGTTAATCCGTCAACGAGTGAGTCCAATAAATGTTGTTTAATCCTTACGTAAACACGAATTTAGAGTGCTGTCTGTCTGTCACTCATACGAATGGATGTTCTATTTTAAAAATAAGGGCTTTTTTTTTTCAATATAAATTCGATTTTTATAGAAAATTGTACCTACTGGCACCTACCTACTGGAGTTTGACTGAATTTATAACTAAACTACGTTTTACACGGTTTATCTTCACAATTTACAGTCTACTAGCTGTTGCACGCTACTTCGTCCGCGTAACTTTACAAAATATAGCCTATGTTACTCGCTGATAATGTAGCTTTCTATGGGTGAAAGAATCTTTCAAATCGGTCTACTATTTTTTGAGTTTATTCATTACAAACATACAAAAACACAAATCTTATCTCTTTATAATATTTATGTTCCGATGTATAAACTAAAGTGAGTTTCATCAAAATCAATTCAGTAGTTTTGCGTGTAAAACGTAAGAGTACTTAAGAAAAGTAATTCAAATTTAGTAGCGACGTAATATGCATGCGATTTCTTAAAATGCATTAGCCATATAGCAAAAAAAATTAAATCAATAAAAGTCACACTGATTTTGATCAACAAAAGTCAAGTTATAAGATGAAAATAAGTATTAGTCATAATCACAAGAAACCATAAAATAAATCCTGTTTATAAGGAAACAACATATCTAATGTACGAAAATAAAACTAAACTCCCTTGGGAACATATCCTCATCCCGCGTCTATATTCCGGTCAAAGCTATTTCTGGACAAGAATGATGGAGAGATTAAGATTTTAACACCACTTTTAAAACCCGGAAAAGTTTTATCATAACGCGCTGTATCTTCATTGAAAATATGTGAGTATACCTACTCGTATTTATATGCAAATTGTAGTTATACGAAATTATTTATGTTAATATTATAAATAGGAAAGATTTGATTGATTGTTTGTTTGTTTGAATTGAAGAGGCTCCGAAACTACTGGACCGATTTGAAAAATTCTTTCACTGTTGTAGTATTAGCGAGTAACATCCTACTAATCCTACTATTATTATAAATGCGAAAGTTTGTTTGTATGTATGGATGTATGTATGGATGTTTGTAACTCTTTCACGCAAAAACCACTGAACCGATCAGCATGACATTTTGCATACACGTTGTCTGGGACACCAGAAAGGACATAGGATATCTTTCATCCAGAACGCGGACGAAGTCGCGGGCACCATCTAGTATTATAAATAGGAAAAATTTGATTGTTTGTTTCAATGATTTTTAAGTAAAGATGACCCATCTCCATATCGCACGTCTGTAAAAAATGTTCCGCTTTGTACATACCTACTTATTTGTATACTGCTATATACTTATTACGTGAGATATATGAGTAAGCGTGACAGATGATACAGAACGTACGATACGGAAAGAGATAGCTGTCTGTAAAGAGTTGCGTTTGAAGTACGCTAGCCAAACAAAGCTGAGCGATGCAAACAGAAGCGTCACATCATTGATATTAGAGTCTGTGCGGAAAGAGAATGGACGTAATAATTGAGGGCGCCACTGTGATTAATTATCGTATTTGTTATTTTGAAAACTCTGTTACGTTATTATAGTTCGACTGTAAACATCTTGATACCTTTAAAAATTAGTTAAATTTTTTACTACTCTAAAACTTATTGGTAAAATTATTTATATAATAAAAATAATAAAGTCATTATGGTAGTTCCCCTATACGCCGCCGCGTCCATTCTCTTTCCGCACAAACTCTACAAACGACATAATTGGGGTGGCATTAAATAAAACAACTTATTTGCCAACTTTTATTATTATTTATATACCTATATTATATTATATTAGAATAATGATATAATATAATATAATATAATATAATATAATATAATATTAATATAATATAATATAATATAATATAATATAATATAATATAATATAATATAATATAATATAATATAATATAATATAATATAATATAATATAATATAATATAATATAATATAATATAATATAATATAATATAATATAATATAATATAATATAATATAATATAATATAATATAATATAATATAATATAATATAATATAATATAATATAATATAATATAATATAATATAATATAATATAATATAATATAATATAATATAATATAATATAATATTTATATAATGGAATAGTATTTCATATAATTCGAAATGAAATCGCCCATCACCAGTTTATAGTTACAGAGCGCGGTAAATTGTGCCTACGGTTTCGCTTCTGACTGTTAATCTATGACGCACGCTATCTGTCCCTATTGCACTGGATCGCCCAATTTTGTATAAAATTTATGTGATTTTTATATACTTACGTGTGGTATGTAACTCCTTTATCCTTTTTTACTTTTAAACCATAGTTTTTACACTTTCGGAATACACAACTCGGCATTTCAGACAATATTTTAATAATTATGACACAGAGTAGCACACGTGTTCTTTCACTCGCTGTTATTAAGCGACTAAATCAAATTACAACAATTGTCTTAATTTGAACGCCTCCGTTCCAGGGCACTAGTCCCATATCTACCTCGTTTTATATTATAATATCATTGGTTTGTTTGTTTAAATTGAAGAATCCGAAACTACCGACTTGAAAATTTCTTTCACTGTTGGAGTATCAGCGAGTAACATATGCTTTGTTTTATAAAGTTAAGCGGACGAAGCGCGTGCAACAGCTAGTACTACATAAACATAGGCAAGTCTCTGTTCGATAGAGTTCTCCTTTAGCGAAATGAAAGCATTTTCTCGTAGTATCTTATGTATGACCTTTCCAATTCATGTATCCATTTATGTCAGACGATTCTATATAATTTAATTCTGTGGTACGTGTGAAATTTGAGACGCTTATTATTTAATGTTGTTTTATTTAATTAAACCATTAATTTCACTTATTAATTACGGCTTCTTTCGGGTTGGTGTGATTGATATAAAGACCTATATATCCTAACAGTAGACTCTTCTGGTCTATGATGAATAAATATACTCAGATTTCTTTGATCGAACGCTATCTCCTAACAAATTCGCTCCGGAATGAACCTTTTATTGTTCAAGGAAGAGGTCGTCATCGCCATTCCAAAGCTCTTCGCAGTTTCTCTATGGATTACTCTATGGTTATTTCTTAATATCTGATAGAATTGTCAGCAAAAAGTACTTCTAAAACCATAATTGTTGTATTGCTGGACATAGGCCTTCCTCCAATAATTTTCTAATACTTTTCTCTGTGTATGTATATTTTTTTTCTTTCGCAGTGTAATCTCCAGGATATATGTATATATATAGCCTTCTCCATGGGTTATGAGCATAATATTATATTCTCAAAATATTATATTCGCAAAATAGTAGAAGATAACTAGCTGAGCGACGTTGTTACGACGTTCTCAGACGACGTACGACGACGTTACGTGTTATTTGGTACATCATTTTATTTACATTTTAATAAGTCTTTTCGACTTTATTGAAATAGCTGGAACATTACAAATGCATTGAATAAAACGCGTTCCGGAAACTCCAAAGAGAAACTTAATATAATTCCTAGCGCTTTAAGCACTGTGCGAGTCTTTCAGTGACCCTAGTAATAAAATTGTGTAAGAGCTGTGAAGGCAAAGCAAATTTCAACTTAAAACGGAACTGAACAGAGTAGTTAGTAAGTATAATAAAAAAAATAGGATGCAAATAGGAAACCTAGATTAAATCGACATTATTTAGTTATGCATATAGGTCTTAGTGTCTGAATCTGAAGGAAGGTGCCGCAGACTACTTGAAGCTGCAGCACCAGGTCAAAATTACCATGGTTTGGAAGTAACAGTATACAAATTTCAGATCAGTCGAACATCACATACATCACATAGGAAATGGGCTGATGGACTTCAAACGCCTGAAGATATCTTTATGAATTATAGCTTATAACAATCCCGATGTCAGCTTTCAAGCCAAAAAAAAATGGATAAAAATCGATCCATCCGTTTTGGAGTTACGATACCACAAACGTAATGTACATAGACACACACGTCAAACTTATAACATCCCGTTTTTGCGTCGGGCGTTAAAACACACAACTTAAACAGCCGTAATACATGACAACGCACTTTTATTTTAGATTTTTAACTTTCTAATTCTAACTTTTTGTGGTGTCTGCTAACAAATGGCTCGTCAGCTGCTGTGAGGGTCTGGTATCTGTGCAGTCTTCGTGTGTTTTTACAAAATAAGGTGAGGGGTTCGATTCCTGACATTTCAACTTTGGAAATGATTTTTTTTTCAAGTTGACTTTTGATGTAAGTGCGTTTCGCAGTGTCATAAATTGAGAAACCCGTCTGGCGGCAGTAACCATTCGCTTACAGAAAACTTTTGTGAAATAATAGCATTTTTGTATATATATTTATAACGGAAACGTAGTAACAGCGCATTACTTCGACTGTCGCTAAAGTACTTGACAAAAATAGAAGAATCGATCGACTAAGTCGCCTATACGCTATCAATTTTTCACAACACTGCCTCGGTTAACGATCCACAAATTTTACGGGCACCGTTTCGCCCCAAAACATGGCTAAAAGTTACTAATTTTATTTAATGGCAAACTCGTTTCACGTTTCAATAATTTCCCCTTCATCTTATTAGGACTCTCGTAATATTGTTTATTACGAAACAGACGATCTTTGATGAATCAATTAAAGTTGCTTAAATCTGAATGATAAGACATATTTCATTAAGGGCCTCTTTAACCATCTGTCAAGTAGGCTAACAGTCTTTTAAAGTCACCGGTCACCGGGGATGATGGAGCTGATATAGGACCTTTGTTTGTACGGTAAAAGTCCCAAACATTAAAAAGAAAATAATTTAAAAAAATCCTAATGATATTGCGAGTTTGTGCGGATGGGTATTTTTGATTCAAATTTTGATGAAATTTTATAGTAATATTATAGTTAATAATAATAATAGTTAATAGTTATTATAACGTATTATACATAATGTAGTTATAATAAGCTGTAATTTATCTTAATAAGTTATATGTAATCCCTTATCCTTAAACTCTTATTAGTAACTAACTAAATTCATGGAACTTACGTAACTCGTGTCAGATATTTCGTGGATCATATAAGCCACACACTAAAATACATACTTACTGAATTTTTTACATAGCACCAAAAATGTAACTTCAAAAAATATGTAGGTCGGAATTTTCTTATCAAATGAAATTGGTGGTCAAAATTTAAAATTAGAACCGCAACATATGGCCCGGAGGACATCAACAGAAAAAAGTCTCGCAATCCGGGGTCATGGCCCCTTGACCGCCCAAAGGCGATATTTTTAGGGATTTTTTGCCATGTAATAACTTTTTATATTAGGACCTATTGTTACTAAAAAAACAAGTCTTCTTCTTCGGTCTCACTCTTGACAGAGTGGTCGTGGTCGTGGTCATCATTTCAGGTAAAAAACAAGTAGATAGGTAAGTCTATTTCATATCCATAAATTATAACTACATACTCTCCATGGCGTATGCGGCGGTAGCGACGTGAGCCTGTCTGATGCCCTTTCGAATAAAAAAAATAAAAAAACATCAATTCCAAATGTTTCGTCGTAAAACTGAAAATGTTATACTAAAAACTATTAAACAGCTGAAATGAATAAATAAATAATATAATACAAAATGAACTGGTAGTACGTAAATGAAAAAAAAACCCTTTTCATTCATTACTACTTACTTCCTGCGGACACGTAACGCGTGGGGGTAATAAACTTTCACTTGACAAAGAAAAACTAATTTAGTCGCATTAAGAATAAGGTCGTATATTCAATGATCTTTTCTACCTATGGATTCTTTTTACAGCAAACTGTTACTCGTGTGAAAATAGACATAAATTGCGATAGTGTGTGTGCGTGTTCTAAATATAAAATGTATTAGGAGCATTAAAAATAATGAATAGAAATAATAAAGTAACACTTAATTATTTTATTAAATTATGTAATGTCTACTAAGTAGCAAATTAATTACCCGTGGCATCAAATATGTACATACTTAATTTTAAACACTTGAATTTAAAAATAAGCATTAAATATAATGCTTACATTTTTTATAATTTCATAAAAAATACTAACAATTATAAATACTTGCAACACCAACATTTTCTATAGGTTCAATCTACCAGCGTCCCCGAATATTTATGTCAAGCGCCCAAGCGAGTGTAGGCAAGATTTTCTAAGACATTTACATCTTCAATATCTTCCTATTTTAGTACTTAGTGTTACTAAACGAACTAAAAAGTATTGTCTTATATTCATCAAATATTATTGTAGAAAATATTACATTTATAAATTATTCTAATTTTCATTTGAAATAAGGAATTTTTCAAGCGTGGAAATTTCTACATAAAAGAGGCATTAATATGTAAAGAATCGCGTAGCGAAGAGCTAACGTGTGGAAATGGGACCTTTTATTTGAATACATAAAATAATCCGCTATAATTCGGTCCCTAAGGCTTTAATGTAGAAGATATAAATAGGAAATTATGTTTAAGTGTGTTTTGTTTCATGTTTTAGTAGAGGTAGGACATACTGTGTTCCACAATCCACAAATAAGTTAGGCAGTCCGTTTGGCGACAGTAACCATTCTTTATGGGGAGAGAACCGTGAAAAAACAGTATGTGTGATATACTTTTCGGTGCGAGAAGGTTAACTAGATCTAAATTTAATTTCCTATCCTCACTTTATCCCCTATCCAATAAATTATTATCATATCTACAGAATATTTTTAAAGATCAATTATAAAAAAATATATATAAAAAAGCCCCGGTTTCGCACGGAGTTGATATTACAAAAATCGATTCAAGTATCTTTGGCTGTGCGTTGATAGAGTCAGAGGATATATGACTCTTTACAAGTATGGAAGAGACATATAAAGCATAAGCATGCTGTAGCGTACTTGGGCACCAGTTAATATCCAGTTGCAATAAATGTATTTTTTCGTGTCGTAACACAGAAGTATTATAAAATAATATTTATTCTAAACCGTCCCCTCAGTTCCCACTCATTTACATTGTCAACTGACCCGTAACAGTGTACATTCGCAGTTTTTTTTTTCATTTCATTGTTATAAAATGACGCAACGGCTCCGTCAGAGTTATGCCACAACAAGACCGGAACAATTTCAACATGCGAGAACACAAAGTGCTCCAAATTCAAAATCTAAATCAGACAATTTGTGGCTGCGTAATAATTTTTAAAATAACCCCACGATATAATTTCGGATAAAAATATCTTACTATGAATTATATTACTTTTTAGTATTTATTTTTTATATAATATACTAGCTACACGCTCCCGGCTTCGGCCGGGTTCAAAATAAAAACTATCCTATCTTTTAAGTTAGACCGAATTACACATAGAAAGTTACGAAGTTTTATCAAAATCGGTTAAAGAAGTTTAGGAGTTCATTGGCGTCAAACAATGTGACATGTAATTTTTATATATAGTTATAGAGATTATTTATTAAGGGGTAACAGAGCTGTAAATTTATTACAGCTCTCTTGAAGAAGTATGTACCTAGTAAGCAAAGCATACGCGAGGCTTTTTCTGATTTCTTTTTAGACTCTTTAGTGTGTGCAGAGCTAAGACACGTTACGCTTATGACAAATCGCGTTTACGTCATGACAAACGTCTTGTGTATATGTTGTAAAACTATCAACAATTCCAGAATTGTTATACAAGTATTTTGGTGACATTTTGTGATATTTAAAATAAAGAACAGTGTTGAAATGCCCTCCATTGGCATTCTCCACCCCCAACTTTCAGCGGTGGGGAGGCGTGGACGATAGCGATTGATTGATCGCGCGAGTTCACCCGTGTGAATCGACCGATTGATTGTCAGATGGACGGTTTATCGTCGTTATTTATAAAATGGAATATTTTAAAGGTCGACGTTTAAAACCGTGGGGGAATAGCGCTGGCTTTAATTAGTCTCATAACGTAGGTATAACGTTAGGCAAAAAGGTCTTACATAAACACATGTAAATACCTACAACTACATGCACAATACATGCAACGAAGGTTTTGTTAAATGGATTTGAGTTTGAGTGATTTTATGTAAAAACTAGCTTTTGCCCGCGACTTCATTCGTCCTTTTTTCCAAGCATTGAAAATTAAAATATTTATTGAATGTTTTTTTTTTATCAGGAACACTAAGTAGGTACCTACTTATTTCTGGATAAATAAGATGTTCTTTTAAGTACCCTTGGCAATGTGTATGCAAAATTTCATGATCACAAAATTCAAGCCAACTATTATAGTAATTGTATTATTCTCCCTTTTAGTCTTTAGTCTTTTAGTCAGTAATTATAAGAGTAAAATCCGCGTAAATCTCACAAATCTTACACATTTTAAAAATTAATTAGTTATACTAGATATAGAATTAATTTCAGTTTTTCGTTTCAATGGAAACCTCACATTATGTATTGTCACCAATAACTAATGTGCAAGTAAGCTGTGGTATTACGTTTACGGAATCGGTAAGCTCGAGTTGGAAAGTGGCCTCTTAAACGCCGGGGATGAAAGGGGAAGCTAAGCTAATACGTTACATTACTCTGGTAATCATAATATAAACAGCATAGCACTTACAAGCCTGAACATTGCATTTGATATGAGGCAACGGCGTACCCTTTTACAATGATTAGTCCGCAAACCATGTCAACAACGCGAGCAGTCACTGTCGGAGCTCCAACAAAATGAAATGCCCCGCCATACTAACACAAATTTTTTTACTGCAACCTCCACGTAGGAAATGTTGACACAATTTTCCTGTTAGCATACAAGTCGGGATTTGCGCCATTGACAGAGCTCATACAATTCAATTTCACTAGCTTCTTTGTAGGGAGAAGGCGAATGTTTGCTGGATCGCGATTAATGAATTTGAGTAGTGCAAAATTAGTCGTAAGTAGGTACCTAGTTAAATGGGCGATGAAATTAATGCATTAAAAGTTAATGTTTATTTGAAAGAAAAAGTATAGTTTTATTTATATTTTTTAAAGTTCCTCAAAACGAATTTGCAGCCTGCGAATTCGTTTTGAGGTGGTTTTGAGAGTTTTGACAACTTGTGAATGGTTTAATATAAAAATATATTTATTATTATTCAATATTTATTTATTTATTTACATTTTTATTCATTAAAGATTATTAAATTATTCGGTGGCCTTTGCATTAAGCATAGCTTTGCATTGTATTGCAGAAGCCAAAAATTAAAATAAAAGTATACTAAGTAATATTATAAAGAGAGGAGATTTCTATTTTGTTTGTATAAACTCAAAAACTACTAGACCGATTTTGAAAATTCTTTGACCTACAGAATGCTACATTATAAGCGAGTAACATCCGTACAATATTATAAATGCGAAATTGTATGGACGTATGGACGTTTTTAACTCTTTCACGCAAAAACTACTGAACCGATCACCATATAATGTTTGCTTACACGTTGTCTGGGACACCAAAAAGGACATAGGGTACCTTTCATCCAGAACGCGGACGAAGTCGCAGTAGGCTATATTTTATAAAGTTACGCGGGCGAAGTCGCGTGCAACAGCTGGTAATATTAAATTCACTTTCACCCAGTATCGGCCATTGTTTACGAATGTATCAAACGGGAGTTATCAATCAAACTCGACAATACTGGATTGAGGCATGATAAATGATACGTCAATGTTCCGAGACCACTACTATGGTTTCCGTCCATTGTTGTCTTTTTATCTAGTGACAAATTACTTAGTCGGGCGCGTCCAGCGTTTTTAACTTAATCATTTAACTTATTCAACTTAAATTTCATTACAAAATGACAAATAGAATTTCGGATTATTAGTTAGATAAATACAAACAGGTGCGTCTAGAATTATTATTGGATTATTAAAGTCTATTTTATAGACAAATCAAAATCCAAGATGTTATAGGAGAGAGAAAGACACGGACAACGACTTCAATTTATAGGTAACTAGCTGCTGCCTGCGACTTCGCCCGTGTAACTTTGTAAATTATATGCTAAAACTTTCCTCGAGAACCAATCTCAAATCAGAACCAATCAATCCAATCGAGAACCATTGATGAAAACAGCATGAAAATCGGTGCAGTAGTAGTTTTGCAGACGGGGCGGAGGATATGTACAGATATTGTAGAAGATATAGATAGCACCCGTGGTGAGTAGCGGATGTCGTGGTGGTGGGCTGTGGATGTTAGTGAAATCCCTTCCCTAGAACTATATCGTCGGCCTAACTCGTTAACCTGCTAAGTCACATTTTGCATAATTTTCAGGAGGAAGAAAAAATGACATGACAAAATGTTGTGCGTAACATCAAAAAGCAGTTTATAATTTATGAAATTTCTCACCATTTCAGTTTGATAATCGTCGTTATTCCTTCACCAAACTGTAGATAATCGTCTAAACTTGTCTAAAAGTATAACAAATGAAATTGCCCAAAAATGAACTTAGCAGGTTAACGAATTAGACCGACGATATAAGAAATGGGCTGGTGGACATGAACACATGAACAAATCTTTATAAATTATAAATATAATAATAAATAAATAAATAAATCAAAGTAAGCAACTTAATGCTTGTATAATGGATACCAAACAGTTGATATATTACATACAATACTTATTTTTTTGTAAATACATACATATTATAAATACAAAACATCCATGACTCAGGTACAAAGGTAAATGTTAACACATAAACATTCGCCCCTAGCAGGATTCGAACCCGCGACCGCTTGGTTAACAGCTAGGGTTACTAGCCAATAGACCAAACGTGTCGTCAAAGAACGTATGACTAAGAACCGTTCCGATCACGTCACGCACGTCGTCACTGCCGCTTACTCGGACTCGGGTTATATGTGGTCCACGTGGAGAATCCACAAATAAAAATCTCTTCTACTGTATATCTACTAATTGTGAATTTTATAGACGAAAATACTACTAATTAAAAATGTTCCGAGAAAGTTAATAGGGGAAAATTTATGACGCAGATTATATTGGCGTGTAAAATACCTACATATTTCAAACGTTCTAGGTTTATTGCAATCTCTTATTTATAGTGTCTCGATAATTATGTTTTTATCTGAAAAGTTTAATGTGCCTGTTGATTTTATGAAAAATTAAACTGCCAGCAACTTCGTAATTTTTTTTTGGATGAAAAGTACGAAAACCTATGTTCCCTTTTTGTACCCCTATGTAAGTATGCAAAATTTCATAAATGATCGCTTGAGTAGTTAACGCGTTAAAGTTAGAATAGCTATAACTTATAACTATATCTATCTATATAACTTTAGTTAGACCTACGAGTACGAAGATGATGAATTAGAATTAATTTTAAAAAAGTTTATTTAAGCTTCTTTTTGAAAAATATCAATTGAAATACCTAATAAAAAAATTGGGCATATTAAAAGTTTCATTTTAAATATTAAATCCTTTTTTTAAAATATTTTTTTTTTTATTTATTTTATTAAATATTTTTTTGCGTCTTTTACCAAAACTATAGTGTATTTAAGTAACTATAATAATATGCTATGAATTCTCGACATTTGACCAGGGGCACAGCAAACGCGAGCAGATAATTTCAAACCGAATATAGATCACAAAAAGATAAATCAAGTGTTGCAATTAACGCAGCGATATAAATATAAGTTTGTCTAGCTATAGCTTAACCAACATTGTTTGCAGCGTTCGCCGATAGTTCAACTAGAAATTCAGTTAATGTGCCGAAACCACTCCTCCGTTGAAATCGACAGAGTAATTACTAACCGGCAACTGAACCGCTTTTAGAGTTTCAACCGAGTAATTATTCGAATACCGGTCTGAAAAAAAAGTTGCAATCGCCTGTAGAAATAGATTTTTTTAAAGGGTCTCTCCAATTGGAACATTCAACTACCGACTGAGTTCCGGGAATTTGTAAGTAAAACTGGGATAAATTGGATTCTTTTTAGTAATTTTGCGCATAGTTTTTTTTTTTTATTTCTACAATATTATACATAGGAGCGAATGTTGGATGATTATAATGCAATTTAATACATGTACTACACATCCATACTTCTAATATATAGGTAAAATTGTCGTGTCGCGGTGTTTGTTGATTTTAATGAAATTTTGTGTGCTTATCAGGTAGGTCTGAGAATCGGCCAACATCTAATTTTCATACCCTTAAATGTTAAGGGATTCACAAAGGCGAATGACATTAACGATTTGACCTTCACCGATATGACCTTTAGAATTTGTTTATATATATCACACTAATTCCGCACGAAAAACACAAACGTAATCCACACCTCAACGCAGTCACTGAGACACTGTAGCGCCATATATTTAGAGTTCCGAGGCGGCGGAAACAATTCAACAGGCCTGATAAATGTGGTTTTTTGTACTTTTCATTAAAACTACATTAAAAAAAATAAAAAATCAATAAATTTTTTTTAAATGATATTGACTTATTATTCGGTGTAGGAATCATTTGCGCGCAATAAACCGTTTTCGCAACAAATTTCAATATAAGTCAAATTCTTCTTATGTTATAACTTTTATTGTGGGATTTCTACTACTTCGATGGAAATTCTAAACAATACAATTTGTTCTTCACATGTTTAAGTATAACATATATTTTTTTCAAACCAATTGCATTGATAGTTTCTTCTAACATATTTTTTTAAAAATGCAAATTTTTAGGATTGGCGTGTGTTTACACCTTAAGGGTGGTCCACCCCAAAAAATTATTTTTTATTTTTTCGCAAAACGTTTGCCGGGTCAGCTAGTAATATTATAAAGAAAGAAGATTTGTATGTTTATAATGAATAAACTCAAAAACTAAGTACTGGACCAATTTTGAAAATTGTATCATCTCTATAAAAAGAGCTACATTATCAGCGAGTAACATAGATTACATATTTTCATTAAAAAAATCTTTTAAAAGAGTGAAACTGTCTATTATTATCTGTAATTTAAATATCATTATCATATCACGAACACAATTTATAGTATACCTAAGGATGACTTGAATTTAGGTAGCTATAGGTATATATATATATATTATTATATAAAGGCTTAGAATTCTAGTCTCCCTCCAGTGCTTTCTCTCGCTTCCTGTCCAGTTCCACACGGCGATTCTATTGTTCCAACTCCAAACTAGACGACGAATCGCTCTCTGGTCCGTTTCTATTTCCTACCGACGAACATAGCATAGGGAAACTTAACATCTCGATCTTAACTTTAATATAGTACAATCAATACAAGCGACCCGCTCCCAGCTCCGCATGGGTGTATTTTTTTTTGCAAATCACATTATATAACCTTCTTCGTAATTAGTGAAAACAATATTTTCAGAAAGTCTTTAAAACTCTTATCAATACGACTGCATAATATTTTTTTGAATTTTCGAACAGTTGGTATAGGTGGAATGTCTACCAGGAGGGTTGCTTAGTACGTACTTAGTTATAGGTGGAACGGGTGTAATTTATGATTTATTAAGTATATGAGTTATAATAAACTTAAGAGTTATATGTGAATATTTTCTTTAAAAAATATTTTTAGACACTGATGAAAGTCGTCTATTCTAACCGACAAACCACGCTATCAACCTGGTTGGTAGTTGGTTATGTACGGGGAACAAGCGGATTACTCATGTTATCAATCAATACTAAGGCCCAGCTAGTACTAATAATAAATCTGTAAGTGTAGGTTTTGTATTGTATGTATGTTCCTTGTTCCTCCATGACTCACGAATTAAATTATTCGTGAGTTTATCTACCAAGTTTCACGAATTTCATTAAACTTGGTAGATAAACATTTAGAAGACGTACGGGACACAGCATTGGCTACTTATTTCACGCGGACGAAGTCGCGGGCGCCAGCTAGTTTTTAATATTTTTGAGGCTGTCAATTAATTACAATTATTGTTGAATTTTGTTACACTAACTAATATATCCCCAACAAGTGAAAGGTTCCCGAAAAGCTCCGCACGTCAATCCGCAGCTAGGAGGCATTAATCAGAAGCATCTCGTGATTAATGAACTGCTCGATACAGGGCAGAGGCAGGTACGCTCAACAGAATGGATGGGTCTAGCCATAAATAGTTATATATACGTTCGCGAAAGATCGACACTTCTCACAGCAATATAGCCAATAGCCAAGTTAAATTTAATACCTACTTCAATACTAATAATAAATCTGTAACTGTAGGTATTGTATATATGTATACATGTTCCTCCATAACACTTAAACGAATTAAGGTGTAAACACACGCCAATCCTAAAAATTTGCATTTTTAAAAAAATATGTTAGAAGAAACTGTCAATGCAATTGGTTTGAAAAAAATATATGTTATACTTAAACATGTGAAGAACAAATTTATATTGTTTAGAATTTCCATCGAAGTAGTAGAAACCCCACAATAAAAGTTAGAACATAAGAAGAATTTGACTTATATTGAAATTTGTTGCGAAAACGGTTTATTGCGCGCAAATGATTCCTACACCGAATAATAAGTCAATATCATTTAAAAAAAAATTATTGATTTTTTTATTTTTTTTTAATGTAGTTTTAATGAAAAGTACAAAAAACCACATTTATCAGGCCTGTTGAATTGTTTCCGCCGCCTCGGAACTCTAAATATATGGAGCTACAGTGTCTCAGTGACTGCGTTGAGGTGTGGATTACGTTTGTGTTTTTCGTGTGGAATTAGTATGATATATATAAACATTCTAAAGGTCATATCGGTGAAGGTCAAATCGTCAATGTCATTCGCCTTTGTGAATCCCTTAACTGATTTTCATGAAACTTGGTAGATAAACATTTAGACGTACGGGACACAGGATTAGGCTACTTTTTTCACGCACACGAAGTCGCGGGCGGCAGCTAGTATAAATATAAAATAAAAATGAATCGCTAAATGTTAAGAGGATTGTCAAGCTGTAAATTTTCATACAAAAAGCGATAACGCTTTCCCCCCAGTAAACATAGTCCAATTTTTATAATTTTTGGAAATGTTGTAGAGATAATGAAAAACTAGGTCCGTACGTTTTTATTTTTAAGAAATATTTGTTACGATAGAAGTTATTAGCATCTAAAAATCTATATTTTTTACTTAAAAACTTCCTCTAGCGTTTTTATTTTTTTTAATTAAATTAAACTGAATTACTAAAAAATAAAAACGTACAGACTTAGATTAAGGTATACCGAATCCAATGATATCAAAATTGTCTTATTTTGTAAAAGTTTAGGGGGGTAAAAACGTTATCGCCCGAAAGCATGTTACACTAAGGAAATGTAGGCAATTTACTACAGGACTTGCAACTCTCTCTATCGCACGATACGGGTCGGAGGCAGAGCGATGTGAAACAGATAGCATTTTTGAAAATACCTACTCGCGCCGCGTATCGGCACCTCACAATCCTCTTAAGCGTAAAACTCGAGAACTCTCTTCTTAATGAAGAGAAAAAATACCCGAAAAAACTTTAAATTCTTGTGTGTGTGTGTGTGTGTGTGTGTGTGTGTGTGTGTGTGTGTGGGGTGTGACCCTTGCCCCTTTGACCGAACGACGTCCGGGTCAGCTAGTTTTTTTTTTATTTTTGAGTCAACCTCTCTCTACTCCAAGCTATTCATAAACGATTGTTTTGTTGATGTTAAGATGACGCACCCCTTGGTCTAAAATAATGGTTAATGTCCTTAACCTAATCAAGTATACCTACTTAATTAACTTAATGAATTATTATCGATTAATTGGCTTAATTCAAATTAAATAGCGTAGTTTTTGCTCTTACTGTTCGATTACTGGCGAGGTTAACTATTCGAAACTTCCACTATATAATCTTTGCTGTGAGAGTAAGTAATATACTCGTACATAGGTACCTACATAGGTACTATTAATAACTTCGAATTTGCTTGATGGCTTACTTTGAAAATAAAACTTCTAAGCTTATCAAAGTGATCTAGGTTGACGCATTTTGGCAATAAAGTGGGAAACCCATTACACAGATGTGTAATAGGTTCAAAGAATATGATATAGGTATTCCTATATATACCTATTTATATTTATTTATTATGTAACACGTATTTATACACAAGGTGATAACAATATCTGTAAACCATTACATATTAGGTATGTCTAGACATTTTATTTCACGTCAACATGACAATATAACATTCTCATACAAATAAAGTTAAAAAAAAACCATTACAGTATATTATGACATGCCATGCCTAACTAACTGAATCGCATACAAGATTGCAATTCAGTTAGCAGCATTAAAAAAAAAGAAAATTTGACAAATCGATCTACCAAGATTTAAAACATTCTATAATAATGATATACTTAATTCTACTAATAATATACCTATGTTGTCAGCTGGGAATTTTTAAAAAGTAATATTAAATAATTAATTTAATTAATTAATAGTCAACTAATTAATTAAAATTAAAAAAAAATTAAAACAGTAGAGACCTGAGTTAAGACGAACGCTGATTCAAATTACAGTACGGTGTGATTGGCGGCCGCTTTTAAAAGCATAATTGCAGCGGTTTTATGGACACTGAACACAGGAAGGGCGATTTCTAACGTTTCATAGTTAGCTCATAAAAATTGTGTAGCAAGTAATTGCGTACATTCTTATCGGTGAATATAACGAAAATAAGGTCACACAATATAACCGTCTACCCACAACATAAAACTATACCTATACCTACTAAGTATAACGTAATAGTAGCGTATTACTTTCCAAGTAGGTAGGGTAGGTATACCCTACTCTCGCGACTTCCGGTCTCTCCATATCTCACCTTCATGTCCCCTATCTCACGAAATTTATAGCTACGCAAACGGTAGATAATACATCAGACCTTTAATCATACAAGGTAAGCAAAAATCTTTGCTTTTAATTAATACTATTGGTCCTTCGCGCCGGATTAACGAGGATTAAGATTTGATCCTTTCTATAACAAATATTTATTTCATCATGTATAATGTACTTATTACTAGTTAATAAAAAATTATATCATTTAGTTATATCTTAGACTGATGCGCCCCGGCTTCACCCGGGAGCAATTGAGGGCACTAGTATTTATAAAACCCTATGTGGAATAATGTACAGGAATAATAAGATGCAGTGGTTCCGGAGATTAGCGTCATCTCTCTTTATTGTATTAGTTAGTATAGCAAAGACCTTTTTTTCTCATAGGAAAGAACTTTACAAATACTAAATATCAAAGAATAATTAATTTTAATAATTAACTAAATGGGTATTTGCAATAATTTATAAAACCGTCATTTAAAAATATCAACAAAATCCAACTTTCACTAACACAGTCTGCTGCATTGCCTACCTACTTAATGAAGCCGGTTTTCCTGCCTATGCAACAATGCAACGTTCAATCAAAAGAAGTCTACTTTTAATGCACTTTCAACTAACACCATACAAATACTAGAAATCATTTCACGACCATAACAAGACGAAAGAGAAACTGACCATTCGATGTCGTTGACATGATTTGAATATAATATTATTATAATATTTATGTTTTATTATATTCATTCATACTTTACGGCTGTTAAAGTATGGTGACATTAAAAAATTTACACGCATAACCACGGCCATACAATGTCCATACGATTATGGTCGTGGCGCGGTTTACTTTTATGGTACAAGACGCACATGGAATATGTGATTACGAAAGTCCTGTTACTGGCGACTAGATGGTCGCCGCTGCGCGCCTAAAGAATTTCTACCACCAAATCCATTGGAGTGGAGAAGTCGTATAAAAAATAAACCAAGATAAACACATAACATATTTCAATTCGTAGACAAAAATAGAAATGTATACGGAAACCTACCTTTACGGAGCATCCGCCTTCATAATCGCGTTTAATAAATCCCACAATAACACAGCGCAAAAACAAAACCACTCGAGCACTTTACTTACAAGCGAGCACAAATCAGACTTAATACTAATGAAATACGGACAGTTGAACACAAGGCGCGCACATTGTTCAACCGAGGTTTTGAGGAAATAATAAAAAAAGTTACACAATATTTGAACAGATGCGTTATTTATTTTTGTTCACGCGCGACGTCAATTTATATTGTTTCACTGTTGCCTCTTAAAAAACGACCTCACACAAGGAGGGAATCACGGCACTGCTGCCGGAACTATTTGGTTGGCCGGCACTCGGCACATGCTCGGCGGTCGGCGGTCGGTCTCAGTGCTGCCATCAACAAACCCGTTTAGCGCTAAAAAGACTAGAAAAAGCGCTAGAATCTATAATTTTTATAGTTCATAAAAGCTAATTTTATTTATGGATTGTAACATATTTAAAACATAGACATGCCTTTTATTAAACCTAGCAGGTGATAAAATCAATAATAGCTAACATATTTATATATCTACGTTTCCAAGACTTTGGAAAACTTGTATTACAGTTGTCAATTAATCCTTTTTATTTCAAAATTATAGACAGATCGCAAGGTTATATTTTTATGCTTTATAAAATCGAATTACTTAAATCCTATAAGTAATAATAACTTAAATTTATTAGAAGCTATAGTAAAATAAAAAGCGCTTTATTTAGCGCTGAAGGCTCTGAAACTGCAGTCCATTTGCTGCTTGTTTCACTCTTGCTGTTTTATTCCCATTTTGCTATCTCTTTTTCGCTTTTAGAATAGTAAAGAGCCATCTTGTTGACATCGGTGAAACTAACAGTTGAACTTGTAATCGTCAGCATATAAACTACCAAAAATGTGAAATATCATAAGATTTACTAGAGAGCGCTATTAATGTAACAATTATTTTATGACTAACATTATCGTAGATCGTAGCGAAAGATTGTTAATTTCGTCCTCACTTGCAGCACCTATCATAATGTTGACCGTGAGCCTGTCTGTAGACCTTAACATTAAAAAAAGACGCGTACGCATCTCCATAAAAACTGCTATTTTCAACGCTATTTAAGCCTGAATTTGTGACTTGCACATGATGCTATAGTACCGAATAAATGTATGTAGTTACTACTTTAAATTCTTATTTAAATTAGCCATT
The DNA here is from genome assembly GCA_947623395.1 of Synanthedon tipuliformis. Classification (NCBI taxonomy): domain Eukaryota; kingdom Metazoa; phylum Arthropoda; class Insecta; order Lepidoptera; family Sesiidae; genus Synanthedon; species Synanthedon tipuliformis. The sequence goes on along the minus strand of OX392418.1, from coordinate 10,321,271 downwards.
AGACCAAACGACGACACGTTTGGTCTAGTGGCTAGTAACCCTAGCTGTTAACCAAGGGGTCGCGGGTTCGAATCCCGCTAGGGGCAAATGTTTATGTGTTAAAATTTTACTTTTGTACCTGAGTCATGGATGTTTTGTATTTATAATATGTATGTATTTACAAAAAAAAGTATTGTATGTAATATATCAACTGTTTGGTATTCATAATATGTACAAGCATTAAGTTGCTTACTTTGGAACTAGATGGTGCTGTGTGGAATGTGCTAATATATATTTATATTATATATATTATAATATTCATCTAATGCCCGTTTTCACCAACAGTCACCTAGAGTTGGGGCTATTCACAATAAAATATAGATTTATTTTATCGTTATAGATAGTAAATAACGGAAAAGTTGAGTAACTGTCAACGAGAAATACAAGAAAGGTTTGTCATTGTGTGAGTTGTTTGAAATAAAATATCATTTCAGTGGGAAATATTTTAATGATAAATAATGTTTGAAACACAAAAATGCATATTGTCCAGTAACACAAACGTAGTAAGTATTCACATGCACTGATTTTCATCCCAATAAGGACACGATAATCATGATTTAGGTAAAATAATTTAAAAAAACTCAGATTTGGGTAGGGTTATTCTCAAGAAATGTGTGTTCAAACATAGTTTGTTAATCACAAGTAGATCACAAGTGAAATCAAGCAAATCAGTCCCAAGGTTTACAATGTCTGGCCGACTTACTCAAAATGGGTAATAGATGGCGCTTTTTATGTTATATTTAATTTTACAATTAAATTATAATATAATGTATATATATATATTTTTTCAATATTTCATTACTTTCATGTTAAAAAGTGGCAGGCAGGCTGACGGTCCACTTGCTGGTAAGTGTTTAGCATCTATTTTACATCTATATAATTATATTACTATCTACCTTCTTCTTTAAATCTATACATATTATAAAATAAACATTTAACAATTTTTTAAAAAAAGCTAAACAAAATTATGTAAAAAGTTGACGAGGAAAAAGATATTGATGAAAATTTTACTTTTATAAATACATTAAAATAACGTCACCGACTTTTAAAACATATAATTATGTTAAAACAACAAGCCTTTACTTCTATACTAGCTGGTGCGCGTGACTTCGTTCGCATAACTTTGTAAATTATATACTAAAGCCTTCCTCGAAAACCGCATTAAAATCCGTTGCGTAGTTTTAAAGATCTAAGCGTACATAGGGACAGACAGACAGACAGTGGGACATGACTTTGTTTTATAATATGTAGTGATATGATATAAATGTAATACTATTATGTATACATTTATTATTATTTACTTCAATATTCACTTCAATTTAACTAACTTCACTTTGATATTACCTATTCGACAAATTTTTCTTTTTATAAAAATAATATAAATATTAATAAATTAAATTAATGAAATGTTTAATAATTAAATTTATTTACGCTTAAATTCCAACTAAAGCTTTTCAGTTGCTTATAATATATTATTATTATTCAGTTTTCTTGTGGAACACACACACTATGTATATGTAAAAAAAATCAGTTATATTTTAAACAAACAAGTAGATTTTCATAAATAATAATATTGGTCTCGCTGCGCTCGACTAGATAGAGCGCTATACAAAAACAATAGCTCCGTGAATGCGGCAACTTTTTATTGTAGTTTGTGTAAAACAACGTCACTTTTAATCAATTTTTACACAGTTTCATTATATTTTTACACAGTTTCACTATGCAAACTGGTATTTTATTATGCCCAACCAAAGTTTAATAAAACATTCGGCAAGTACACGCTGACTGGCTAAATTTTTTTTTTTGCCGAGTTTTCATTTGTGATCAGTCAGTTCCAGAAAATCTACTCGACTGTTCCAATTTTACAGATATTTTCCAGGTATAGTTAGTTTCCATTTAGTTTGTTTGTGTTTTATCAACTTGTTAATTGCACATTTCAATTAAAATCACTGGAACACACATTTCTCAAGATTATCTCCTACAAATGTCGTGTACGAAAAAATTGTAAAATCACCAAAGTCTTTACAAATTAATAGTTTATTCATTCATAATTCTATCCTACACTTTCCTTTCTAACCTAACCTAAGGACACTTTGCACGTAAGTTCATTCTCCGTTTGTTCCGTGACCACTTTGATAAGACTTCGATTCAACATAACATTTCTTCCGTGATAACCCGAACTGATCCACGACTCCAAGACCTCAGTACTAGGCAGAGTCGTCCGCAGCATATTCCTTATGTAAATGTATGACTGCGGCGAATATTTGTATATGCTTAGTGCGAAATTTTTCACATCGTCCGTATGCTGCGACGGCATGGCCAGAACTAGACCGTTCGTGTCCTCCTTCATCTTGTCCTGCAGGGAGAGGAGCAACCTGGTCTTCTTCTTTCTCTTCTGCTCCAATACATTCTTCTTTATCCTTATAACGTCTCTCATGCGAGCCAGAGCTCGCGTCTGTCTACTGTACATCTTCAGGTTGTATTTCAACTTGTCTTGCAAACCGACCGCCTGTCTCTGCATCCTTTGCACTTCCGCAAACAACTTAAGTGTCTCTATGTTGTGATGGACTGCGCCATTTTGTTTCTTCTCGTCACGTTTATCATTCAGTTGGGTCAAAACACTCGCACCGCTGTGCGCACTTCCGTTCACTTCCTTGGAAAATGTTTGTGTAGATTGCGTTTGCACTTGTTTCGTTTGCGTTTGCACTTGTGTAGTCTGCGTTTGCACTTGCATTGTCTCCGTTTCGTCCTCTTCGCTTTCCATTTCATAATCATCCTCGTCATTGTCGAGGGATTCCTCATCAATGTACTCGACCTGAAAATTGATTTATTGACATTGAATTTTTTTTTACATACATATATTATACTAGCTGTGCTCGCGACTTCGTCCGCGTGGAATAGTTATTTTGGGAATCATTTGGGTATCTCGAACGGTTTTCGCAGCGCACGCAACGGAAGCCCTCAAAGATGAATAATTTTCCCCGTTTTTTTTTTCACATTTTCGACCGCTCCTATTAGTCGCAACGTGATGTTATATTGCCTATAGCCTTCCTCGATAAATGATCTATTTAACACAAAAAGAATTTTTCAATTCGAACCAGTAGTTCCTGAGATTAGCGCGTTCAAATAAACAAACAAACAAACTCTTCAGCTTTATAATACAAAACATCCATAACTCACGTACAAAGGTAAAAATGTTGACACATAAACATTTGCCCCTAGTGGGATTCGAACCAGCGACCGTTTGTTTAACAGCTAAGGCTACTAGCCACTAGACCAAACGTGTCGTCAATATTTTTTTATACTACTGGCTGTTGCACGCGACTACGCCCGCGTAACTTTATAAAATATAGCTTATGTTACTCACTGATAATGTAGCTTTCTATGGATGAGAAAATTTTTACAATCGGTCCAGTAGTTTTCGAGTTTATTCATTACAAACATACAAATATTCTCTCTTTATAATATTAATATAGATATAGACTATTATAATATTAATAGGTGACCGTTCCAACAACGGTTTGACCAAACTATTTATGGTTCTTATATGCAGGTAGTCTTTACGAGATTGAGAATAACTGTTTTCTTATAAATATTTTATGACCTACTGCTACATGCAGATCAAACCTCTGGTAAAAGGGATATAGTTGACTGTTTCATGACAGGACCTCATGTCTTTTTGAAGACAGCTATAATTGTCAAACACATAGGTTTCACAATTAGAGCAAAAAATTTCACAATCATTTGTCTATTTTGGCAGGTCACAAGTTCAATCCCCGGTCGCTTTTTGTCTTGGATAAATAAAACAAGCTCTGCTTAGTTTGGGGCTACATATGTAATGTGTATTAATTTATCAATTTTATATGCAAATTGAAAACATAATTGACGACCTCATCAACACTGTCTTGATGGTAGGTGAGTGGCCACATACCATCGAGTGAACCTCTAGCCTGTCTGACAATCTTACTATAAAAAATTACTATTAGGACTAGGATTCGAACCTCCGTCTGTCATGTGATAGGCTATAATATTTATATATACTATGTATACAGACCTCTAAAACATGTTTGGGCAGTTTTAAAGAAGGGACAGCTTTATCGACAAGCACCATGTTATTAGCAGCGTCACATGTGAAGCAATCCACGGAAAAATGTTGTATGCAGACATATGAATAATCTGTGGGTGTCCAGTTGTTCCTGCCCATCAGGTCTGTCCATATTTGTTTGAAGTCTGGATCCTCAGGAAACCTAGGAGTAATTATTTATTAGTGTGTAAAATGGACACAATTTTAAAGGAATATCACATGAAAAGTCCATGTCTAGCATGTCTAACAACATCTAACAATGTCCTATGGCATCATAGAACATGTTTGAGATATGTTAGAGAGAATAGCCAATATTAAATTCAACAACTCTTGGAGTAACAATTCTTGGATTTAAAAAGAACCTGGGACCAATATCAATGTCAGTGGAGGAAATACTGATTCATAAATGTTACTAAATTATAGTAACATCTATAAACTAGTAAATTCTTTAATTTTCTCGTTAAATTGCAATTATTTATCAAAAATAATAACATTTCCAAATAATGTTAATTATAACATTCATTTATTTATTTATTTATTTATTTAGGAATCTTCAGCAAAACCTTCGTCTTCGACCCAGTTTTGAGTCGAATTGGTCGAGTGTTAAGCGAGTAATTTTTTTGGCCGAAACCAAAATCGAAGTTTTGGTCGGACACTATTAAGTATATATTAATAGCTGCTTAATGTTGTTCAGAATCTTGTAGAAATATATGACTAGACAAAAAAACACTTTTGTGCATAAGGTCTGTGTGTGGTTTACAGTTCAATTTTGAACATTGTGTTTTAAATGTTGTAAGTCAAACTTTATAATGATTCAAAATTATATAATAGACCAAAAATATGTGGCATACCTAAAAAATGAATCTGTGTCCAAATTTTTGGAGTCCTCGCATCCGAACACCGCACAAGTTTTTGTAATTTCTAAGGTGTCAGAATTGTGTTTCACCTCTGGAGCGACCATGGCTGAAAACAAAATAGTGAAATTGTTAGAAAAACCCTTTTATTGTAAAAAAGTTATCAGAGTATAAAAGTTAGATATAGATCTTTTAGAATAGAATTTTTGAATGGACAGGCTAAATATCCCAATAGCGCACAAGCTATCTAAAAATGAAGATGGCAAAGCTGACGCTTGGCGAAAGTATAAATATTATGGCGGACGGAATCGCAGACACCAGCTAATCATTAATAAATTAAAAACAATCGGGCTGAAGAAAAAGATAATACAAATGCAATCTACCTAGCTAATAGAACTTAAAAGTCTTACCGATTGGCGTGGCTTTTGTTTTATTTTCAACGTATTCGACAGAGTTATCCTTCATTTTAACAACACCCTGATTGAAATTCATGGTACTATCATTAATCTGCAAAGTAGAAATATACATTTTCTTTACTTCCAGTTTCTAGAGTAAATAACATAATAGTGTTATTTACAAACTTTTAAAAATATTACTTTGTAGTATCTAATGCTAAATTACAACAAATCTTTCTTGGGCGGCTAAAATAATGTCCTCTGCAGAAAAGCGAACGTCAAACAAACAAAAGAGGTGCCGCCTAGGTTATAACAGCTTTTTTTCTTTCAGATTCTTGTTCACTATTTACTTATTGAAACCTCTGATTCTCTAATAAAAGTTAACAATATTATATTAACTATATTTTTTATTTAAATTCATATGTATGCAGTTGCAGACAAAAATATTCGCCGCGGCTACTCAACAACTCAGTAAATTATAATCACGGCTGGTAATCTTCAAGGAAAATTCACTAGACATAGGAATTTTATAGCCTGTGGTAATAGCAAAATAGAACATGACATTTCACCTCCCCTCATCGCCTTGATTGCCTTATAGCGATCTGTACTAAGACAGGAAGCCATTTTGTTTTGTAAGGTCATTGTTGTTTATATTGTTGCGTCGGTTAATTTCCGCTTTTTTATATATCTACTAATTTATTAATAACAATCTTTGGATACATTTATTATATTAAGTATGTATTATAAGTGCTGTGTGCCAGAAAATACAAGTTCGTGACAGGACTCAGTGGATGTGCAGTGTTATAGTGTAATGTGTTGAGTTTATCGCACACTTTGTTAGTACGGGTGTTATTATTCTATTTATTTCTATTCTAGTTTCTATTTAAGTCGTATATTAAGTCCATGTTATGTTTGTCTATATCCTAAAAAATAAATATGTATGCATTATTTACTGTGTTTTAATTGTGATGATATTTCCTTACTTAAAAATAAATTCAAGGACTAATAGCCCGTAAAAAAACAAAGGGGTAAGAGGCTGAGAGGGGCGGGGAAGTCAAATGTTCTATTTTGCTATGACCAATCAGGTGAAATTAAAGTACTCGAGCTCATGTCCAGCGCATTTGTACTGCAGATTTCCGTCTGATACGTTAGTATCTACTATTTAGTTTGTGATTATAATCTTTAGACATATAACTTTATAATCTGTGATTATAAGTTACTCTATGGTAAGTCACAGCTTGGTCACAGCTCACTACAAGTCTAAACTAAACCCACCCACTGTTAGCATAGAGTAGTTTGTGATTATATTCCTTGCTCAACTCTGCAAAGTACCGCAGTTCAAATTGAGTTGAACCACAGACTACCGCGTAGTACCAGTGGTCCACTAGCACAACTGGCTGTGGGCTGTGGGACTGCCAGTCCAGTGCTTATATTACAGGGTCAGTGACTTGAATTGACTTTTGTACACTACTTTACTTTAGCACTAGCATAGCACAGATATACAGTGCTAGACAGTAGACAGCTAAACACTATACAAGCTCATATAATAAATTATAAGTACAAGATTTTTCATTATGCTTCAGTTCACCGCGTACCACATAAAGAATGGCATGAACCCAACGAAATATTATATCTCTGCGAGCATGGAAGCAGTCCCTTCATACTAGTTACCGTAAATTTTCGACGCGAATTTTTTAATGTTCGATTTTCAATTTTCTAAAATTTGACATTTAGAATATGACATTAAAAGAAAGTATTAATACCTTCAAACTATTAGCATTTAAAAAGAAACTTTAATGATAGCATGTCTCGGTCGCTATCAGGATGCACTTTTTACTTACGCCATTTTATAAATAAGTTTGTAAAAGTTCGTTCATTGGTTGCTGGTTGATTAGTCACTGACGTTAGATATAGGCGTAAATGACTGATAAGCGGGGATGTTTCATGCAAGAGTCAACAATCATTTTTTGCGTGATAAAATTTAATTATTTTTTCAAGTAAATAATAAGGAAATGTTAACAACGAGCAGAAATAGTTATTCATAACACAAAATATTCTACTTCAAAGAATTAAATATTATAGAAAATTCAATATATTTACATTATAATTATTAATTATTTTAGGATCAAATTCGGTATTTGGTCAAAGTAAAGGTTAGATAATAAAATTAGAATATTAGAAGTAGATTAGAATACTTTTAAATTAGAATACTTTAAAGTTATAAATATCATTATAATTTATTTACACACGCGAAGTAGAGTCGAGTAATCCCTATTCAGTATCACCGACCCCAGCCTGATGGTTCACAAAACGCGCCTACAAATGTTTTTACTTCAATAAATCTTTGTATTCTGAAGTACATAGAGCTTGCACTACTCGAAAACTAAATAATGTAGGAAGGTGTACTGTATTCTTATTGCTTTCGAAGTAGTCTTTACTCCATTTCTTTGTAAGCTCTGTTGTATGCGATAGAACTACTGATTAAATAGGGGAAGGATTGAACCACCAATTTTCAAAAACCAATATCCATTGAATGAAATTACACCGATAGCGTCCTAAAGAGTTATTCAAAATTTATTAATATTTGTCTGGCCAGTTATAAAAACTTTTAGTGCGGTTAAGAATTTTTCTTCAATTCGAGTTTTCAAAATCGGTTTGGCCATGCTCTATTATGAGTTTATGTTCCGCGAAAAATTGTGAGCTTATTTAGCTTTTGGCGAGATGAGTGAAGCCAATGAGTCTATTTATTTCTAATTAGAATTCTAATTCTAATTCTATTTAGAATTTATTTCTAAATCTAAAATCGATAGTTCGATCCCATTTGCTTTGTCAATGGATTCGATATTTTCAAACAATCGATTAAATGTAGTTAGGTCGCATCACTAAAATTGTCAGTTACGAACTGTCACGCATATCATCATACAGTGAAAATACTATAAGTAATTCTGCATAACAACAACACCAGAAACTAAATCTGTTTTTACGTATTAACCTTATTTATATTTATTTATTATATATATTTATTCCCTTATATTTAGTCCCTATAGATAATTATCTCAATAAAATGCATTAGATCATTTGGCATAATGACATCCCTAACAACGAATATGAGATATTTTAATTTTAAGGTTTTGTTAGGCAAACGGTGTACTTACATGTTAAAAGTGATCCCTAATGGGATCCTTGAGATGATGGAGCGAATTATTTTTGCATCACTTAACAACACACGAAGGCATGTTGAATAAAATAAAATGTTTTTTTATGAATTGCTTTGACAGCGTTTAGACGTATTCACTCGACAATGTGACAAAATGAACTAATTCAAGTCGCGGCTCAGTTTTGTAAGCCCCGCCCACCGCAGCTCAGTTTACGTGCGGTCATTCTGAGACGCTTAGGCTGCGTCCATGTATTCCAGGTCGCTGCATGAACCCATATCTGTTTTCATTTTATTTTATAAAATGGACAGCCACAAGACAAATTCAATGACGAATAAAAATATTATTTTTTGCTCTATATTATGTTACTCATTATGAGACTCTATGCTTTGGCTTAAAGGTCAAGTTACCAGGCCATAAAATTCCAAAAAAAGACTCATTTCAGACAATTCAGTCAAGGTTCAGTCATTTAATTTCATTCTTCATTCATTTCATTCTTCACTACAACACTCACTCAGACACTACTTGGGGCCTAGACAAAGTGACATTGTAAAAACGATAACGAAGTTCGTTAACAAAAAAATGTATTGGATTGACATATGCCGTCGGTAAGTCACGTGACACATCCCATACATTTTATTCTTTCGAATCGAATCGCTCCGGAGCGAATGCAACTTGTCTAGGCCCCCTGATTTGTCATTTTTGTATTGTGTTGTGTGTGTGTGTTTGTGATATTGTGATTGTGTCGTAATACGCAATTTTCCTTGACAAATTCTTTGTTGCTATTAAAATTTGATGTAATTCAGGGTGTTGTTAAAATGGTCGATCCTATATTCGATTACCAATTTAGGCTCATACTGATAGGCGATAGCACTGTAGGGAAAAGTTCTCTTTTAAAATATTTTACAGATGGTAAATTTGCTGAGGTATTTATTTATAATCTTCGTATTGTTTTGATGAGTTCCTTTTTGCAATGTGAAATTGAACTACGCAATATGTTTCAGTTATCCGATCCAACTGTGGGAGTGGACTTTTTCGCGAGAATCATTGAAGTGAAAGATGGTACCAGAATCAAGCTGCAACTGTGGGACACAGCTGGCCAGGAGAGATTCAGATCTATAACGAAATCTTACTACAGAAACTCTGTTGGTGCATTGCTAGTGTATGATGTTTGCAACAGATCAAGTTTTGAACATATACCACTATGGATGATGGAAGCAAAGAGGCATATAGAACCGCATAGGCCTGTTTTTGCATTGGTAGGCTGTAAAGTAGACTTAGTTGGAACAGATAACAAGAACGGCGCAAGAAGGGAAGTCACGTGTGAAGAGGCTAGGATGTTTGCTGAAGAAAATGGTAAGACAAAATTTTTATTAATGTCAGAATAAAGTCCAGAATTTTTTTTTTATCATCAGCTAAAGTAATTTTTCAATTGCATCATCTTTAACCAGATTCACATGTTACAAAATTTACATTGAGATCAATAAAAAAGAAAGCATATAATTAAATAAAAAATAAACTAAAAATGCTTTAGTTTAAATAAGCAATATGAAATTAGGTTTTAAAAACTTAATTTTTCTCACACGTTTCACATTTCTGTTCACATGGTTCACCATGTGGAAATTGTAATAAAAAGGTTAATTTTATTCCAAAATACAACTACAATTGCATGTATATATTTTTATTGTGTTATATGTACATACATGTAACTTATAGCCTTAATATATTTTATTTAGAAAATATCTCACATATTTCTACCTAAATTTTATGTAAAATCATGTAAACATGGCTGTTATCTCAGCACGGATGACATTCACTTGTTTGCACATGTGATGAGTAAGTGTATTATTATTATACACTCAATAAAACATAATGCACATGTAAGTGGATGGTATCTGGTTACTGCCACCAAATTATGTGTACACGATATGACTATGAAATTCAGTGTGCACTGCCACTGGCAAGCCAAAATACAGTACTAAAGCTTAAATCTTCAACTGATTTATTATGGTACTTAATGCTTACCAAATAGCAATAATCCTAGGTGAAGTAGTAACTACTGGAACAGTAGCAGCGCTTTGTTTTTGGCTAGATTTAGAAAAATTGAATTTTCTTTGATGAAATGTCCATGTCCTTTTCTATATCCATGACAAAGTGTATGCAATTTTTTATGATGTTCAGTTAAGTAATTAAGGCATGAAAGCGTAACTAACAAACTCACTTTCTCATTTATGGGTTGGGGGGTATCTAAAAGTGACTGGATTTTTAAAAATCATTCAATCATTTCATAGTCACGGTTTGTTCACTTTATATACAGTTTATAGTTTATAAAGTGCTGATACTATCTTTTCGGATCTCAAAAATGTTCTACTATCCTACCGCGGTCAGTAATAAAGTAAAACAAGAGCTTCTTCCTCATGTTTAGTTTTTACAAAATTGTTTAGACTAACTTCTGTACTAACTACCTATAAAAATATAGGACTCATTATCTTAAAGTGATAAGGATATTTGCCAAGAGAATAAATTATTTAATTATCTGTAATTAACTAATAAGTATATTAAAATGTGTCTGTTTACAATATGTAATAAAGTTATTGTAATTGTGCTATTTGACACTCAATAATTGCTATTTAAGTAGGCCATTTGTCTGTGTGAAAATAATTTAATAGTCATTGAATACATTATTTTAGTCAAAATGAATTTGAATAAAATATTGCTATTTATTTTACCCAAAAAACATACATTCTTTAGTTGGCCCCATGTTATAGAAACCCATTTTAATTGGATAGTTCTTTTATGATGTCACAGAACCATACCATTCTTTTTTTTAATTAGAATTAATGTTTAATTATCATAAGAATTAAAAATAACTACTTTATGTGATCTACATAAACCCCACTGAATAATCTGATATGGTTCATACATAGATCAGTCAAATAGCCCATTAATAAGTTTATTGCTGGTGCATAATGTAATTTATTGCAATTTCTCTAGTTTAAGTGCGCTTGGTATTTGAAAACTTTCTCATGTAAATGCAGATTAGTATGTAATATTTTTTATGTTGTTTCATACTCTAACTAAACGGCAAATAGTAGATTGACAAGCCCATTGAATGAGCGCTTAGGGTGGAGTGATATAGGCCTCCGCCGAAATTTTCCAACTCTACTATATTCAAATTTTTTTTACGAAAATTCTACTAGATTTGGATATTTTGTGAAAAATCTGTTATACAATGAAATCAGTTATTATCATATCTAACCTTGTAGTTATTGTGAATAACATTTAGCATATTGATAAAAATGTGCATACATTTGAATGTTTTACATTTTTTGTGCCCATTCAAGGTGAAAATATTGCATGTTTATGTATTACAAGCTAATGGCCCCACTAGCCATATTAAGCGGTCAATATACAGTTTAGTTTTTATGTTAAGGTCGACAGACAGGCTTACTGGTTTACTTGATGGAAAGTAGCTACCGTGGTTTGCTAGAACCAATTTTCCTATTTTTTTCCTAATCCCTTATTAATCCAATTAAGTTATGTAAATACACAAATTTATATTTTATATTAAGTGTACAAAATGTCCGTTTTCCAGGCCTACATCACGTAGAGACTTCTGCGAAAATCGGCGTAAACGTTGAAGAGGCATTTGTTCTGGTCGCTCAAGAGGTGTACAATCGTATACAAACCGGAGAATACAAAGTAGAGGACGGATGGGATGGAATAAAAACTGGCTTTAACCGTCCCAACGGCATGGATTTCAATCTTCTCGAAGCAGAAACAGTCCAGTCAACGTGCTGCTAGACAAACATGTAAATACTTGTAGCATAGATTGTGTAATATAAGCATAATATTTTATATTCATTTGTGGATAAGGATATGTGGACAGGATTGAGATGTTTTGCTGAAAATATTAAAAAGGATGAAATTGACACATTATTTGTGATACATAACACCAATTTATGAAACATTATTTTGTATCTAGCTGTTTCATGCTACTTTGTCCGCGTAGTTTTATAAAATGTAGATAGAGAATATGTTACTCGCTGATAATGTAACATCCTATGGGTGAAAGAAATTTTAAAATTGGTGAATAGTTTTTAAGATTATTCAAACTAAAATACAAATCTCTATTTATATTATTGTCAAAAATAAAATCTTTTATACATATTTTTGTCAGTAAGATTGTTTGCTAAGCTAAAGTCTGTGGCTAAAGTAGCCTTTATGATTTGAATTTAGTAGTGTATAAATTGTCCGTTATCTATATTTTTTAATTTTAAATTTGAGTCACAAATTATCTTAAATTTGTCTATATTCCTGTGAACATAGTATCAAAACTAGGGTTCTGGTAAAATACAGTATATTAATTTTCTCAGCACTAAGAGCTCGCATCTGAAGCACAAATTTTAAATTTATATCCCACAATAAATACCTACCATATGACAGAATACAGTGAAAATAATTAAACTAAACTAAGAGAGCTTTAAGTTAACTGTTAACGAGTGTTAACCGTTAGTTAATAGTTAAGTACTTCTGTCCAGTGTGTTAACTGTTAGTTAATACTACTGTCCAATGTATTATGTAACATTAAGTAACATATATTTAGAGAGTCACTAAAATTATAAATGCGATTTTGCATCACTATGATTAAGTTTGCACATTTGGATGTTTGTTACTCAATCACGCAAAGACGGCTGAACCAATTTAAATGGAATTTTTCACAAAGATAATTCATTATCTGGATTGACACATAGTATACTCCGTATCCTGGAAAAATGACAGATTCGTGTGGGATTTTCAAAAAACTAAGTACAGTGAGTACACTAAGTCGCGATCGCATCAAGTTGAAATAAAAAATAAAATAATAATTATAGTCAATGTCATCCTTTTAAATAGAAGAGCAATAATTATTGTTTAATAGTTTTCGCATAAAATACTCTACAAAGACAAATGTTTATTTTACATTTTGGTATAGTTATGTACTCTGTGACCTTTAATATTCGTAATACAATGCCACTAAAACTAGTTAACTTTAAGGTAGTTTCCGTGGAGAATAGAGTTGAGGAGGCCCAACTCTATACATGAGTGAGTAAGTGTCCGTCGAATACGCTCAATTAGGCGGCGCTGTAGTAGCATTGGAGAGTGGCGCTTTAGTTTTTTTTTTTTTTTTTTTTTTTTTTTTATAGTTATCGTGCAATCAGTCCTTCCGACTATGAGCAGATGTGTGGACTGACTATTTCATTCATAAGGAGATATTCCCCAATAGTAACATCCTCCATATTAATATATTGGCTTAGTAATAATAATAATAATAATAATCATTTATTTATATTTGGGAAACAAACAATATCTCGATATACATTACACATACAATACATATAAGAAAAACATAAATCAGCAGTTTCCACTAAATTACTAAATTTAATCTATTGTCGATTTGTAGCCCTAAAAATTTCGTTGTATATTTCTTTTATAGTAGCATTTTATTTACGGTGATTTCATGAACTACGAAACCAACCAATCGTATCAAACACAAATGCTACACTAGCGCCTTTCTGGTCAATTTTTGAACCACTATTTTATGCTTTTAGTTTTTTAGTAGCTTTTAGTTGCACTTTTTCAGTTTATGTAAGTTGGTCCCCCTTACCTCTACCCTCCATAGTAGTTTCATAACCAAAGAACACAAAAAAAACACATAACATAATGTTGTTTTTGTGCGAGGTATGTTCAAATGAGCTGTCGGCAGTTGATCTGGACTAAAAATTAATTAACAATTGTATAATATGAATTTCAGATTGAGTTTTATTTTATACTAACACTTAATTGTAAAATTAATCATGCGGTATGTACCTGTTACAATTTGTAGTTTAATTTTATTAATAATTTGTTACAATATTATGTATAGGGAACCGAAAATCATTATATAATTAATCAGTATCAACGGAATAATTATTGATAACTATTATGTCAATGACAAGTGGCGATAATCTGAAAATTGTAAAAACAAATCAAAAAAGTGTGTGAATTATAAAACTAACACCATCCAATCCAAGATTGTATCAATTAGGTGTCACTTTAGCCTAAAATTCAAGATTATTATATATTTTTTAGTTAACTTTTTTAATTTTTATTAAAAAATAAAGCAATGAGCATTAACCACTTGCATAAGCAGATGTTCCAGTTTGATTCATCTCCCAAGTACATCTGATCAGTTTCATTGAATCGGATCGTCCACCGCCAAGCAAACTAACTGGAAACTAATAAGCTAACTAACAAATAATGTTATCCGTCCACCGAAAAATAAGTGTACACACATGTTCACTAAGTTGCAACTAAGGCGCACAACTAAGTTATTTCGACTTAGTTGGGCTATTTTACGTAGCTACGTAAAAAAGCCCAACTAAGCTAAACTTAACTTAGTTTAAGTGGCGGTAAACGATCGGTTTTAAGAGGCATTTTTGACCGTTTTATTTGGCTTCTCTTTGTCAGCTTTTATCATCTCACTGAATGGTGACGTCACAAACTTGCCATTATTCATCGGTAACTGTAACACCAATAATCCCTGCTGATGTTCCATATGCTGAAGTATTTCAATCATATTTTTGCAACCTGGAGGTCTCGTTCAGAATTAATTAAGGATAATTAATATTATTAGTGGTTTTTTTTTTTCGATTTCACCTTTTTTAATTCTTTTGTTCTGTAGACCATAAAATCTTCACTAGACACTCGATTTGGTAATGGAATCATGATTTGGAATTATGTTTTAAATTATTTTAAATACTTGTAATGTGTAAGTCCTCCTCTCATTTTTTCGTGGGTCTGCCATGATGTAAGAGAAAGAAACAATAAATTAATTCGTTTCTACAATAAATTATTATCGAATCGAGTGATTTAAACAAATACCTAAAGCAGGGCGAGAAGGCAATGGATTGGATACAAAGCAAAGAATGTAAACAAAATTTCAGGGGTTTGTAACATTTTTCTAATAATAATAATAATAATTAGTTAACACGTATATTGGAAGCCTTAATGATGGTACCTGAGCACTTTGGGGAGGATATGGACAATTCTGTTTTGTTTTGGATTGGGAAAAAATATAGGTACATATTATAATAATATAGTTTGAAACTCTTATGTACGTCTACATTATATCTAGTGTATCTGTAAAGTTAAATAAAGTACCTAATTTATTTGATTTTATTTTGCCAAATTTTGGTTGGAAATAACTTATCATCAAGATGTTATTGTAAATGCTTTATTTAATTAAAGATTTTGTTAATTATTTACAATTTGTTTAATTAATACAATAAAAGTGAATGAAAACTTGAGTTTTCTTTTTAAGGAATATAACGCTTGACCTCTTGTTGCTATAACACTTTGGCTAAGCGTTAGTTTCCTAGGGATAGACCCCTAGGGAACTGTACTTATTTTCTTAATGACAGGCACCCTACTTAACGAAATAGTATATCTCTGAGGTCGCTGCCCTACGTCCTTTCCGGCCGATATTCCGGACAACGTGTAGGTATGCAAAATTTCATGATGATTGGTTGAGTACCTAGTTAAGATACAGAAATCATTTATAATATTAGTATGGATTAGTAGAAACATAGGGGCAAGAAGGACAAATTGGGTATTATACTGAAAAACTTAAGCTGTAAACGTGGTTCATAAATTGGCTAGGATGGCGCTTGCGTAGCATTGATTCTTAATATGATACCACCGTAAATAATGTATGATAAAATGCTACTACAGCTCCACACTCTAATTTATATTTCCAATCGACACTTTCTCATCTATAATCAAAGATTTAAATCTTTGTGTAAAATAGAGTTGATGCTCCTCTCCCTCTTCACCAGAAATCCTAATAGTATCTACCCAGTTGGCAACACTGATATTTCTTGTATATGAAGTAGGTAAGTGTTCCTTTTGTTTGCTATAGCTAGTTTATGATAAACACACGCTAGCGAGAGCGTAAATCTTTATAGAAATTTGTCTGACAATTTACGATATTTTACGCTCTCGCTATGTAGTAAATGTAGACATTATAAACTCATACTAGAGCCACTGTTCTGTGCACAGAACAGTGAACACTCTATTTACCAAGGAAAGTAATGGTGTTCTCGTTTTTAATTTTTTTTCCGTGTTTTACAAATATAGGATGCGCTGCTGTAGATCATCCTGTCATCCATTCAATCAACAACCAAGAATTTATTTATTTTCTTGTGTGAATTGAATGTGTTTGTGACTGTGCGTTTAATTTTAAACAAGTATAAAATAATCACGTTACATATATACCCGTTAAAATTTTCACTCGAATCGAATCTATATAATTATCATTATTCCATTATTTATATAAATCTTGAAACTTATTATAATGTCTTCTAATCGCCTAAAATCATCAATACTTGACAAACCACTGAGCAAAGGAAAAGGGGAAGTGTCTTTAGCATTTTATGCTTTATTATTTTCCGAAATAGTTCAATATTGTCAAAGCCGTTCGCATTCAATAAATGAACTACAGAATAAGTAAGTACTACAGGTTTGTTTTTAAATATAGACATTGCTCAGTAGAGGGACGCCATATACATCTATACTAATATGAGAAGATTTGTATTTTTGTTTGGAATGAATTAAACCAAATTAAACTCAAAAATTACTGGACCGGTTTTAAAATTTATTTCACCTATAGAAAGCTACATTATCAGTGAGTAACATGGGCTATATTTTATAAAGTTATGCAGACTAAGTAGTGTACAATAGTTAGTCCATACTTTACTAATATTATAAAGAGGAAAGATTTGATTGTTTGTTTATTTGCATTGAATAATAAATAGGCCTGAAGCTACTGGGCCGATTTGAAATTTTTTTACACTGTTGGTAAGCTATATTATCACATTATCAGAGAGTAACATAGGTTATATTTTGTAAAGTTATGTGGACAAAGTTGTGTGCAACAAGTAGTCATTTATAAAATACTTAGATCCTTTCAGGTCATCTAAACAAATAAAATACACTTTACATAAAGTACTACACAATATAAAAACTCAAATTTTGTTTTCATTTTTTTTTTAATAATTATCGTTGTAACATTTTAGGTTGTCAGAAATGGGCCAAGACGTGGGTACAAGACTCTTGGACCTTTATTTTGTTCGAGAAAGAAATAGCAAACGTGAAATAAAACTTTTAAATATGTTACTCTTTGTCAAATCGACTTTGTGGAAGGTAATATTTTAAAAAAAAGTTATATTTATTTAAAATAAACACTAACTTCAGAATTGTGATTAAGATGTGTTTTGTAGTTTTCTATATTTTTATTTTTATGGTAATAGTAAAAGCAATACTAGCTTTGTGGTATGCAAAAGCACAGGGCTTTTGTATAAGCCATTTAATAACTTTTTTCTCATAAGGACAGATTCTCAAAAAGACAGAGTACATACAAGGCAAAAATGTAGGATTTTATTTTCCATTCTTGAATTTATTAATGTACTTTTTCCTTCTAATTTTTATTAACTGAATTCCTAGTAAAAAAAAAAACCAAAAATACTTATATTAAAACAACTAATTCCTAATGAAAAAAAAAAACAATAAGTACTTAAAATACTAAATTTTGTTAATTTGAAAGTCAACTAGATTTTTTCCTACTTTTATTGGAACAATAAGAGCTTCTCTTCTCTTAAAAGCTGTTATTCGAATAAGCTATTTAATAATGCATTCATAACTGTGAATATGGTACTTTTACTGTAATTTCAGAGGCTTCAAAGATTTGCCTACCTCTATATTTCTATTTAACAAAAAAAAATTACCAGTGTAGATTTCTGTAGAATATTATGTTCATTATTAATAATATACTTTTAGATTTTGTTTGGGAAAGAAGCGGATAAATTGGAACACGCAAACGATGATGAGAAAACATATTACATTATTGAGAAGGATGCATTAGTAAGTTTTTTTTTATTATTTGAATAATCTATATTAATACAAATAAATAAATAAAATATGTGTCCGTTTTATTTTATTTATTTATTATATCAAATGTGTATACTGTATATATATATATAAAAAAAAAACATTATTAAATATTTTGTCTGTGTTCTGCTTCTGACTAATCTCTGAAACGGCTGGACCCATTTTGAAGGGACTTTCGCTGGCAGAAAGCTGATGATAAGGGTGATACCTTTTCTCTTTAAACCTGCAAGGCTTTAAATAATAGGATAAGGGAATGGGCTCTGGCACCTCTTACTCTTCTAACTGCTGCCAGATGGGCTATTGCCAGATGCCAGAAGTGAATATTGAATTTGAAACAACTCAATTTGTCATCTTAAACAATTTTGTCATCCAGGTAAATAAGTTTATAAGTGTCCCAAAAGACAAGGGCTCGTTGAATTGTGCGACATTCAATGCAGGCATCATAGAAGCAGTCCTAACGAGAAGTGGATTTGTAAGTAAAATTATGTGTATCTCTCGTCTTGAACTAATTTTTAAGTAGCAATGGAAAAAATTGTTGCTTCACCTAATACCTAGTGCAAAACTTGAATATCTATAGAAAATAGTGGCGAATTTAATCTAATTTAGACACCAAAAACCAGAATTTTATACAACAGGGCTTGTGTTCGTACCAATATTATAAAAATCACATATTTTGGTGTAAAATCTATAAGATTTAGCTGTCGGATTTATCCAAAAAATATTTTCGTGTCCATCGCCAGAGCCGGATATATACGACAAATTTCTCTACTTGTATGTTTATTTTTAAATGATGAGTTGCTTTCTCTTTAAAAAAAAATAGGAGTCAAGGGCCTAGGGCACGACAAGCGGTTAAAGGCCACTCCTGCAACAAGCGGTTAAAGGCTTAATACTACATTTACTTATAAGTTATAGCTAAGTGGCCAAGAAGTTGTTCAACATTAATAATCTTCCTTTCCAGCCAGCCAAAGTGAGTGCTCATTGGCACAAAGGAACCACATACATGGTCAAATTTGAAGATTCTGTAATAACCAGGGACAAATCTTTGGATGATCGATAAATTGCTGTTTAAAAATGTATCTTTATTGCATAATGTCTTTTGTTATTAACGAAATAAGTTTTTTTTTATGTTAGTTGAAATTAAATTAGTGATCTAGTATTCTTGGGGACTTTTATTTATCTGTTGTAAGTAGAATGAAATTTAAGTAAAAATTGTGCCAAGAGCTGGCCAGAATTGAACACAAGATAACGCAATTTATAGCCAATCAACAAAATATAGAGAGGTGTTCATACATCCACCATATAGCCCTGACCTTGCACACAGATTTTCATCAGTTTGAAGAATTCATGTTTGTTTAGTTTTTTATTGCAAATGATACTAACTATACTCTATTCTATAAGTACTATAAAATACATATAAACATCACTATTAACCCTCCCTCCACTTGGCTCCCACGTCTAGAATCCCATGGGATACTAGTTGGTGGTATTGTTTTTAAAATTATTACCCACTGTACAATTGTGGGTATGGTCGGTGGTACGGTGGGTCAGAAGCTTCATTCAGTATTCTTTAGAGGTAATATTAGGACTGTAACATCAAGAAAAGACAAAATTTTTTGGACGTTCCACCACAGAGCTACTTTGAAACCGCACTACTGGGAATAATCCAGCTTACGTTTCAATAGGTTTTTTACTTGTGCAGCTTGTGGTACCGATTTTAGTTCTTTGAGTGACCGCTAAAGACGCTGTGCAATTCAATTCAATAAACATATGGTAGGTATTGTACGTAAAATTTAATAATATAGATTTCCCAATACATATAATAGTTTAATTTCAGTACATTCTGTAAACTAATATTTTCATTTGAGGAAACTAGTCTCAAAATAACAATTTAAATTAATTTAAACAATCTATCACGGTATTTGATTTTTCCACATCGGACATCTTTTTCAAATTGAAATCTTTGCTTACGAACTATGTAGCCGTAGAGAATCATTGGGGTAATTAACAGAACACCTTTTATAGCTGCACTTTTGCAAGCTTTGAAGTAATCGAACTGACATGTTTTCATAGACAGAAACCTTTGGACAGCTGGATCAAACTGGAAATATAAATTTAAACATAAATACACAATAACACTTAATGAAGGCTCGCTTAAATTTGCAAGTAATAATCTTACTTGCAATAATATTGAACTAGCTAAAAATATACCTAAACAAGAGAATCTTGTTGCCATCTTTATTGGCATGGCCCTTTAGCTAGTTTCTAGAAAAAAACCGATAATTCAATTCCAGTTAGTCCTAGTAAACAATTATGTTCATTGAAACCAATATTAAAAAATAAAAAGTTAACCAACAACATAACCGGCCCCGCATTCATGCATCTTTGGATCAGTACGACGCTTCAAGAACTCCTCTCTCCATTTCTTTCTGCGCTCAATTTGACTCCTTATAATCTTGCATTCAATTTCAGAAAATCCATAATTATCAGCCATCGTTACTAGATTTATTATGGACTTAACTCTTCTGAGCAATCCATAAGATGAATTTGACACAAAAATCAAAAAAATTTCAGCTGACAGAAGAGTGGTTCAAAAATAGAATTCAATTGCTCAGTGTTTTAGAATCTACGTTTAATTATGATAAAAGCTTTCACTATGATGGTTGCTTTATTGCATGAACATAAATAATACAATTTTTTTGCTACATACATTTTGCTTATAGTTCATTAAATGAGTTTGAATAGTCTGTCCCTATAGAGAAGCTCTCCTTTCCTAATCTTCTCTTCACGGGTAGTGCGCTCCTTGTTAACTATATACCCATAGGCCAGCATAGGAAGAATAATAACTCCTACGCCAAATAAGCTGTTTCTGAGATTTGGTTTAAAATGGTCAAATTGAGTCACTTTCATAGATAAGAACCGCTGTACCGCTGGGTCAAACTGAAAACAATATTTTAATTATCATTTATATATTCTATTTTTTATATAGTGAATAGAAATTTTAAAAATTACGTAATTATACTTACCACATATCCAGCTTCGGAAGCATGTTTCCAAGGATTCTGTCTTTGTTTTAGAAACTCTTTCCTCATTTCAGCACGCTTAATAGCCTGCTGCTTAACTAGGTTAAATTCTGCATCAGATATCCCGTATTTATTTTCCATTTTAAATAGATTTTGATCAAATGAAACGAAACGTTGTTTACGAATTTAGATTACTCGATCTCGAGCTCTCGAGCGAACTATTTATTTATTTATACCTACCATGAAAATTGTAAGTAGAAGTAGTCTGTAGACTAAAGGGCTTATTACACTATTCAATTTAATTTGTAGAAACTACTAGGAAACAGGAAACTGTAATCGCAGTTAGAACAGATTGAATCCAATTTAGTGAAATCGGAGGTCCCAATCTTTCTGTTTTTTAAATTGAATACCACTTAGGATAGTGTAATCTTAGGAAGTGAAAAAATAATCGATATTTATTAAAATACAACAAAGCTATTCTATGCACACTTGTAGGTGCGGCCTGTTTCATTTTATAGCTTTGTTGTATAGTACTCTAGTAACTCTTTTAATGTGTTTTATTACATTAAAAGTAATTTGGGTGCAAGTTCACATAAAAAGACACGAATCTCACTTAAACAATAGATCGAAATGATCAATTAAAAAAAAAAGTTCTAATAACTTGTGTAACTATAGGTATTATTGATTATTATTAATATTGCATATCTACCTATTTTAGACATATTTGAAGGTTAATACGATATAATATGGATGGAACGATTTCAAATACCAATTCATTCACTGTGATAGGTTTATAATTCTTATAAATATACACTCTGGTGCAATGAAATCGCACATGTAAACATTTTTTTGAAAAATATGGTGTTATTTTTTTTTTTATTTAAAAAGTCACATATTTTTTACAATAGGATGAAAGGTTATTTCAATACCTATTCAATGATACCATATAAGCGGTGATAAGTTTACTTTACTGCCGAAAAGGAAAGCAAAAACAACAAACCCCAAAATTGCTTACTTAGCGCACTGCAGTTTGCGATAGCAATTGCAGGTATAAAAAGGCCTGTTTTGAGTAAAACGTCATCATTTGCATTTCAACGCTCTACGTGAAAGGACGCCTAGTGACTACAGTTGCAACATTCTGAAGAAAATGGATACTACTCCGGAAAAAGCCGCTCAAGTCGTTGTTCTAATTGAAACAGGCCAGAACCAGAGTGCAGTAGCTAGACAGCTGAATATCAGCCGATATTCAGTTCGTCGTGTATACCAGCGCTATCGGGAGACTGGTGGCTATGGACGGCGACGAGGATCTGGTCGTGCCAGAGCTACAACTCAAC
Organism: Synanthedon tipuliformis; assembly: GCA_947623395.1. Classification (NCBI taxonomy): domain Eukaryota; kingdom Metazoa; phylum Arthropoda; class Insecta; order Lepidoptera; family Sesiidae; genus Synanthedon; species Synanthedon tipuliformis. The sequence goes on along the minus strand of OX392418.1, from coordinate 10,298,424 downwards.
GGGACAACCGATTTCTCGTAACGACGTCATTGCGAAATCGACGACTGACTGCCGTTGATCTTGCACAACACCTTCAAGAGGTACGTGAAGTGGAAGTCAGCCGGTGGACAGTTAGAAGAAGACTTGCCGAAGGTGGCCTGACTGCGCGTAGGTCAGTAAATGCTCCTAATCTAACACCAGCTCACCGCCGCGACCGTCTTCAATTTGCACAAGAACATGTGCACTGGACACTCGACCAATGGAGAGCAGTCCTGTTCTCAGATGAGTCCAGGATGTGTCTTCACGGCAATGATGGTCGAGGAAGGGTCTATAGAAGGCCTACAGAGAGATTCTCCCAGTGTTGCATCACAGAACGTGTGGCATACGGCGGTGGTTCGTGTATGTTCTGGGGAGGCATTTCACTCGAAGCGAAAACGGAGCTTGTCTTCATCACGGGGGCCAATATCAGGCGACAAACAAGAGGATTGACATCTCAGCGGTACATTGAGGAAGTTCTCCAGGAACATGTCGTACCATTTAGCGGTTTTGTTGGAGAGAACTTTCTCTTTATGCATGACAATGCAAGACCCCATACAGCTGCTATAGTACAACAATACTTGCAAGAGGTAAATATCCCCGTGATGGAGTGGCCAGCTCGAAGCCCGGACCTTAATCCGATCGAGCACTTATGGGACGAGTTAAAAAGAAAAATAAGAGGCAGAAATATTGCTCCAGCCAATCTTCTGGAGCTACAAAATGCGCTAAAGGAGGAATGGGAAGCCATAGCACAAGACTTTGTCAAACACTTAATAGAGTCTATGGAAAACCGGTGTCAAGCGGTTATTCGGGCAAGAGGGGGTAACACTTCTTATTAATAAATGTTTTTTCACTACATTTTGTGATTTTTTTTAATAATCCCCAATTTTCGAACTTTTTAGTTAAGCAAAAATCCGCTGATAAAAATGTATTTGTTGTTTTTGCTTCTCTTTTCGGCAGTAAGGTAAACTTATTACCGCTTATATGGTATCATTGAATAGGTATTGAAATAGCCTTTCATCCCACTTAAAATATATATATATGTCTTTTCAAATAAAAAAAATAAACAATACTTTTCAAAAAATCTTTACATGTGCGATTTCATTGCACCAGAGTGTAGCTAACTAAATTACAGTAACTACTTAAAAACTTAATATAAATATTTTTGTAGTTTATTATTTTCTATAATATAATATACTTATGAAATTACAAAATTTGTTTTGAATTCCATTTTAGAGGTTACTTTGGGATTTAATTATACCGAGTGAAGTATTATAAATATTATATCTATTTGTAAATATCAAAAATCTGTATAATCCATACTAATATTATAAATGCAAACGTAACTCTGTCTGTCTGCTACCTTTTCAAGCCTTAACTACTCAACCGATCATCATGAAATTTTGCATACATGTTGTCAGGGATACAGAAAAGAACCTATGTCCTTATCACCTATATCACAAACTAAACAACTACCACAAACTAAATAGTTAGATACTAACGGGTACCTTTCATCGAGACAAAAAAGTACTGTTCCCGAGTGATCATATAGATAAAGAAACATCATAAACATAAAGAATAGGGCGCCACTGTCGCGTGGCTATGCCACCGTCGTCACAGTGATAACGATCAGAATTGTCAGACGTTATTACTAGATTGGACTGTAAGAAATCGGATAATGTAATAACAGCATTAATCTAAACACCATGGAACCATAGATAGCATGATCCTGCGCCTCTACGGATGCTACTCTATGTTTTACAATGTAGCATGAAAGAAAGAATGGTGAATGAAACAATTAAATTCAATCATTCATTGACGACTGAATGAATTTCGGCCACCATCTTTTTGATTTCCTTGTTGTCGTTGTCAGCTCGGTGATTTCGTAAAATCCCTCAAAAATGGGTCGTATGCACGCACCTGGGTAATATTAATATCACTACGTTATTTCAATATATTAATTATTTATTTTAAGTGTGGTATTGTGAAGATTCTTAAAAAAAATGTGTTTGCCGTATAACCTAATCGTTACCACTATGACCACATGGCCAGGATAACGTGATATTTTACTTTCAGTAAGGGTATATCCCAGTCTGCGCTGCCGTATCGTCGCAGTGTCCCAACGTGGTTAAAGTTGACCGCTGAAGATGTTAAAGAACAGATTTTCAAGCTTGGCAAAAAGGGTCTCACCCCTTCTCAAATTGGTAAGTAACTTCTCGTTACAAGATAATTTGTACAATGTTAAAGAAGTATTATAACATATTTTTGTGTTGTGTTGTAATATTCTTGTAATAATGGTGATATTAAACCGTAAATGAATAACAACACCACTAGAAATAATAGCACTGTGGAGAGGAATAAAATGGCTTTGGTGTTTATCCTCACAAATTATTAGTTATTGCATACTTAAGTATACTAAAATATTGATGTTGACATTTCTCAATACAAATATTTTACACTTTCAGTAATGTTTTCTATGTTAAGTTTGATAAAGAGGCTGAAGTGAAGGTCCACTTGGTGGTAAATGGCTACCGTCGCCTAAACTCAAGCAACACCACAGGTGATGCAAGTGTGTTGCAGACCATAGTAGGATTAAGTATAAGGAATTGGGAAGGGCATCCCTTACTCATTCACTGAAACGCAACAGTATACATGCTGTTATTTAAGGGCATACAACATACATGCTGTTATTTCCTGTGGCACCCCTTCTGTAAGGGGTGCCACAGTATCACTATTTCCAAATTCATACCAGAGCCAGCATTTAAGTTAAAATCCAGAGTTGACCCTCCAGGTTACAAAACCCGGGACTCCCAAAACATAGCATTCATGCGAGCAATCTAACCACACATCCAAAATCAAAATATTTATTGATCAATTGAGTTTCTACAAGACACTCTTATGATCGTCATTATAAATTTAAATCTACCAGGAATTTATTAAAGTATACATACAATACTAAATAATATGAGCTCTCTCTCTAACTAATATGAGCTCCGAATCGCTTAAATCCAATGGGCTCATCAAAATATTTCAATAAAGTTCAATGTAAAAGGGAACATACATTTATAATAATGTTGATTGGAAGGACCACAAGGGAAAGAAAACCTTCCATATAGACTTTATAGGAATCCTCTTTCTTGTCACAATATACTTGTGGAAAGTGTTACTTATATTTTAAGAAGAGTTACCATTTTGGAAATTAAGCATATAATTATGTGTAAACTGGTTTCCCTTTCCAAATAGGTAATTAATGTAATACTTTTTGTCCGTCAGGTGTTATGCTCAGAGATTCTCATGGTGTGGCCCAGGTGAGATTTGTGACTGGCAAAAAGATCCTGCGCATAATGAAAGCCATGGGTCTTGCCCCTGATCTACCCGAGGACCTATACTATCTGATCAAGAAGGCTGTGGCCATGCGGAAGCATTTAGAACGGAACCGAAAAGATAAGGATAGTAAGTTTAGACTTATCCTTGTAGAGTCCCGTATCCACAGATTGGCTCGATATTATAAGACTAAGAGTGTACTCCCACCAAACTGGAAGTATGAATCGAGCACTGCTTCAGCCCTGGTGGCTTAAGTTATAATAAAAATATAAATTTCCTAAATTTGTTTCATTTATAATATTTTCTACAAATTTCTTCCTTTGATTCAATTAAATGATTTCCAACTGATTATTACTACAAAATTGTAGTTCCTATTGTTGCTTTTCTAGATTTTTTATTGATACAAATGGACATATTATATTTTAGCACCTGTTTTATTCACTCTTCATATTATCACCATAAATAAAATATAACAGTACATATGTTATAGAATATTTGTGTTGAAATTTGTTGAGCACCATAATTATGAAGACGAGAGCTTTATAAGGGCATATAATTGTAGGAAATGAATGGTGATACATTTTATAAAAGTTTAAATCCAATGAATTTATTGTTTATAAACCTAAGTAATTGTCTTTATTTTAAACTATACTCGATGACAGTATGACATCTGCAAATTCTAACCATAATATGAGTTATTATTTTTCAATCTTATGATTTAGCCCACCCTCTGATGTAATGATTGCAACAAGTATAGAACAATTCTCTTTCGAAGCAGCTTTGGCTTCCTTAATAAAAGGATCTTATAATAATAATAATAATTTATTTTTCATTTATCAATTTACATATTCATAGACATGTGAATTTCAAGTCATTTTGAAAATTTAATTAGGTTGAGTACTAGCGTCTAAACTAGGCCGTATCTTAGACGCTAGTTACTTCCAATGACATTTTAAGACACATTTCAAGACATTTTCGAACCCATAAATTAGTGGGTAATTTAAAACTTTACAAATAAAAATATACAAAATCTCACATTAGGTATTATAAGTATGAAAGTTAGAAATACCCTCTGGAGTTGTGAAACAAGTTGTAACCACTAAAATAATGGACATAAGACAAAAAGAACAATAAAAATAAGTTAAAAAAATATAAACGAAATATAACTAAAAAATTTAACTTTGTGTTTTCTACATGTATTAAATTGTATTTAAATCTTTTGACAGTTATCACAAAAATTATTCTATTTATAAAGTAAATAACATATATACTATAAAAATAAACAAACATAAACATGTGTGGAATCAAACCAGATCGTGTACTGAAATACAATGAATAGTTATTTAATGATAAACATTACTGCCAATCACTACTTTACAAGTTATTTCAAATATAATTATAAGATATCGAGTAGTAATATAAAAGTGCTTCCATTTTCTTCTTTTCGTTATTCGTAACTCCCGGCAACCAACTCCTTCCGCCTGCGCACACTCCATGGCGCGACCGGTGTTGCCAATACATGTATACTATTAAAATAACATACACACATACATACATAAATACATACATACATACACTCATCCATACATACATGCATGCATCCATACATGCACACATACAAAACAGTGCAACATAGGCACAGAACATAGGTGTAAACAAGTGTGGCCGTGTACTAGCTTATGTTATTGTTAATAGATTTTCTGTTTGTTCATATGTTTTGTTTTTGAGCCAGTCAACAATTATCTTTTTAACATCAAGTTTATTGCGTGAATATATTTCATGAATTTTATTCAGTTTGTTATAAAGCAAAGGACCCAAATAACACTGGAATTTATTAATATAAGATGTATTGAATGCCGTAACTGGACAGACTCTGTCTTTACGCCTTTTTAATGACAAATTGTCCACGTAGGGAAGTCTTAGATGTTGGGACAATATGGTTTCTTTAATAAAAAGTTGTCTAATAGTCAAAACGTCACACTCAGAGTATAGTTTACTGGTAGGATGTCTGAAGGGTTTTAAGGTCATTACTTTAAGCAAAGCTCTTTATTTTATTTATTTTTATTTTTATTTTATTTTTATTATATTTGGGAAACAAACAATATCTCGATACACATTACACATACACATAAGAAAAACATAAATCAGCAAAGTTTCCACTAAATTACTAAAACAAATTTTGAATTGAAGCTGGGAGAAAACATACAAAAAGGCAAACAAAATAAAAGAAAGAAAGAAGACAATTAATAAATAACATATAACTACAACATACAAAATAAACAAATAAACTAATAAACTGGCTGCTATAAAAAGAACACTACATAACTAAATTATCGAGGACCTGTTTAAGACTTCGTTTATACGCTCCTATAGGACAACTGAAAATATCTAGGTCCTGCAAGTGCTCATTATAAAATTTACAGGATCGATGCAAAAAGTTATTACTAGTATATCTCTTTTTATGTAACTGAATATGTAACGAGCACTTGCGGCGCGAATTCACTCGAGGGCAACTCAAACCAATGTTACTTAATAAAAACGGTGAATCAATTTGATCATTTAAAATCTTATATAAAAACAGTTGATCTCTCAGAATTCGTCTATGACTAAGAGGTGCGAACGAGGGTGCATTGTCAAATCTATAATGAAGATGTTTCAAATACAAGCTGAATACCCTATCCAACTTCTTAATTTGAGTTTTATATTGTGGGTTCCAAACAATAGACCCGTACTCGAGTAGAGGTCTGACGTAGGAGTTGAATAAGAGAGAGAGGGTTGAACTGGCTTTGAAATCCTTGCTGACTCTAAGAACAAATCCAAGCATGCGGTTGGCTTTGGATATTATATAGTCAAGATGCTCGTCAAATGTCAATCTACTATCCAGTAGTATACCCAAGTCTCTCGTAACTAAAACACGCGTTAAAGTGACATGGTCGAAATTGTACTCATATTTAAGATGATTAGGGTTTCTAGAGAAAGAAATTACATTACATTTCTTAATATTAAGGTCCAAGTAGTTAATTTTACAGTAACTTATAAATTTATCGAGATCCTCTTGTAGGGCCATGCAATCGGATAATGTTTTAATTTTTCTGAAAATCTTCATGTCATCAGCGTATAGTAGAAAGTTGGACTGATCAAAAACATCAACAATGTCATTAATGAATAGGTTGAAAAATAGGGGAGCCAGATGCGAACCCTGAGGCAGGCCAGATGTGACCGGAAGAAAAGAAGAGCAAAACCCTTTAATTGTCACTGCTTGGCTTCGTTCACGAAGATAGGATGTTATCCATCGTAAAAGATCTCCGTGTATGCCGGCTACTTGTAGCTTACGCACCAACACCGAATGCCTTACTTTGTCGAATGCCTTCGAGTAATCGGTATATATAGCGTCCGTTTGAAAACCAGTTTCCATCGCAGAGGCAACCTGATGTACAAATTCACAAACATTACTTTCAGTGGATTTTTTATTTACAAATCCGTGCTGTTGGTTGATAATTGTAGGCCTTAATAGGGGATAAATATGGTCATATATAATTTTTTCAAATAATTTAGCAATAGTGTTAAGTTTCGATATAGGTCTATAATTAGCGATGCTGTGTTTGTCACCATTTTTGTATAAAGGAATTACATGGGATTGTTTCCAGACTTCAGGCATCGTACCAGAACTCAGCGACAGATTGAAAAGAATGAATAATGGCGCAGCAAGATGCTCACGACAACTTCTAAGGAAAATTGGTGGTATATTGTCCGGGCCAGAACCTTTATTTGTGTCCAATTTTTTTAAATAGTTCTTTACGGTCTCCACAGAGATATTAATCGAATTGATGAGAGTAGGGTTAGATGGTAGAATGTTAGGCTGTGCACTGTTAGAGCTGAACGCAAGTTTGGGATCAACGTCAGGTTCAAAGACAGAGTGAAAACATTTATTGAATAACTCGCATATTTCCTCGGTATCGCTAGATGAGATGTTGTTTAGTGTCATTGTCGCGGGCAAGTCGGAGCAGCTTTTTTTGGCCTTAACAAAAGACCAAAAATATTTGCTACTCCGTTTAATGTTACTTTCTGCTCTAGATATAAAATTATCATAGCACATTCGCTGCACACGCTTCTCTCGATCCCGTAAACGCTGAAAAGTATCACGATCAACAACCCTTCCATACTTTTTAAATTTTTTATGGAATTTCAGCTTTTCCTTAGTAATTTTTATTAGCGCCCTAGAATACCAGATTGGGAAACGATTATCGTTTCTAACGTATGTGGTCGGGATGTTATTAATGATTATATTGTTAATGATTTTATAAAAAATCTCAACACACAAATTGATATCGTTAGAGCATAGCTCAGAAGACCAGTCAATTTTAGATAAAATGTCATTGATAATACCAAAATCTGCAGAATGAAACAAACGAAGTAAACGCGGTTTAGATTGTATGGAGGATTGGTGCGCAACCCGCACAGCCACCTCCAGAGCCGGGTGATGACCGTCCTCCGTGACCAATGGTTTATCGCAGCGAACAACCTCGCAAATAAGTCCACCGATAATAAGATCAAGCTGCCTGGAATTAGTATTTAAAACGTAATTATATTGATTAAAATTTGTAACACTTAAAAAATTGTATAAAAGATTAATTAATGTATCATTTCTACAGTCGTTAATTAAGAGTGAGTGATTATCAGGTGACCACTTCGCAGAGGGGACATTAAAATCACCGAGAATCAGATAGTCATCATCGGGCTGGTTAAGAAAAACGTCCGTAACGAAATCGAAGAACTGACTCAACGACTCACTGTGGTTTCGCCACTTTCCAATTTTATCTTAATATTTTCTATTTTATTATGCAGATAAAATACGTAAATAAGCTATTTATAAAATAACCCACGATACTGACAAAACTGCATACCTAAACTATAACATGATTTTTTTTTAAATAGATTCATGTTATAGTTTTTTAATAGCCTAAAGTATTGGTAGGGCAGTTTAGGTTTCAAAAATAGTAGTTACTGAGTCAGTTGTGGCCAGGCTTGGCTCGAAAGTTAGGCATGAAAAAGCAACAAACACATTCAGAATAACTTTCATATTACACATAATAAATAAAAGAAGTTTCAATTTAACAATCATATTTATTTACAAATTCAAATTACACAAAACAAATATTACTTATACATAAGGATTCCAGTTGCTTCCGTCTTCCGGATGCAAACTATTGGTTATTAATAAAACAACATCAACTATCCACCAAATACCGAGCCCTCCTAAAGTTAATAGCTTTCCCACCGCTGTACCCGTTTGACCTAAACAAAACCGATCCATTCCGAGAAATCCCAATAATATACTATATATAAGAGTTGTGGTAAAATAATGTCCGGAATATCGCACACATGGAAATCCATCTCTAAGGAAACTCCTGCTGCCATAACATTCAATGCCTGGTAATGGTTTGCAAGTGAGTTTTGTTATCTCGACTTCTTCATAGCGCACTCCGCCAAATTTAACACAGCCATGACCCAATGCATCTCTAGCGGTATGGTTTCCTTTATGGTCGTAGGGTTCGTCGCAATCAAGAAACTCCAGCGGAAGAAAACTGCACTTCACTAGCGGTCCTAGAGGTCGATAAGGCTCATCCTTGTATGGATCAACTTCGCTTAATGTAGAGGGTAAAAACAGAAGAAATATCTTTGCAGCTGTAATGAAGTTCATGTCAAAAAATAGTCTTAAGGAACATGAATTGGATTGGAACACTAGTATAAAACCATGTTTACGCACAATAATGGTAAGCAATAAATAATTGATATTCCGATGTCTTAGCTGTATAGGCTAAATTCAGATTCCCTGAGTACAGGTGAACACGTAAAAACAACCACTAATTTTAATCATGGTATACTCATTACTTAGTAATAAAAAAAGGAAAATGGGTATTTTAACATTTTTAGGTAAACCAAAAACCCTTGCAAAAACCACTTCCTCTTATAAATAAATTTAAAATTATAAACAACCAACCACAACTTTTTATACAAATGATTATATATTTGACATGACAGTGACAGTGACATAGGTGACACTTCATAACCAGAATTTGATTTTTCAACTTGGTTACGATGGCCTCTAGTATGAGTAATGGCTGGACTCGCTGGTCTCTGTGTTGTTTTTTTATTTTACATGACAATGATATTATTTATTTCGATTCGAGACTTCGAATACCGAATAATAATATATAATATTCGAATAATAATATATAAAATATAATAACTTATAATATACAATTTCCGTATATATTATAAGTTACTCTATGCTTCGAGTGTAGTTGGTTGGTGTATGTACATAATGTAATGTAAAATTGTAATTGTAAACTTAAATAAATGAGTGATTTTTGAGATTTCATTACCATTTTAAACCTAAGAAGAAGAAGAAGAGATTTCATTAGGTACTTGACTATTTTAGTTTGCTGTTTTGCTTTTTTTCTTCTCTGATATTCTTTTCATATTAAAGTAATAAAGGATTATTAGCTATGGAAGTGTTTAACAAGTTTTACTCGTCGGTCAGTAGCACAGTTTCCCAGTTGTCCGGTGTTTTACCTGGTAATCCTGTAACCAGAGAATTTGAGGCTACGCAGTTTATTGCTAGCGCAGGTCCAGGTAATTTATACATTTTTAGTAAATCTTACTATCCTTTACTAATATTTGAAATGTTAAGGTCGACAGACAAGACAGGCCCACTGTCAACTTTATGGAAGGTGTTTGCCACCGCCTATTAATACAATCAACGCCACAGGTGCTGCTTGACCATAGTAGGATTGATTCAGGATTAAGAATTATTTCACGGTGGTCTTCTGTAAGGTGGTTACTGACAACAGATGGACTCCCCTGTTTTCCAGATTCAGACTAAAGCCAAAGTTGGCCCTGCGGGAAGTGAACCAGATTGTTCTTGGAAACACTAGCCACTCATCCATTGAGCTTATCAGTTTCTTAATGATTTTATGATTTCAGGTTTATTATGGAAAATTTATAAAGGCTATAAGAAATCTACCAAACAAGAGGCTTCTATATTTGTGTTTGAAAAGAAATGTTTAGAAAGGTGGTCAAAAGCAGACAGAGACATAATGTTAGAGACACTTAGACGTGGCATAGTTCAGCTAACAAAACTTCGTCACCCACAAATATTAACTGTTCAACACAGTCTCGAAGAAAGCAGAGAGAGCTTAGCATTTGCTACGGAACCAGTATTTGCAAGCTTAGCAAATGTTCTTGGCAATAATGAGAACATGCCGCAGCCTATACCGAACCACCTAGTCAATTACAAGTTGTATGAACTCGAAATCAAATATGGGTTAATGCAAATTGCCGAGGGTTTAGCCTTTTTACACAATGATGTCAAACTATTGCATCACAATATATGTCCAGAATCAATAATTGTGAACCAACAGGGCGCTTGGAAGATATTTGGCTTTGATTTTTGCATAGCTAATCAAAGTCAACCTGGAGTAGCGCCTTTTTGGCCCTTCACAGAATATTGTCAGGCAATGCATCATCTAACGCAACCCACTTTAGACTACTTAGCTCCAGAGTATATACTGTCTGCTTCTCATTCCCCTGCAAGTGATATTTTTTCCCTCGGCATGATGATATACGCTTTGCATAGTACCGGACATCAAACGTTGGGTAACCTCGGTACTGATTATATGAAATTTAAGAGATTTGTGAATGAAATGAAAAACATATCTCCGTCTCGACTGTCTTGTGTGACTGAAGGTTTGAGGGAATATGTTAAATTGATGTTGAACACCACACCTGAATTGCGACCGGATCCACATCAGTTTTTAAAGGTTAGAATATTTTTAGCCTGTTTATGCATTTTTTTATATTAGGGTTTATGGACTGGATATATACCGATCACAGCAGTATTAAGGATCAGAAAATGGGAAGGGTAAAAATAGCACACATGCTGTTTTTTCACAGTAGTCTCTTGTAAGGAGGTGGTTACTGCCACCAGATGGTGGCAGTAATGCCACTGCTTATCAGATTCAGGAATCAAACCTAGGACTCCTGAGACCTGGGCTGTAACTTGTTTACAAGGTTTTTTAATCATCTTTCTCTACAACTTTCAGGTACCATATTTTGAGGATGTCGGAGTGAAAACTTTGAACTACCTAGACTCACTTTTTCAATGGGATAATCTTCAAAAATCCCAATTTTACAAAGGCCTCCCACAAATCATACAAAAGATTCCACACAGAATACAAATATACCGAATCCTTCCTTGTCTCACGAAGGAGTTTATCAACCCGCCGATGGTTCCTTTTGTTCTACCAAATGTTTTGCTCATCGCCGAGAACTCCACTAAAGAAGAATTCGTGAAATATATTCTCCCCGAACTAAAACCTGTCATGTTAATACAAGATCCGATACAGATATTACTGATTTTTATGCAAAAAATGGAATTACTTTTGAAGTTAACTCCAGGGGAGGAAGTCAAAACAGATATCCTGCCGATGCTTTATCGGGCCCTAGAAGCCGATGCCCAACAGATTCAGGAGCTTTGTCTCTCCGTTTTACCAACATTCGCATCTCTCATCGACTATCCGGCCATGAAGAATGCTCTATTGCCTCGAATAAAGAAGTTGTGTATGAGCACAAACTATATATCTGTGAGAGTCAATTGTTTGCTCTGTTTGGGCAAATTGTTGGAACATTTGGACAAATGGTTGGTGTTGGACGAAATTATACCGTTTCTGCCTCAAATACCATCGAGGGAACCGGCAGTGCTTATGGGGATATTGGGTAAGAATCAATATATGTATGTATTTACTAAAAAAAAAGTAATCTATGTAGTATATCAACTGTCTGGGTATCCATAATACAAGCATTAAGTTGCTTACTTTGGAACTAGATGGTGCTGTGTGGTATGTGTGAATATATTTATATTTATTTATATATTTATATAATGTTGACACAAAGAAATATTTATTTTCCTTTAGCCTTTAAAATTTAGGTAAGTATAAGCAACACTCCCAGGTTTATTCGATACTCAGAGGTCCATAACCACCAAAATGTAAGTTTCTGTGAAGAAGGAAATGAGATATATTTCCAAAAATTATGTCTCCCGAGACATCCTAACCAACTTGCTGTGCCTGACACAATAAAACGTCTCAAGAGACTTAAAAATACAAGATTGATTGAGTAGATTGATGATCCGTGGCTACATTAAGAGTTGTTCCCAGTGAGGAATTTGCTTTTCACATCCTGAAATAACTTCCACAAATCTTCTTATAGTCTTAGGACTATACAGTCTTGAGTCTAGTCCTAGACATGATACAGATGTTAAAAAAAAGCTAATTAATTTTATCAATATTTTAGTAGCTTTTTTTTTTGGAAAAATACAAAATGCCACTAAAATTTGTTTGAAATTCCGCATTAGATGTTATTTTAGGATTTAATTATATCGAGTGACGTATTTATTATAAATCGTGTATCCTCAATATTTACATATTTTTTTTTCACAAATACAAATATTATCATTTCTTAAAAAAAAATGATCTTATTCAGGTATATACAAACTGGCATTGAGCCACAAGAAATTGGGGATAACGAAGGAAGTGATGGCCACTAAGGTGCTCCCGTTCCTGATCCCACTTTGCGTGGAGAACGGACTGACTCTGAACCAGTTCAACGCGTTGGTCTCTTTGGTGAAACAGATGATCTCCAAAGTGGAGACGGAGCACAGGGCCAAGTTGGAGCAATTGAACTCTATACAAAATGAATCAAAGTGAGTGTGACAATTATATTACTCTAAAAACTAAATTTTCTCCGCTGTGTCTTAAATAACTTAAATATAAATTTTTTGGTTGCACTAGAAGACTAAACAATGTTTTCCCTATCGTTGACTAATGCTTGAGATATAATTTTTTATATCTTTTTTTTTTTCATTAAGTTATTAATATTAATATTTATTTATTTAATAACTTAATGAAAAAATAATTAGTTCTTAAGCATGTCAATGATAGGGATAACATTAATATTTAATATTTATTTATTTTCTTAATCTTAAATTTTTTTACAATATAATATATTATATAAAAACAATAAATATTATAAAAAATATATAAATATAAATATTATTATTAAGTTGTTAAGTAATTAAAGGAGTGTTTAATTACTTAATTTTGCGACAAACTAAAGGAGTGGCCACTGTCGCCAGACTTGGTGACCATACACATTGTGCAATGGATCTAGTTGAAGAGTTTTTTTTGTAATGTATAAGTAATGAAATTAAACAAACAGGGTAATGGATCAAGCGTTCTCAAATACATCGGACACTTTGGTGAGTGCTCCGCAACCGCAGAGCGAAATAGACAACATGTTCTCCGGCCTGGGCATAGACCCTTTCACGTTTAACAATACAAAGTCACCGGAAAAGCCCGAGATTATACCGAGTCTCAATGAAACCAACGCTGCGTTGAGTATCGAAGACAAACAAAGGTGAGATTGTGTGAAATTTATATTATAATAATTATAATTCGTATTGTTATATCTTTATATTATAAATAATACGCTTGATTATTAATATTATTAATATCTTCACACATTCCACACAGCACTATCTAGTTACACAAAGCAACTAATGCTTGTGTATTATGAGTATATACCAGACAGTTGATATAATACTACATACATTACTTTTTTTTTGTAAATACATACTGACATATTATAAATACAAATATCCATGACTTAGGTACAAAGGTAAATGTTAACACATAAACATTTGCCCTTAGCTGGATTCGAACTCGCGACCGTTTGGTTAACAGCTAGGGTTACGAGCCACTTGACCAAACATGTCGTATGTACGAGTATATGTATAAATATTTTTTTTTCTGGTTGTGTGTATGTGATTTTATGCGTGTGTGAGATAGTGTGTGTGTGTGTGTGGACCCCTGAAAGGATTAGTTTCAAAATTGAACCCGACAGGAGGCGCTACAGTCATTTCATAATTATCAATATTGACTGAGTGAGTTACATATCTGGTTATTTAATTTTAATTTGTTTCACGAAATATTACAGAATAGCCCAGCAACAAGAGACGGCGCATAAGTTTTCGCGACTACCCGCACCGATCGCCACGCCAACACCAAAGACCACCGCACGCAAACCAATCGACCTCACCAGCTCTCTACTCCAGTCAAATCTCAACCAACTGTCCCATAATAAATCGTTTCAACCGTCGCAAACTCCCACCTCGTCCCTCCCCAGTCCGCAGTTCAATTCCCCCGGTCCGCAGTACAGTTCGTCCGGTCCGCAGTTCAACTCGCCCCGCCCGCAATACCACACGGCGGGACCGCAACACATATCGCCCGGCCCGCAGTTCAATTCCCCCGGTCCGCAGTACGGCACCCCTGGCCCGCAGTTCAATTCCCCCGGTCTGCAGTTCAATTCCCCTGGCCCGCAGTACAACTCGTCCAACGCGCAACAAAGCAAACCGTTCTCGAGTCAGTTGGCTTTACCCCCAACGACTGCTTGGACCCAACCGACAACGGGTAATTTCAACAATAAATGGGCTAATAATCAAAATACAAGTGCGACACAGGATTGGTCCGCTTTCGAATCTCTATTGCCGGATAAAAAAGAAAATAATAATCAAAATAACAACGAAGTTAAACAATTGAGTAATAATGAAATGATGGACTTCTTGAGTTGAATTTGTTGAACATTGTCAGGAAAAAATGCTATTCGCAGTCACAAACTGAGCCAAGCAGTGACTCTCTCATTGAAGATTGTATTGGAATAAAATAGCACTTGTGCTGTTGCGTTCTGGTGCGTGGGTAAGCGATGCCATAGCCCTATTCTATCATTTCCTCATTTACTTTTAGGTTACTTTTACAGTCGACAATAGCCATAAACCCATATAACGAATTTAATAATAATGTTTTAATGTTAAAATCGAAATATCATATTATTTTATTGACATTAAATATAAAAAAAAAAATACAGTAGAAAAAGTCTTCTTTATAACATTCCTGTGTTTAAAACTTGTGTAAATATATTATTATAATTATAATTGTGCAACAATGTAAAGTTATTAAAATTAGAACGTACAATTTTATCTATTTCATTATTAATTTTGTAGAAAAAATTGTTTTATAAACATACATACATACAGTATAAAAGGCAATGTTACTGTTTTAATAAATAAAATGATAAATTAGGCAAAAATAAAAATGTTACAAAAAATGAAACTAATCAAATTTTTTCTTCTTTTTCTTTTTGGTTTATTATTGTTGATGAATTGAGAAAATTGGTTATGTAAAAAATATATTATTTATTCGAATAAGTACATACTTAACTTAACTATTTATTAAATAAAGTGTAACATCAATGTCTATACGTGATTATGTCCGAATTTATAATTAAGTTACATAATATTATAATCTGTTTTTAGTCTGAATGTAAATACTTAATTATATTTCTTTAAAAAAAAAAATACAATACATTCCATTTGCTTTGCAATTCATAAAAAAATATCTTAGCTTACTACAATTAAAACCTATTCAATATTATTATTATTTTATACACACTTTCATAAAATTATGAATGATTTTATTTATAAAATATACCTACTTATCTAACAAATAGATATATAATTTACGTCCATTCTGTCTGTTAGCTAGGTAATATATTTTTATGTATTTAGGAATGATCTCTTAATGTAATAATTAAATAAATAATTTTGAAAACTTATAAGTAATTTTTTATTCCATTCTGAAAAATTCTTAAAATTTTAAAGAAAAATAAAGTGTATGTGTCAGCTCCGACGCACGACTGGAGTTTACTCCTTATTGATTGATCCAGGGACTGGCTATTTGACAATATTAAAAATATACTCCAAATTGTGGTCATCCTACCAGAAAATAGGGTGAAAAACATATGTCACTTTATTTTAAGCTAAATTATGTATATTTTTGCAAATATGAAAAAAAATGTATAATTTTTGCAATTTTATCCAATTTTTTTGCCAAGGCGCCGAAACGCCCTGTGACTGGTTGCAACTCTGATGACGTCACACGCTAGTAAACATATCAGACATAGAGTAATAAATAGTGTTTATTCACTTAATATTAGTTATCTGTGTCATCATTCTGTTCTGTCGTGTGACGTCACACGTATCAAAGACCAGCGCTATTACAGAAACAGCGTTTTTGGCGCGGTTTTGGAAATTTAAACTTTAACATTGATTTTTATTAATAATACAGTAGATCTCCCCGAAATATCCTGGAAATATTCTAAAATTAGTCAGATAGCGGTGTATTTGATGTAGTAAAACAACAGAGTGATCAAAACAACGCATATTACTGGAATAAACTCAAAGAATATTTCAACTTCATTGTGGCACCAAGTACAAGATTACTTTAAACTACTCTTACAAGATTACTCTTAATGCTAAACTATCTTCGCGTTCTAAAAGATGAAGCAATGAATACAAGAGCAGTAACTGCTTGTATAACTGTAGCCGTGAAGAAGCAACTTCTGTACTGATAGTTGGAGGCCAAGGACCAAGCCATGAGAAATACTGCGACCACCAAATTAGCTCCTGTCATTGTTGCCGTGTTATTAAATTCGTTTAAAGTACTGTTGTATATAGGCTGTTGAAGGATGCTCGCAGCCGCTGTGGAGAAACTGGCGCATAAGCACCATAAAACCAGGAAACTCTTATTTCCGGTTAAGGTTACACCTGAAAAAACAAAAATTAGTATAATTTTGTAAGTAAAGAAAACACTTCAACGGGGTGCTTTAAACAGAGAAAAATTTGGGTGATTGATTTCCTACTCGAATGCCATACTTCTTACTTGCTTCTTACTATATTTGGTTTGGTATATAAAGTTAAGTCAAACGAACTTCAAAATTACATAATAAATTATTAAAGCGGAAATGAATCTTGTTTTGACACTTAGGTACTAAATTCCTTTTTTACATTATTATAAATTTTAATTACTTTTTTAAAATTACAGCCCATTTTATGTAGCTTGTGATGTAGCTTTCGTATATGTATTAGGTAATAGTAGGATTATAATTCTGGTTGTATGTGTGTGTATTTTCGATATTAATTATCTACTAAACTCTTCTACTGATGACTGAACTGAACTACATACCTACTTATACATATTATATCATATCATAGATGTATTACCATATCTACCTGTATATAATAGGTGTAGAGTATCTTTATTTCCTAAATTTCTATTGTATATTTACCATAAAATCCAAGGGCCCCAGTAACACAAAAGAAGCCGCACAATCGTTCTTTCACATTCAATGACTTTGGTAAAATAACACAAAGCATTATGAAGCACATAGCGGACGCATGAGCCACAGCAATCAGTTGAGAAACCTGAAAGTTCGAGAAAAAAAACTTTTCTAGTCTGCACTTTATCTTCTAAATGAGTGTAGTGGCTCGAAGGACCAAAACACTTACAATTGTATGTTAAGTGTAGTTCTGTTTTGGTGTTCAATTAAATCATATTTATTAAATGTATGTGAAAACTACATGCTACTCGTAGATGCATGTAATTCTATATAGTTTCATCGTGGTCCTTCGAGCCGGATAACAATTACCGAGTTGCTAAATCATAAAAATATACTCACCGACCAAATATTCATTGAAGGATTTTTCTCCCAAACCATTGGCGGAAAAACCAAGCCAAGTGTTAAAATTGAAAATGTTGTGCACAGATGTAATAAAGTGTACAAATAAAAGTTGATGTCTTTCAACATGTTTACAATCGTGATGAAATTCTTTTTCATGGATGCGGTCCTCCTGGCTGTGCCTGGAGTTACTTCAGCAGCAAACACTATATTGTTTTGCGGTGCATTCACAGTCGTTTCCCTGTATAAAGGCTGTGGATTCTGATTACTTGAGTCAATATCCTCCAATTCCTGATATCCGCTGATGCGTGAATAAGAGGCGATGTCCAACGAACCGAAATCTGACGAGAAACGATTTGAAGAGTCCTCTGCGAACATGTTACTGAAATCTGAAGAAAATCTCGGCTCATTTACTCTGTCCCTGCGCTCGACAGCTGGGTCAATGATTTCCTTTGCATTCTTTTTTGATTTAAAAACTACAATGTCATTTCCGTCTTCGTCCTGAGTTTGAATTCTTGTTTGTTCCAAATTTGAATTGGTGTTCTGTTCTTGCGGCGCGTTCCTGTTTTGATTTTGAAATATGACCTCGTCTTCGTCCTCGACCACATCTCTTATCATGTTATAACTGTGTCTTATAACTTTTTCTATGTAAACCGGTCGCGTGTATGCAGCCAAAAAAATGAAGTTTTGCATTATCACGGCGCCATATATCATGACTACCCCGTCACTCGCGTACTTGGTGCACAGGAAGCCGACCAGTAAAGGAATTAAACAATTGCCAACAGATGGCGCCATTCGCACCAATCTCTGTGCAGTGGTGAGTTTCTCTCTAAAGAAATGCGTTATAATTACTTCGGTTTGTTGTCCTGTCAATGCGATACCAGCACCTAAAAAAATAAGTACGTACAAATAAATGTTATGACTCAGAATTATATCTCGCTGATTAAGACACACCTAGTCGGTAGGTTAGTACCTACTAAGTAGGTACTATTGAAAGTGAATAAGAAAGTCGTTAACATTACCTGCGAATATTCCAGCGAATATATTAATAATATGGTCATTGCTGTTTGCGTCCGTAGAATAACTAGATAACAAAACACCCGCTACAGTCAAACATAGGCCGGATAAGGCCATAAATCTAGGCATATTGAAAATTTTCACTAAAGCGCGACACCAAGATTCCAGCAACAGTTTAATTATCACCATAATAACAGGGACTAGTGCTATATCCACATCCCATATTTTCATTATTTCCCCCTCTTCATGATCTTCCTCTCGAATTGCTTTTAGTATAATAAAACCATACAACGTGAACAAAGCAGGTACAGTGATATGGTACAAGAGAGCGGCGAATACTATAAGCCATCCGTACCCTCCATCCGGTGGCGTAGGGCCTATTTCAGGAAACGAAGTAACTACCCTATCCAAATGTAAATCTTCAACCCGATTTTCACCTCTCTCTGTTCGATTCACATTCTGAATTTGAGGATTTTCCATGATTATGTTCGGTTAAATAAAACATTCGTCACAAACACGAGTAACTACTTAATGAGTTATCTGTTTGCAACAGGTGGTTTATCTTATCATTATCAATAGTTGTAATCTCGTGTTCCATATTATTTTCAAAAACACCGCCTTTGTAGTGTTGCCAACCGCAAAAATATAGTGTTTCAATTTTTAAATTAACTGCTTTGCTTTTACGTCATAATATACATTTTAAAGTATTAAAATGGTGTGATCATTTTGTGCTTCACCTAAAATTAAAAAAAAGTAGTCATTTAAAATATTTCTTAGACTTTTTCTGCCATTTATTATTTTGGAACGCAGCAATTATGCATAGTAATCCACCAAAATTAAAGAGTACAAACCTCTCTCTTTGCATCGAAAGTGGAAGTGAGAGATGAATATAAAAACTCAATTAGAGTAAAAGAGAAACACTGATACCAGTTATAAAGACAAGTATTTAATTTAATTCGTGCGTTTTATAGTAAATGATTTTGGCATTTTGGAATGTGTGATTTGAAGCGAAGACGCTTTTTTAAAAGTAAAACCTAGTATTTATCGATAATGCTATTGTATAATTTACATTTTTGCATATTTAAACAGTGAAACAGACGCACATTTTTTCGTATTTTATAAATGGGATAGTTTATTTCATATAGAAATGACACAAATCTAGCATTAGTCGCTACATCCGTGAAGCCAACAGTGCCGATGCAGTAGTGTTTTAATTAGTATGAATGTGAGGTTTCACGTTATTTCAGGATTAGCTCATGGACTCATGGGTGAGCTGACCCGAGGGCATTTATGAATTTGAAATTATATCGATAATGGAGACTGAATCAGTGAGATCTGAAGTAAGTGGCCGATCCAGGCGAAGTTCAAGACACAGGCAACATACACATCGAAGCACAAGGTATATTTTTAATATTTATACTGGATGTATTTACTTTCGTGTAAAAATAGATTATTTTATACTACCTCCAAGGCTACACCCCAACCTAGAACTCTCTAATTGTCACTAGAAGAATAGTATTTTGAATCTCGTAGACAATGTAGGTAGTACTGTCTGGTACATGATATTAACTAGACAATCCCTTTAATTAGAACAGTATTAAGAGATCATGGGATACAGAGTTTTTATTTGTATTTATTTTTGTTTTGTCAGTTACTTAAATAAGTCTGAGAAGTGTTTACGTACATCTTACAATACATCTTATATTTGCTTCCATAGTGACCTAAGAGTTCTAAGATTTCTGTGCTTAGTTAATTAGTATCTACTTAATGTAAACTATAGTGTCAAAATAATATTAGGCTAAAATATTCTCAAGTTTAATATGTACATTACATTTTAAACTGAGTTAACATTAAATTATGTTAATTACCTAATTCAAATTTAATTATAAAAATTAATTCAAATTTAATTCAAATTTGTGTCTGGTTTAATATGTAATATATTTTTAAATAACATGTTATATTTAGACAAGTTTTTTTTGGCAATGCCAATCTGTTTTTTGACTGAATTGAATAGTGTTGCTCTTTGTATTTTTTATTTTTTTGAGAAAATCATATATTTTTATACATGTTCTCTCCAATAGTATATCAATAATTTGTTTGTCTATTTCAGGAGTTCCAAGTCGCAAAGAAAAGATTGCGGTGATAACACAATGGCACCCTTTCAAACCAGTGTAAACATTAATCCCGAAATGGGAAGGGACGGACAGGAAGTTATAGAGGTCCAAATCTTACCCCAAGATGAAAATTGGGGGGAAAATACTACAGCTATCACAGGAAACACTTCTGAGGGCTCCCAGTCTATGGAGGACGTGAGCAATTGGCAAATAGAACCTGACAGTGGAATAGGTTTTATGTGTTCTAGATATTTCGGAACCACTGTGGCGTTAGGACTAACTTTTGTTTCTTTCGTGAGCCCGTTAGCTATGGTGGTGTTACCAAAATTAGGGTCTTTTCCTGGGTTAACAGATAATCTTGCGATACAACCCAGCCAGAGGATTCAGTTGCTCGCTTGTACTGCAGAATGTAAGGGAATCTTGCTGTCATTAGCTTTTAAGTTGGTGTTATTGGCTATTGGAGTTTGGGCTGTGTTTTTGAGGCCTCGCAATGCTGTTCTACCAAGGATCTTTGTATTCAGAGCTATGACATTAGTCATTTTAGCTGTTTGCACGTTTTCATATTGGCTTTTTTACATTGTTCAAATAACCGAAGCAACTAAAGCGCTCGCCGTCGGTGAGGAAGCAATGGATTATAGTGCTTTAGTGTCTTACGTGTCCAGTTTTGCCGATACATTACTTTTTATACACTACATAGCGGTTATTTTAATGGAAATCAGGCATCTAGAGCCAGTTTATTATATAAAAGTGGTGAGAAGTCCCGACGGGGAGAGTAGATCGTATGCGATCGGGCAATTGAGTGTGCAGAGGGCAGCCGTTTGGGTCCTTCAAAAGTATTATACGCAGTTTCCTATTTACAATCCGTACTTGGAGAAGATACCCATAGCGAAGTCTCAGAGGAAGGGCCAGTCGAGCATCAAGTTGTACGAGGTGGACGGCTCGAATGCTCCCTCTCAGACTCGGTCTCAGACGGGGTCGTGCGCGGGCAGTACTGGACGTCGTAGGGATTCGGGTTCCGCCCACAACGAGCGTTACTATGAAGAGGCGGAACGCGAGAGACGTGTTCGCAAGCGCAGAGCGAGATTGCTCACAGCGGCCGAAGATGCGTTTGCGCATGTGCGCCGCGTTCGCGTCTCTTCAGCGAATGGTGAGTGGACACTGTTATTATATATAGACTTATCATTCCTTCAAATTATCAGAATTAACACAGGCAGTAAATAAACAAATCCATCCAAATTTATAGAAAATTTTGTTAAAACTTTTGTCAGAAGTAATCATAATGCTCTATTCCTACAGATATTGGCGATATGAGCAAAAACCTGAAAAAAAGCAACCCATCCTTATACCCCCATTTCCCTCCTATACCATCATTTTGCTTATTTGACAGGGCTATGAAATAATTTTCCAATTAATGTATGTTACTAGGTATTAGTATAACTTTTGCTGCTTAGATTAATGATTGGTCTCGCTGCGCTAAAACTATAGCTCCATGAATGCGGCAACTTTTTATTGTAGTGTGTGTTAAACATCGCCACTAGTTTTATTACTTTTTACACAGTTTCACTATGTATGCAAACTGGCATTTTATTATGCCCAAAATTTAATAAAACATTCGGCACGTACACATCACAGACAGCTTGCAGCGTGACTGGCTCGGGTACACCGCATTCGGCGTAATATTTGTTGCCGCATTTGACAAGTACAACGGTGGTCGTTATCCTAAGTTTTGCTGTTTCCTCTCTGCAGGTGGCGCGCTAGGGCCCCGCGAGGCGGCGCAGGCGGTGTTTCCGTCTCTGGCGAGAGCGCTGCAGAAGTATCTGCGAGCCACTCGCCAGCAGCCAAGGCACTCCGCGGACTCGGTCAGTTCCATTTTCACTCGGTTCGGTTGCTCCAATGATGCCAAAGTATTTCGATGCTCTAACTAATGAATGAAAACATCCCAACAGGTTTTGGCACACCTAGCCCGAAGCCTGTCCCAAGATGCATCACCGAGGGCCTTCCTCGAGCCGTTCCTGGTGGAAGGCCCAGTTCTGTCCGCGGAACAGGAGATGAGACCGGTGCAGAGGTGGTCTCTGATCTCCGATGAACTGCTAGCGAGGCCGCTGGCAGACAACATCGAGTTCCAGCTGAGACAGGGGGACATCTCTCTCGTCTGTTCCGTAAGGCAGCTGCCAAAGTTCAGTTTGACGGAGGAGGTGGTCGACCCGAAGAGTAACAGGTTCATTCTCCGACTCAACTCGGAGACGTCGGTTTGACAGGACGAGCTCACAAAGGATTGCAGGCTTGTATGACAGATGTTCCAGTTAGAAGAATGTTTCTATAATTTGTATACAATGTTTACTAGTAATTTAATTATACGTCTTTTACCTAATAGTTTAAAGAAACGTTCTAAAATTGTTCTAAAAAGGCGACCAATTGTTGTCAAGGCCGCTTTCCTATACCATGAAACAGATAGCGCCAGCTGCTTTCATAATCACTTGATATATAATCACTTGATACATAATCATTTGATATGTAATCACTTGATACATAATCATTTGATATGTAATCACTTGATACATAATCACTTGATAAATATAATAACTTGATATGTAATCACTTGATGCATAATCATCACTTGATACATAATCACTTGATATAATATAATCATTTGATATATAATCACTTGATACATAATCACTTGATGCATAATCACTTTATATATAATCATTTGATATATAATCTCTTGATATATAATCACTTGATGCACAATCACTTGATGTAAAACTCAGAATGGATTGGGTTTGTTTACATTGTTTGTGTTGTCTCCATGGCTTTCTTTGTTTTTTTTTGTAATATACTTAAATGTATAAGAATTGTGAACAATATTTGACCATTAGCTAGTTTAATATGGTATAACATCATTTATACAACTTGCAATGCGTTTTCAAACACCTGTTAATTTTTATTGATTTTTGTTTTCATACCTACCAATATGTATTTGTTTGGCAATGTTTTAAAAACATTTGGCACTATTTTTATTTAATTTTATTTTTTAATGTTTTAATTTATTTATTTAAAATTAATCTCAAATCGAATATATTATTATGCTCTATATTGGAATATTGTGCAATTAAAATTAACAAATAATTGATAAATAAATATGTACT
The DNA here is from genome assembly GCA_947623395.1 of Synanthedon tipuliformis. Taxonomy (NCBI): domain Eukaryota; kingdom Metazoa; phylum Arthropoda; class Insecta; order Lepidoptera; family Sesiidae; genus Synanthedon; species Synanthedon tipuliformis. Next base: position 10,274,174 of record OX392418.1, on the reverse strand, counting down.
TAGATTTAAGTAACGACTTTGGTCTGTTAGAAAAGACTTGGATGCATTTATTTTATTTTTTATATGTATTAAGAAATTTTTGAAGTTTTTTTTTTACAGTTTTTGTACATAATTTGTGTCATATTTTTTTTAAAATTAATAGGTAAGTAATTTATAATTATAAACGTGCAAACGAAGCGTTTTTTAGCATGAATTAATAAATTTATCATTTTTATGTTCAATTTCAAGGTACGCAATGTAAGTATAATTATTTTTAATTATTAAGAATTTTTAACAATATTAAGAAACAATAATACAAACAGTACCTAAGTATTTATTTTTAAATAAACTCTTCAAATGGTACGTAAAAACCAATTTTACAAAACGTGTTATTTAATTGATTATTTAGATTATTAATTAATTTAAATTAATTTTAGTAAAAATAGGAATATTTAAGTAGGCATTTGTATGTTTATATATTACCTAAGTATATAAATCATATCAAAAATTAGTTTAAAAATATTAAATTATAAATATTATTTAAGTAATTAATTTCGTCGAAGTTCTATTGAGCTCGGAGAAATTGGCAATTACTTGGCAGTTGGCAGCTAAAGTTGGCAGAAGACCAAAATATGGTCAAAAAATGTATCTCGACAACTTAATAAGTAAATACCATTTAAGTAAGGCATTTCACCATTATACAAAAAAAAGGTGAAAAATAGCAATTTAATAACATGAATGAATCAATATGATAAACATAATATTTTTTTAAAATGAAATTAAAAACGAGAACTCTTGAATTTTTTTATCATAAATTATAATAATAGGTAATACATAAGTATATCAAATCAATTTATGTCAATCGATTAAAAACACAAGTTTTAATGTCTAATTTTGAATGTATACATTTTGAATATTTGAAAGGTTTGGTCCCATAACGAGTTTCAGTGAGTTTCAAAATGAAATAAATATTTTCATATTTTAATTTTCATGAATTAAAAATACAAAAAGAAAATGAGAAGACTTAAATCGTATGATCTTTATTTGTTACAAATACATACTAAAAAGTTAAAACTAGCTGTTGCACGCGACTTTGTCCGCGTAACTTTTTTATAAAATAGCCTATGTTGCTCGCTGATAATCTAGCGTTCTATAGATGAAAGAATTTTTATAATTTGATTTGCCCAGTAGTTTTTGGGTTTATTTATTACAAATATAAAAAATACAAAGCTTCTCTTTATATTTTAAATCTACCTTTATATTTATTTAAAATGAAAGGTAAAGGGACAAATATTTCACATTCTCCTTTTTTGTAGACTTAATGGCAAAATAGGTTGCCAATACACCCACAAATGATACCAGTGCACAAAAAGTGACTGATTATTCCAGTGCGAAGACTGCTTTATACAATTTTTGAACTTATAATAAGAAGGAATAGAATGTAATGGTTGTGCTTAGAACAAATTTTTAAAGAAGCTAAAAACAAATTGAACCAAAGACAACTTGCAATTTGTAGCTTATTGTACATATCATAAGGTTCAAATTCAATTGGAAACTTGGTGTTTCCAGATTGAGAATAATATGCTATCGAATTCGTGTTTTCTCATTTACTTGAGGTAGGGCTGCCACAAAACCCGAACGGATGGCATGGCAGCCCTAACTTGAGGTCACAATATTAATAATGTTATTCAGTTTTATGCCAATATTCAACTAAATAAGTAATGTAGTAAAATGTGATAATAATAATTGATAATTATTTTACGCCTTAATGTGCCTGGTATTAAAACACTTGAAATTTTTAATATGAATTCGAAGAATTTTTTTTTACAAATGAAAGAAACACAAGTTTTCAATGAATATTGATGCTCAAAATTTGCCTTCATGTAAATTGCTTGTGGCCTGCTTTAAATTATAGTATCGATTAAGTATCTTACTCACTAGAATATATTGTTCTAAGCAAATAAAGGCATTATCACACTGCCGGCGCAGCAGCACTGTTTCTCCTAATAATAATAATGTTAAATATTAATTATTTGTCATTATTTTGTCTTATACACATTATAAATTATTATAACTTTATCCATATCTCAGTCATTTCATTATTATCTGAAACAATCATGGCAGACATAATTTATCCATATTACATAATAGGATAATTATATCTTATTTAATCATAAATTTATATCTTAATTAAAATAATTTCAAATGTATGCCTTGAGGATTGCAGAATTAATAAATTAATTAAAAACACAATAAAAATTAAAAATACACTTCAACTAACTGAGACCCAAAATAAACTATAATAAAACAAAGTGAATTTTATTTGATTGGGATTAATAAATAAATCATAAAATGCCTATATTAATAGGAGCAACCTGTTAAATCTATATATACAACCTACATAACTCATTATCTAGACAAGATCGCTAAACGCTTGCAGTGTGGTACAGTCTTAATGACGTTTTTGTATCAAGTTTTATTATTGAGCTATTGCGTACAACATAGAAAAATATTTAATACTCGAAAAGGAATCTCATGCACAAAGTAATAAGGTAAGGTAAGGTACTATTTGTAATGTATTGTGAACAAATGCACAATGTTTGTAAAACAATTTGTACACTTTTTTTTTAAAATAAACCAATTGATTTTTTCATGACTTGGTACAAAAATACATTTTATTTTCCCATTCCTTTATCCATAAACAGAAGTGGTATGAAATAGTTTGTATTTTAATTTTTTATATTTTAAAAAATAAATATTAGAATAGGTACTTCTCAAATTATTCATAATAAGTACCTACTAGGTGTCCGTCTCGCGCGGATGCAAATTTTTCTGCAAATTACAATGTATACATACACAGCACCATCTAGTTCCACAGTAAGCAACTAATGGTTGTATTATGGATACCAGACTGTTGATATCATGGATTTAGTATTGCTAACGTTGATATACTACAAAGATTACTTTTTTTTAAATACATACTACTACTAAATCGAAATAATATAAATAAGAGACAAGTAATAAGGTAAGCAAATAATTAGGTTCTCATTGTATCAGTAGTTCTTCGATCGGATTGATGAAAATAAAGGTCTGTCCAGAATATATAATATAACAAAATATGATTGTTTTATATTGCAATGTTATAGAACAATGAATAATGTAGACGTGTTATAAAATACGCTCACGCACCTTAGTGTCTCATTACGATGACAGAAAATAGTATTTATAACAATATGTGTTTTTGTCATGGAACATTCTTAATCTATGTAGGTAAAGGTATATATTATTAAGTACCCACTTCCTTTATTATTATTAAAAATTGGAACAAATTGGTACTTTAAAATATAACTTTTAAAATGTCGATAAGTGTAGGATGTAAAAGTAATTTCCAATAAATTTAAATTTTTTATAATTTACAAGTTATAGAGAGATTAACTTATAGGTTGAAGATTGTAAACGGGTGTGTACATATTTCTCATCATATTACAACTGTATTGATACCTGGGCAAGAATAAAAATAGCCATAAAGCTATGCAGGCCGACACTAAACAGAATGTTACAACCGCAAAAGTGAGTCCAACAAAATGCTTATTGGCTGGGCACGAGAAAAGCTTTTTGTCCAGTAAGAACACCTTGGCATTGTACAGAGGTTTTGGTGAAGCACATCTGGAAGGGAAAATAAATAATTAAATTATCAAGTAAGGCTTAGGACTTAGGGATGTCACAGCTATTTTCCCGATTTCCTATCCCTTATTCTTATACTGAGCATTTGCAACACCTGTGGTGTTGCTTGTGTTATAAGGCCACGGTAGCCATCTGCCTTCAGCTTGTCTATTCACCTTAACATAATGTTCCATTATCATGCTTTCAAGATACCGTATCTTGAATGATCCCTGCCGGGCGGTCTGTATTTTCGAGCTCATATACCTAACCCGAATATTTTCAAAATTCGAGTGAATAGGCATCTTCCAGGTGTATATAGCTGTTTACCAAAGATTAGGCCCATGTTGCCCAAAAAAGATGTTTAAATCAAAAAACTCACCTTAATTCTTCGTAATAATCTGACTCAATTTGTAAACTCCTCAACCAAACCAAATTACAATCACATTTCCAGGGATTCCCCTGCAAATCCAATTGTATCAGTTTACCAAATGGTTCCAAAAGTCTATCATCCAATTCAGATATTCTGGAACCTTGAAGCGACAAACTCTCTAGTGTGAAATCATCAGAGTCTTCTAGCACATCTCTTCCAAATGCCAGAGCGCTAAATTTTGTTAAATTTTTATTTCTATTTAGCTCCAGATGAGTCAAGCCGCGTAAAGAAGCAAATAAATAATCGGACACTTCGTCGATGGAAAGATTGTTCAATTTTAGTTCCTTGAGAGCCGGCACGACAGAGAAATCCTCTTCGGATAACTCTGTTATTGGGTTGCCAGATAAATCCAGATATTGAAGTGTATATGGAAAATCAAAAGTTTCTCTTAAATTGTTATTAGAAATTATTAATTTACTTATATCATACGCCTTAATAAACAAGTTATCCGGTACTCTGCTAAGATTTATGCCACTGATGCTCAAACTTTTTATTTTGGAAGTCAATCCGTAACCGTTTCTTTCAAACAAAACTGCTTCCTCCAGACTTGGTCCCATTGGATTATTATTTAAATTTAAATATTTCAAATTACTCAAAGGATTGAAGTTGACACCTACAAAAGACGAAATCCTGTTATTGGCAAGATTTAAATTTTGCAATTTTTTCACGCTTCGAAATAGATCTTCATGCAAAATTGTTAGTTTATTGTAACTCAGATCCAGCAGTAACAATTCGGGTATTTCAAAGGCGTTCAAATTTATTTCTTCCATTTCATTGTTCTTCAATATCAATTCTTTCATTGTTTTTGAGCGCAACAGATTCGAAGGTGTGACGCGAGTTAGCGCACACGACGAAAGATCTAAACTGTATGTTGTTAGCGGCAGTGAATATTCAGTTTTAAGTATAGCTTGATTTTTGTACGCGCAGTGAACGTTTTCTCCTATATAATCGTGATTGTTTTTATTTTCAAATTGACAGTAACACTCATTGTCACATATATTCACACTTTTCACAATAACTGGTATCAAAAGGAAAACAAAGAAACAAAACATTACGACGTATGGTTTGTAACGGTGTGCGGCGAGAAATGGCCTTATCAATTTCTGATAAAACTATCCTGTCCGTGATAACTTTGATTCTTAGTCATTGTATTGATAAAAAAAACAATATTAAGGAGGTCAGTTGTCACATTGGTAGGTATCGAATTTGGTATTGGAATTTTTTGTAATTTATAATCATTTTATCGTAGGTTTATGTCACCTAAGGATAGAAGAAATGTCGGGCCGAAAGTATTCTGCCGATCCAATCAATGTTGTGGGTCAATAGCACAATCGTTCAATAATAAAATGAATATTGAATAATAAATAAATAATTTAGCGCACCAGGAAGTGCTCAGGACATCAAATATCGCCCAATAGGCCACATCAACTTCGGGAGAGTTTGAGCTCATAAAAAGGGAAGGGATGAACTATGATATAGTAGGGTTTTTTGTATAAAAAAAAATTAAATAGATTTCTGTTAGATAATTTTTTATGTAGTGGTCGTCTGACCACTTGATGTTGGGTGGCAACCGTCGCCAATATAATACAAGCAACGCCTAAGATGCTTCAATTGGTTTGGTCCCAATTACGTCAGTTTCATTTGGTCAATGTGTGTAATATGTTGTATGTTTCGTTATTTATTTAAACCACTTTGTATTATTAATCATTTATTATATTATAACTTTATACAAGACAAACATTACAATTAGCAAAGTTCGCGATTCCACCATTTTAGTTTAAGTCCCAAGCCGTAGACAATGACTCGACCACCGACAATATACATGGTCACAGCGCACAGAGCTTATGGCTCACATCCCTTTTTCTTTCTTAAAAGTAATCATTCAAATAATCCGGCTTCCTTATAACTCTACCACTCCTAGATCTTGTACCACCATCATCATCATGGTCTAAATTAAATGTGACCCTTTTAGGTTTACTTTTAACTACTGTGTCCCCACTAGGCTCCTCATTATCCAACTCATTTTCCTTAGCTACCATGTCCCTACTAGGCTGTTCATTATCTAACTCATTTTCCCTATCAACCTGTTCCACGTCATAATAATCATCAATGTCACTATCTACATTATTACAATCATCATTATTACAGTCTTCATTGTCAATGTTCCTTTGAATTGCATACTTTTCCATTATACAATCCAAATCTTCATCATCATAGTCATAAGTATTTTTTAAATTGAATTTTTTATATTTTGAGCCTTTAAATATATGATATCTATTTCTAATAACTTTCCGTCCATTTTCCAATAACACCTCATAATTTCTGTCATTATCCCTTTCTCTTACAATTTTACCCGGAATTAATCTATTCTTATTTCTATCTCTAATATATACATTTTGCTCATTATAAAATTTTATCCCTTTTCCTTTATGTTTCCTATCATGGTACATTTTGTAACTTTCATTTTTTCTTTGTACATAATTTTTTATTTTCTTATATTTTGATTCATAACCATTTCTATTTACAGGTAAGAACGAAGCCACCTGTCTACCAATCATCATTTCGTTTGGCGATTTTAAATTATCATCAATAGACATGTTCCTATATTCTAACATAGCCAAATCTATATCTTTATTTTCTAATAAACATTTTTTTAACATCTTTTTAACTGTTTGAATATGACGTTCAACCATCCCATTTGACCTAGCATAATAGGGTGTTGAAGTTTTATGTTTAAAACCATATTGCTGACAAAAGTCTATAAATACAGAACTTCTATATTGAGATCCATCATCTGTATACAACAATTCAGGAATTCCCCATCTAGCAAAAGTTGATTTCAAAGCTTTTATATGCTCCTCAGCTGATTGATTTTTAAGTTCACATAATTCTATATATTTAGTAAGGTAATCTACTACTAATAAGAAAATTTTATTATTAAAGAAAAACATGTCAGCTCCTACCATATTCCATGGTTTATCAGGAACTTCTCTTAATGTTAACGGTTCAAAACTATGACTTTTTTGATACTGTAAACAAATGTCACAATTTTTTATCACATCTTCTATTTCTTTGTTCATATGTGGCCAATATAACAAGTCTTTAATCCTATTCTTACATTTTTCATAGCCCATGTGATTGTAATGAATTTGTCTTAACATATCAGAACGTAACGCTTTAGGTACTAGTACTGCTGAATCTTTAAATATTAACCCACTAGCCACACATAAGCTTTCTTTAATTGAATGATAGAATTTTAATTGAAATGGAATATCAGAGTACTTAGGCCAATCATTTTGAATATAATTAATTAATAATAATAAATTTTGATCTTTACTCGTTTCTTCTTGAAATATTTTTAATTTGTTTTCACTAATACTTAAATTTTCTATAATCATACATACATGCATTTCTATCTTTTCATCAATATCTTGATTACATATACTGTCCTGTACATAGGATCTAGATAACGCGTCAGCTACTAACAATTCTTTACCAGGTCTATATTTAATACACAAGTCATATCCTTGAATACGCATTCTTAATTTTTGCAATCTTAAAGGTGTTTCATTCATTGATTTTTTAAAAATTTGCTCAAGAGGTTTATGATCGGTTTCTACAGTTATTTGTTTACCATAGATAAATTGGTGAAACTTTTCGCACGCATATACAATAGCTAGCAGTTCTTTCTCTATTTGTGCCCATGATTTCTGCGACTCAGTTAAAGCTTTAGAAGCGTAAGCTACTGGTGCATTATGTTGCAATAATACTGCTCCTAACCCTGTACTACTACTATCAACTGACAAGGTAATAGGACTATTAGTCTCAAAGAATTGTAAAACTGGTTCTGTAGTTAAAATTTGTTTTATTTTATTGAAAGCTTCCTCTTGTTTTTTACCCCAAACAAAAATTGAATCTTTCTTTACTAATTCTCTCAATGAATTTGTAATATCAGATAAGTTAGGAATAAACTTGGATATGTAAGTAACAATTCCTAAAAATGTTTGCAACTCCTTCTTATTGGTGGGTTCCTTCATACTAACAATGGCTCTTATTTTCTCTGTATCAGGTCTGATGCCTGTGCTACTTAATATGTGCCCTACATACTTGACCTCAGTCACACCAAACTGACATTTATCTTTGTTAAATTTTACACCGGTCTCTTTAGCTCTATTTAAAACCTGTCTTAATCTCTTGTCGTGGGACTCTTTGGACTCACCCCATACTAGCAACTCATCAACATATTGTTCTACCCCCTTGATGTCACTAAATGTATCATGAAAGCATTTACTAAAAACCTCAGGTGCAGAGTTTAAGCCAAAAGGTAATCTTTTATAACAATATCTACCAAAATCCCCAGCATTGAATGTTGTATATAACTGACTTTTTTCTGATAATTTAATCATATAAAAACTTTTAGACGCATCAAGTACAGAAAAATATTTTGCATTAGGCATTCTAGCAACTAATTCCTCAAAAGTACTCATCTTAAACCTTTCCCTAATTATATATTTATTCAGATTTTGTGGATCAAGGCAAAGTCTAATAGAACCATCACTTTTTTTTGCTATAACCATGGAATTGACCCATTCAGTAGGCTCATTTACCTTCCTGATAACACCTAAATTCTCTAATTTATCTAATTCAATTTTAATCTGATCTTGTAATTTAAATGGAATTTTTCTAGGCCTTTCCGCTATAGGTATACAATTTTCTTTCAATTTTATATCATATTCATATTTCAACTCACCCAGACCCTTAAATAATTCACTATATTCTGATACTACATCATTTTTGCTTATCAAACTTACATTATTTATGATACCTAGTCTTAGAGCAGTGGAATAGCTTAAAATACATGGTGTGTCAAAGTTTACCACAAAAAATTTACATAGGCAATCATTGCCTTTATATCTCAATTTTAGGTCACAAGCTCCTAGTATTTTAATTCTAGATCCGTCAAAATTTGTCAATCTTACATTCCTACATTTATATAATTTCAATAATAATTGTTTCATTGTATTTTTATTCATAATGTCTACATGAGAACCTGTATCTATTTTAAATTTTATGTTTTTACTGTCTACCTTAATATTTATATACCATTCCTTACATACTACATTTGTTGTACATACTGTATCTATTCTATATTGTAACTCTTTTTCACTGTTAACCACTGAACACTTAAATGTACAACAGGATGCAAAATGATTTAATTTATTGCACTTCATGCATTTTTTACCAAATGCCGGACACTGCGCATATCCATGAAACTTGTTGCATTTTCCACATGGTCTTGCCGCACCGAAGTCTTTCTTCAAATGCTCGCTTGATTTCTCTCTCACGGTTTTGAACTTTTCTTGAACAAACGGTTGCCTCGGCTGCGTCCCACCGCTGGAAAGTTTTCTCACAAAACTTGTTCGACCAGGAGTTCTACTGCGACCCCTGGCTGTAGGTTCTCGGCTACCCGAAGGAGAACGACTGCATCTCCAATTCCTGGTCACTGCACCCACTTCATTTGTGTTGTTGTTTAAATTTTTTAGTTGACTTTGTGCAACTTGTGCTGTTTTACAAATGTTCATACATTTATCCAGAGTCAAATCAGGTATTCTTAACAGTTTTTCACGAAGGTTATCATCGTTCATGCCCAGGATTATCTGATCCCTTATTAGGCTGTCTTTGAGATTTTCAAATTTGCAATCCAAACTCAAATGTTTTAAAGCTGTCAAATATTCCTCATACTGCTCACCGTTTCTTTGCCTTCTTGAAAAAAACAAGTGTCTGTTGTATGTCTCATTGGTTGGTGGACTACAATGCGCCTCCAGCTGCAAAAGTACCTCCTCATATTTCAAATCTTCTTTATTCTCAAAGCTGTTGTAAATTTGAAGTCCTTCCTCTCCTATACAGTGCAACAGTAATGCCTTCTTCTGATCTTCAACAAGACGTTTATCTGCTCCACTGGCGAGAAAATACAGATCGAATCTTTGTTTCCAGTTTTCGTAACTTCTTTTTTTTGATCCGCTAAATGTCAATGGCGGCGGAGGTAGTAATTGTTCCATTTTCCTTTCATATTCGCTTTATACGCAGGATGCCTCAGCGCCATGTAATATGTTGTATGTTTCGTTATTTATTTAAACCACTTTGTATTATTAATCATTTATTATATTATAACTTTATACAAGACAAACATTACAATTAGCAAAGTTCGCGATTCCACCATTTTAGTTTAAGTCCCAAGCCGTAGACAATGACTCGACCACCGACAATATACATGGTCACAGCGCACAGAGCTTATGGCTCACATCCCTTTTTCTTTCTTAAAAGTAATCATTCAAATAATCCGGCTTCCTTATAACTCTACCACTCCTAGATCTTGTACCACCATCATCATCATGGTCTAAATTAAATGTGACCCTTTTAGGTTTACTTTTAACTACTGTGTCCCCACTAGGCTCCTCATTATCCAACTCATTTTCCTTAGCTACCATGTCCCTACTAGGCTGTTCATTATCTAACTCATTTTCCCTATCAACCTGTTCCACGTCATAATAATCATCAATGTCACTATCTACATTATTACAATCATCATTATTACAGTCTTCATTGTCAATGTTCCTTTGAATTGCATACTTTTCCATTATACAATCCAAATCTTCATCATCATAGTCATAAGTATTTTTTAAATTGAATTTTTTATATTTTGAGCCTTTAAATATATGATATCTATTTCTAATAACTTTCCGTCCATTTTCCAATAACACCTCATAATTTCTGTCATTATCCCTTTCTCTTACAATTTTACCCGGAATTAATCTATTCTTATTTCTATCTCTAATATATACATTTTGCTCATTATAAAATTTTATCCCTTTTCCTTTATGTTTCCTATCATGGTACATTTTGTAACTTTCATTTTTTCTTTGTACATAATTTTTTATTTTCTTATATTTTGATTCATAACCATTTCTATTTACAGGTAAGAACGAAGCCACCTGTCTACCAATCATCATTTCGTTTGGCGATTTTAAATTATCATCAATAGACATGTTCCTATATTCTAACATAGCCAAATCTATATCTTTATTTTCTAATAAACATTTTTTTAACATCTTTTTAACTGTTTGAATATGACGTTCAACCATCCCATTTGACCTAGCATAATAGGGTGTTGAAGTTTTATGTTTAAAACCATATTGCTGACAAAAGTCTATAAATACAGAACTTCTATATTGAGATCCATCATCTGTATACAACAATTCAGGAATTCCCCATCTAGCAAAAGTTGATTTCAAAGCTTTTATATGCTCCTCAGCTGATTGATTTTTAAGTTCACATAATTCTATATATTTAGTAAGGTAATCTACTACTAATAAGAAAATTTTATTATTAAAGAAAAACATGTCAGCTCCTACCATATTCCATGGTTTATCAGGAACTTCTCTTAATGTTAACGGTTCAAAACTATGACTTTTTTGATACTGTAAACAAATGTCACAATTTTTTATCACATCTTCTATTTCTTTGTTCATATGTGGCCAATATAACAAGTCTTTAATCCTATTCTTACATTTTTCATAGCCCATGTGATTGTAATGAATTTGTCTTAACATATCAGAACGTAACGCTTTAGGTACTAGTACTGCTGAATCTTTAAATATTAACCCACTAGCCACACATAAGCTTTCTTTAATTGAATGATAGAATTTTAATTGAAATGGAATATCAGAGTACTTAGGCCAATCATTTTGAATATAATTAATTAATAATAATAAATTTTGATCTTTACTCGTTTCTTCTTGAAATATTTTTAATTTGTTTTCACTAATACTTAAATTTTCTATAATCATACATACATGCATTTCTATCTTTTCATCAATATCTTGATTACATATACTGTCCTGTACATAGGATCTAGATAACGCGTCAGCTACTAACAATTCTTTACCAGGTCTATATTTAATACACAAGTCATATCCTTGAATACGCATTCTTAATTTTTGCAATCTTAAAGGTGTTTCATTCATTGATTTTTTAAAAATTTGCTCAAGAGGTTTATGATCGGTTTCTACAGTTATTTGTTTACCATAGATAAATTGGTGAAACTTTTCGCACGCATATACAATAGCTAGCAGTTCTTTCTCTATTTGTGCCCATGATTTCTGCGACTCAGTTAAAGCTTTAGAAGCGTAAGCTACTGGTGCATTATGTTGCAATAATACTGCTCCTAACCCTGTACTACTACTATCAACTGACAAGGTAATAGGACTATTAGTCTCAAAGAATTGTAAAACTGGTTCTGTAGTTAAAATTTGTTTTATTTTATTGAAAGCTTCCTCTTGTTTTTTACCCCAAACAAAAATTGAATCTTTCTTTACTAATTCTCTCAATGAATTTGTAATATCAGATAAGTTAGGAATAAACTTGGATATGTAAGTAACAATTCCTAAAAATGTTTGCAACTCCTTCTTATTGGTGGGTTCCTTCATACTAACAATGGCTCTTATTTTCTCTGTATCAGGTCTGATGCCTGTGCTACTTAATATGTGCCCTACATACTTGACCTCAGTCACACCAAACTGACATTTATCTTTGTTAAATTTTACACCGGTCTCTTTAGCTCTATTTAAAACCTGTCTTAATCTCTTGTCGTGGGACTCTTTGGACTCACCCCATACTAGCAACTCATCAACATATTGTTCTACCCCCTTGATGTCACTAAATGTATCATGAAAGCATTTACTAAAAACCTCAGGTGCAGAGTTTAAGCCAAAAGGTAATCTTTTATAACAATATCTACCAAAATCCCCAGCATTGAATGTTGTATATAACTGACTTTTTTCTGATAATTTAATCATATAAAAACTTTTAGACGCATCAAGTACAGAAAAATATTTTGCATTAGGCATTCTAGCAACTAATTCCTCAAAAGTACTCATCTTAAACCTTTCCCTAATTATATATTTATTCAGATTTTGTGGATCAAGGCAAAGTCTAATAGAACCATCACTTTTTTTTGCTATAACCATGGAATTGACCCATTCAGTAGGCTCATTTACCTTCCTGATAACACCTAAATTCTCTAATTTATCTAATTCAATTTTAATCTGATCTTGTAATTTAAATGGAATTTTTCTAGGCCTTTCCGCTATAGGTATACAATTTTCTTTCAATTTTATATCATATTCATATTTCAACTCACCCAGACCCTTAAATAATTCACTATATTCTGATACTACATCATTTTTGCTTATCAAACTTACATTATTTATGATACCTAGTCTTAGAGCAGTGGAATAGCTTAAAATACATGGTGTGTCAAAGTTTACCACAAAAAATTTACATAGGCAATCATTGCCTTTATATCTCAATTTTAGGTCACAAGCTCCTAGTATTTTAATTCTAGATCCGTCAAAATTTGTCAATCTTACATTCCTACATTTATATAATTTCAATAATAATTGTTTCATTGTATTTTTATTCATAATGTCTACATGAGAACCTGTATCTATTTTAAATTTTATGTTTTTACTGTCTACCTTAATATTTATATACCATTCCTTACATACTACATTTGTTGTACATACTGTATCTATTCTATATTGTAACTCTTTTTCACTGTTAACCACTGAACACTTAAATGTACAACAGGATGCAAAATGATTTAATTTATTGCACTTCATGCATTTTTTACCAAATGCCGGACACTGCGCATATCCATGAAACTTGTTGCATTTTCCACATGGTCTTGCCGCACCGAAGTCTTTCTTCAAATGCTCGCTTGATTTCTCTCTCACGGTTTTGAACTTTTCTTGAACAAACGGTTGCCTCGGCTGCGTCCCACCGCTGGAAAGTTTTCTCACAAAACTTGTTCGACCAGGAGTTCTACTGCGACCCCTGGCTGTAGGTTCTCGGCTACCCGAAGGAGAACGACTGCATCTCCAATTCCTGGTCACTGCACCCACTTCATTTGTGTTGTTGTTTAAATTTTTTAGTTGACTTTGTGCAACTTGTGCTGTTTTACAAATGTTCATACATTTATCCAGAGTCAAATCAGGTATTCTTAACAGTTTTTCACGAAGGTTATCATCGTTCATGCCCAGGATTATCTGATCCCTTATTAGGCTGTCTTTGAGATTTTCAAATTTGCAATCCAAACTCAAATGTTTTAAAGCTGTCAAATATTCCTCATACTGCTCACCGTTTCTTTGCCTTCTTGAAAAAAACAAGTGTCTGTTGTATGTCTCATTGGTTGGTGGACTACAATGCGCCTCCAGCTGCAAAAGTACCTCCTCATATTTCAAATCTTCTTTATTCTCAAAGCTGTTGTAAATTTGAAGTCCTTCCTCTCCTATACAGTGCAACAGTAATGCCTTCTTCTGATCTTCAACAAGACGTTTATCTGCTCCACTGGCGAGAAAATACAGATCGAATCTTTGTTTCCAGTTTTCGTAACTTCTTTTTTTTGATCCGCTAAATGTCAATGGCGGCGGAGGTAGTAATTGTTCCATTTTCCTTTCATATTCGCTTTATACGCAGGATGCCTCAGCGCCATGTAATATGTTGTATGTTTCGTTATTTATTTAAACCACTTTGTATTATTAATCATTTATTATATTATAACTTTATACAAGACAAACATTACAATTAGCAAAGTTCGCGATTCCACCATTTTAGTTTAAGTCCCAAGCCGTAGACAATGACTCGACCACCGACAATATACATGGTCACAGCGCACAGAGCTTATGGCTCACATCCCTTTTTCTTTCTTAAAAGTAATCATTCAAATAATCCGGCTTCCTTATAACTCTACCACTCCTAGATCTTGTACCACCATCATCATCATGGTCTAAATTAAATGTGACCCTTTTAGGTTTACTTTTAACTACTGTGTCCCCACTAGGCTCCTCATTATCCAACTCATTTTCCTTAGCTACCATGTCCCTACTAGGCTGTTCATTATCTAACTCATTTTCCCTATCAACCTGTTCCACGTCATAATAATCATCAATGTCACTATCTACATTATTACAATCATCATTATTACAGTCTTCATTGTCAATGTTCCTTTGAATTGCATACTTTTCCATTATACAATCCAAATCTTCATCATCATAGTCATAAGTATTTTTTAAATTGAATTTTTTATATTTTGAGCCTTTAAATATATGATATCTATTTCTAATAACTTTCCGTCCATTTTCCAATAACACCTCATAATTTCTGTCATTATCCCTTTCTCTTACAATTTTACCCGGAATTAATCTATTCTTATTTCTATCTCTAATATATACATTTTGCTCATTATAAAATTTTATCCCTTTTCCTTTATGTTTCCTATCATGGTACATTTTGTAACTTTCATTTTTTCTTTGTACATAATTTTTTATTTTCTTATATTTTGATTCATAACCATTTCTATTTACAGGTAAGAACGAAGCCACCTGTCTACCAATCATCATTTCGTTTGGCGATTTTAAATTATCATCAATAGACATGTTCCTATATTCTAACATAGCCAAATCTATATCTTTATTTTCTAATAAACATTTTTTTAACATCTTTTTAACTGTTTGAATATGACGTTCAACCATCCCATTTGACCTAGCATAATAGGGTGTTGAAGTTTTATGTTTAAAACCATATTGCTGACAAAAGTCTATAAATACAGAACTTCTATATTGAGATCCATCATCTGTATACAACAATTCAGGAATTCCCCATCTAGCAAAAGTTGATTTCAAAGCTTTTATATGCTCCTCAGCTGATTGATTTTTAAGTTCACATAATTCTATATATTTAGTAAGGTAATCTACTACTAATAAGAAAATTTTATTATTAAAGAAAAACATGTCAGCTCCTACCATATTCCATGGTTTATCAGGAACTTCTCTTAATGTTAACGGTTCAAAACTATGACTTTTTTGATACTGTAAACAAATGTCACAATTTTTTATCACATCTTCTATTTCTTTGTTCATATGTGGCCAATATAACAAGTCTTTAATCCTATTCTTACATTTTTCATAGCCCATGTGATTGTAATGAATTTGTCTTAACATATCAGAACGTAACGCTTTAGGTACTAGTACTGCTGAATCTTTAAATATTAACCCACTAGCCACACATAAGCTTTCTTTAATTGAATGATAGAATTTTAATTGAAATGGAATATCAGAGTACTTAGGCCAATCATTTTGAATATAATTAATTAATAATAATAAATTTTGATCTTTACTCGTTTCTTCTTGAAATATTTTTAATTTGTTTTCACTAATACTTAAATTTTCTATAATCATACATACATGCATTTCTATCTTTTCATCAATATCTTGATTACATATACTGTCCTGTACATAGGATCTAGATAACGCGTCAGCTACTAACAATTCTTTACCAGGTCTATATTTAATACACAAGTCATATCCTTGAATACGCATTCTTAATTTTTGCAATCTTAAAGGTGTTTCATTCATTGATTTTTTAAAAATTTGCTCAAGAGGTTTATGATCGGTTTCTACAGTTATTTGTTTACCATAGATAAATTGGTGAAACTTTTCGCACGCATATACAATAGCTAGCAGTTCTTTCTCTATTTGTGCCCATGATTTCTGCGACTCAGTTAAAGCTTTAGAAGCGTAAGCTACTGGTGCATTATGTTGCAATAATACTGCTCCTAACCCTGTACTACTACTATCAACTGACAAGGTAATAGGACTATTAGTCTCAAAGAATTGTAAAACTGGTTCTGTAGTTAAAATTTGTTTTATTTTATTGAAAGCTTCCTCTTGTTTTTTACCCCAAACAAAAATTGAATCTTTCTTTACTAATTCTCTCAATGAATTTGTAATATCAGATAAGTTAGGAATAAACTTGGATATGTAAGTAACAATTCCTAAAAATGTTTGCAACTCCTTCTTATTGGTGGGTTCCTTCATACTAACAATGGCTCTTATTTTCTCTGTATCAGGTCTGATGCCTGTGCTACTTAATATGTGCCCTACATACTTGACCTCAGTCACACCAAACTGACATTTATCTTTGTTAAATTTTACACCGGTCTCTTTAGCTCTATTTAAAACCTGTCTTAATCTCTTGTCGTGGGACTCTTTGGACTCACCCCATACTAGCAACTCATCAACATATTGTTCTACCCCCTTGATGTCACTAAATGTATCATGAAAGCATTTACTAAAAACCTCAGGTGCAGAGTTTAAGCCAAAAGGTAATCTTTTATAACAATATCTACCAAAATCCCCAGCATTGAATGTTGTATATAACTGACTTTTTTCTGATAATTTAATCATATAAAAACTTTTAGACGCATCAAGTACAGAAAAATATTTTGCATTAGGCATTCTAGCAACTAATTCCTCAAAAGTACTCATCTTAAACCTTTCCCTAATTATATATTTATTCAGATTTTGTGGATCAAGGCAAAGTCTAATAGAACCATCACTTTTTTTTGCTATAACCATGGAATTGACCCATTCAGTAGGCTCATTTACCTTCCTGATAACACCTAAATTCTCTAATTTATCTAATTCAATTTTAATCTGATCTTGTAATTTAAATGGAATTTTTCTAGGCCTTTCCGCTATAGGTATACAATTTTCTTTCAATTTTATATCATATTCATATTTCAACTCACCCAGACCCTTAAATAATTCACTATATTCTGATACTACATCATTTTTGCTTATCAAACTTACATTATTTATGATACCTAGTCTTAGAGCAGTGGAATAGCTTAAAATACATGGTGTGTCAAAGTTTACCACAAAAAATTTACATAGGCAATCATTGCCTTTATATCTCAATTTTAGGTCACAAGCTCCTAGTATTTTAATTCTAGATCCGTCAAAATTTGTCAATCTTACATTCCTACATTTATATAATTTCAATAATAATTGTTTCATTGTATTTTTATTCATAATGTCTACATGAGAACCTGTATCTATTTTAAATTTTATGTTTTTACTGTCTACCTTAATATTTATATACCATTCCTTACATACTACATTTGTTGTACATACTGTATCTATTCTATATTGTAACTCTTTTTCACTGTTAACCACTGAACACTTAAATGTACAACAGGATGCAAAATGATTTAATTTATTGCACTTCATGCATTTTTTACCAAATGCCGGACACTGCGCATATCCATGAAACTTGTTGCATTTTCCACATGGTCTTGCCGCACCGAAGTCTTTCTTCAAATGCTCGCTTGATTTCTCTCTCACGGTTTTGAACTTTTCTTGAACAAACGGTTGCCTCGGCTGCGTCCCACCGCTGGAAAGTTTTCTCACAAAACTTGTTCGACCAGGAGTTCTACTGCGACCCCTGGCTGTAGGTTCTCGGCTACCCGAAGGAGAACGACTGCATCTCCAATTCCTGGTCACTGCACCCACTTCATTTGTGTTGTTGTTTAAATTTTTTAGTTGACTTTGTGCAACTTGTGCTGTTTTACAAATGTTCATACATTTATCCAGAGTCAAATCAGGTATTCTTAACAGTTTTTCACGAAGGTTATCATCGTTCATGCCCAGGATTATCTGATCCCTTATTAGGCTGTCTTTGAGATTTTCAAATTTGCAATCCAAACTCAAATGTTTTAAAGCTGTCAAATATTCCTCATACTGCTCACCGTTTCTTTGCCTTCTTGAAAAAAACAAGTGTCTGTTGTATGTCTCATTGGTTGGTGGACTACAATGCGCCTCCAGCTGCAAAAGTACCTCCTCATATTTCAAATCTTCTTTATTCTCAAAGCTGTTGTAAATTTGAAGTCCTTCCTCTCCTATACAGTGCAACAGTAATGCCTTCTTCTGATCTTCAACAAGACGTTTATCTGCTCCACTGGCGAGAAAATACAGATCGAATCTTTGTTTCCAGTTTTCGTAACTTCTTTTTTTTGATCCGCTAAATGTCAATGGCGGCGGAGGTAGTAATTGTTCCATTTTCCTTTCATATTCGCTTTATACGCAGGATGCCTCAGCGCCATGTAATATGTTGTATGTTTCGTTATTTATTTAAACCACTTTGTATTATTAATCATTTATTATATTATAACTTTATACAAGACAAACATTACAATTAGCAAAGTTCGCGATTCCACCATTTTAGTTTAAGTCCCAAGCCGTAGACAATGACTCGACCACCGACAATATACATGGTCACAGCGCACAGAGCTTATGGCTCACAATGTGCAATCAAACATACCGACCATACTTAGGATAAGGGATAGGTAAATGTGTACTGGCATCCCTAATCCTTACTCACTCAGCTACTATCAAAAGGACTATCAGCCTGTCTGTCGAGTTTACCATAAAAAAATTGCTGAAATTTTATTTAAAATCTTATAAATTATTACTTAATAAAGAAATAAATTTGAAAACTGACCAAAGTTTTCGAGCCCCGACTGTACTTGAATAAAAACAATACATGTGAAATTTTTATATTTATTCAATTGTTACATCGATGAAATATAGTACATAGTACTTATAATACAATTTATTTTTAATTACACAACAATTAGACATTAATTAATTAATGCAATGGAAATATTCTTCTAACAGCCACTTGAATGTTTTCTGAAGATATCAGAATCTGCTTCGAGCTGCTTGAACTGTACTCTTCGCTGTCGGGTCTTCGTGAGCCTGATCATAAAACAACAATAACATTAACTATTATTCGTATTCGTCGAATATTATTACGACTACGTATTGCTATAGATGCAGTAAGTATTTTCATTTTATGAATTTACAACGCGTTAACAAGTCGTTGTTTCTTTCATTTTATTCAACTTCTTTCATTTATTGCGTCCATTAAATTAAACAGTGGTAAAATAAATACACGTTGTCCAGTAAAAAGTACCCAATGGATCATCTGAAATAAAATAAAAAACTAATGGTAGGGGGATTTTGGGATTTACTCGAGAGTGTCAGATATTGCCAATGTATATTCCTCACGTGTTTCCGATAACGGATATGTATTAATCTCCCGGTTTAGTTGGTGGGGTAAAAAATTAAATATGTACAACTCGAGCGCGTCAGATTTACAGAGGGGATGTTAAGTGAACCTAAACTAAGCTCCCATTTAAAATTCAGACGATTCGGATGTAACGCTTTTTAATGCAAAAAAGATTCTTGGCGATTGCCATTTTGTAATACTCGAACTCGTCAGATTTTCATACAGACGGTTCTGTATTATATGTAGGATATTTTTTTTTAAATACAGCGCCTACAAAATTTTAAACGCCTGAAGAAAAACATCATAATATAACCTTTTTTTCTTCCCATAGATCCCCACGACGCTCGAGTGACTCCACATTTAGCTACGTGGGCCCCCGTACCATAACGCCTGGCCAAAGTGTCAATAGCAACAAGAGGTACCTTGATGACGATGGAGGTCCGGGGGCCCGTGTTCCAGAGCTGGCCGAGGTGGTCGACGAAGGCCGCCTCGACGGCCACCGTGTAGAGGCCCGGCTGCGACACGCTCACCAGCTGCTGCGCCGAGAAGAAGTCGCGCACGGGCGTCACCGTTTGCACGGCCGTCAGCACGGGCGACACGCTCGACAGCTCCACGCTCTAAACACAAACTCTAAAGTGTACTCTAAACTCTAAAGCCCCGCGCACATTATGATACTCCAGAGACTATCTCGCACTAGGCCTAGTGGCTAACGCGACGCAGCGTCACCTAGTGGCTAACGCGTAGCGCTGCTTCATTCCCATACAAATTTACTGTAACGCGGTTCGACGCGTTTCATCGAGAAGACTCGTACTAGGCCCTCTGGAATAAGAACGCGCCTAAGTTGTAGGTCTCGCACCTAACAATGTCTTAGGCGCGTTCTTATTGGATAAACGGATTTTATGGACAAATAGCAATGCAGTGAAAATTTTTGGTATACTCGTATTTAATAGTTAACATTAGTATTAGTATTTAACATGGAGCCTTAAGTCTAGGAGAAAAGTGTGCAGGTAGTATACCTTCTCATTGGTGCGTGGGTGTGGAGTCGCCGTGACAGTCAGCTGAATGCCTTTTACTTGACGCTGCGGAAGCCGCTTCCTGCTACATAAATAAAATTTATCAGGTAGAAGTTAAAAGTTCTAATTTTCTAATTTTAAAATTCGCGCTTTACGTCCAGTGGAATCGAGTAAACCCGATTCAGCGTCACCGAATCGAGCAGGACGGTTCACTTACGTTCACTCCTCAGCGAAGCGCACCTAAACAAGTTTTCACTTCAAAAAGGGGTTGTTGCGACTCATGTATCGATGTATTGATGTCAGGCTCACCTGACCGGCGGCGGCAGCACGACGCCCTCGAGCTTGAGCGCGAGATGGTGCGAGAGCGGAAGCGTGGCCGCGTGGTCGGCGGGCGGCGCGCGCCATGCGGGCGTCACTGACATGCGGCACAGCGCACCTGCGCCTCCCGCCGCCGCCGCGCCGCGCGGCCACAGCGCGCCCACGGCGCACGCGCGTACCGCTGCCACGGCCGCGGCCGCGTGCCGGTGGGTCACGCCGGCGCCCGTCGTGGGGTCGTCCCACAGGCGGTGCGCGATGCGGGCCACCGCGCGCGCGGGCTCCAGCGCGATGTGCTCCTCGAGCGAGGCGGCCGCGGGCACCGGCGCAGAGAGCTCCGCTCGCTCTGCGGGCGCGCACGCGATTCGCTCGATCAACTGCGCCAGCTGCGAGTACGTGTACTGCGAACTGCATTCGCCGTTAAGGAAAAACCAAAGCGCTCACTTTTGTGTTGCAGTAACTTCTTTAAGACCCACTGACTTATTATCTTATCTTTATATAACATAAAAAAAATATTATTATTAGGTATTTTTATACCTTTATTAAAAATTATTATTCATAGTTTTCACTTTTTAACATTCCATTTAAAAATGGCCAATAAAGCATGTTAACAAAAGGATACATATGAAGGTGGTTGAGTGTGGCAGTGTCCGCGTAGAAGGCAGTGCGGGCGATCGTGCGGAAGCGATTGGCAGCCGTCCCCAACGCTCGAGCCGCCCGCTTCAGTGAGGCCGCGCATGCGCCCGCGCGCGCCGCCGGGTCGCGAGCTGACTGCGGACGAAGATCAGAAATTCTAAAGCATGTTCAAAATGGCCTAGCATGTCGAAATAAATCTTGCGAGTGTAAAAAGTTATGATAATGACACTGCAGTTACACCAATAAGATAGCAAATACTTGTAGAAGTTACCTGTGCGATGGCGGGCGGTGGTTGAGTGCAGAGTGCGCGCGCCGCGTGCGCGGTCCTTGCGAGCGCCCGCAGCGCCAGGGCGCGCGCCTGGATCCAGGCGGGCGCCAGCGGGGTGCAAGCGGCACACCCCACGCACCCTGCCGCGCACCCGCCCCCTACAGCGCACCCACCACCCGCGCCCCCGCACCCGCCGCCCCACTCCCACGCCGCGCTGGCGTCCTCCAGCGCCTCAATGCCCTGCGCACACAACGCGGCGTCAGCGGCAGCGGCGCGTTCCAACGCCGACACCCAACGCTGGCAGCTCTCCGTGGGCGCCTCCACGCTCAGCCGCGACAGGATCTCCGCCGCCACGCTGTGGTGCCCGTATCTGAAGATAACACCGCACTCATAGTCATCTTTCCATAGACTTCTAAAGGGCGAGACAAGACACAGTCCACATCCACTTTTATCTCTTTATTATCACTTTATGTAGAGTGGACGCCATTGGGGAAGTGTTAATTTTCGAAAAAACAGATCAGCAGATAGGCTTACCGTTCATTGATGGTAGGTGGCCGTAGTCTGTTAGCCAACTGACAAAGCGGTCAAATTGAATTTACCTGAGCGCCGCTCTGGCAACCCTGTAGCGCGTCCACCCGTCGGCAGGGCGCACCAATGACAGCACCCGCTGCTCCCAGGCGGGGTGCAATCGTCGCACTAATGCTGCCGCAGCCCGCTCTTGGAACACCACCGTGCAAACTAGCACCACCACGGTGCCCTCCGCACTTTCGGCGTTGCTCGACCGAGAGCTTCTGTTCAAATCAATATTGAAATATTTAGAGCTCGTTAGTGGCAGTTCACACCATGGATTTAATATAATAATAAGGATTTATTACTTGCGGCTAAAAAGCGGGCCAAGTAGGATATATAGAAGAGGAGCCGTGTGTCCCTTTCTAATAGGGTGAATATAAGATTTTTGTTGTATAAGACAAATTTAAATGTTCTATTTATTTATTTTCAAGGAAAACTTACAGTGATATTTATACAAAAAATTACTAATATATAGGTAATAGTAGTTTCTTTTAATATAAACATAAATAAATAAACACATAAGCAATGGACGATTACTGAGAAATGTATCGATGGTTATTCGCTAAAGACTGCACATCTATCCCCGACGGTCTTGGAGATATCCAAGCTTTGAAAACTCCAAAAAAGTTGTATGGACTGTAAAAAATGTATGAACGGGATGGGATACTCTCTATGACATTGTGCAAACCCTACTTTTCTATCCCTGATACGTTCCGAGGACCTTTCACCAACATTTTACTAGGTCGGTGTACTGAGCGTCCTGGTTAGGTATATTAACGATGAGTGGTATTTGTTATTTCAGCTTTAAATATAGTAAAGTAAATTACAATAAATATGTAGTAAATATAGGAAAGTAAAGTAAATTGCGAAAACAATAATTTGTTTGTACAAAATGGAAAATGACTTTATCGAAAAAATTTTCTATACAAATGGTACGAGTTTTGTTTCTGAGGCGGCACGAAGTTTGCCGGACCAACTAGATTTACTAGATTAACATAATTGTACATAACCATATCCACCAACGTTACAAATTTATGGTTAACATAGTTGGTAGATTTATTATTGTTATTTTTAGCTTACCTGTGAAAAGATATATTGCAACCACCATAGGATTCGCTCGGACAAGCATACACGCAACACTTTTTCACCATTTTAATTTTAAATTTAATTTCTATGAACGATTTTATAAAACGATATGTAAACTGCTATTTAAAAACACCGCCATGACATTTCATAGGGATGCCAGTAGAAAATAAAATAAAAAATAGTACTCAAACTATAAATATTATCTTTTGTAATTTAGTAATATATCACAAAATAAATGTTATTATAATAATTTCATTTAAAAACTATTAAAATAATTGAACTACAATTAATATACATAGTATTAGATCTAAGATTTTTGAATCTAAGTTTTTAATTAAATACATTTTTGTAGTCTGGCAAGGTGAAAGAAAGGGACACAAGGCCTTAGTTTGGCTATCTCTTTTTTTCTCGGTTTAGCCCATGTGTAAGGCGCAATGAAAAATATACTCTAACTATTGGTAATACAGTTAATTTTTTAAAAGCAATTTTTTGAAGTTATCAATCCTGTTATATTATTAAAAAATCCTTGGTTCACACTATGTCGGGCGTTTTGTCACTGTGAAGCTTACACGTTTCTCTGTCCGTTTACTCGCCGCTTTTAAATTAGCCGGCTTAAGTGGGCTAGCCTTAGATACAAAGAAATGTACTTACAGAGTGTCGGCTAACGTTAGCAACACTGGTAGGGCCGGCGCTAAGGGCGCCGTGGCTGAGTGTTGTGGAGCAGCGCCACCCAGCGCCGCTAGCGCTTCGAGTAGCGCCTCGGCGCGAGCCCATCCCGCGCGCTCAGCGCTCGAAGCGCTTACGCGTAGTTGCGACGCTACGAGCGCCGCAGTACGCCCAGCGAACAGTTCCGGTCGCACTGCTGACAGCTCCACCTGTAATTAACATTGGCCTATCAACAAAATGTGTCATTGTTATAATAATAGATTTTGCTCGCGAATACCTCTCTCTTTATTAGGTGTTTTATTCAATCTTTCATCATCATCTCAGCCGCAGGACAACCACTGCTGGACAAAGGCCTCCCTCATAACTTTGAAGCAGCCACTGTTGACCCATGGCTCTTATCTATCAAGTCGTCTGAAAGGTCTTTTGTTTTGAGACATTCTAGGATTTTGGACGAGAGGATGTCTCGGAGCATCCGAGCTAGATTTCTCTTCAGTACAATAATCTAATCTAATCTAATATATTAACATAATATTAAAAGCTTACCAAACAGCGCAACGCAACTCGTAGTGGTTTGAGATTCTTCTGCGCGCTGCCGGGGGCTCCTGTTGCTATCACCAGGCACTCCAGGGCTAACATCAAGTCTGAACCTTCCACGGGTAGATCTTCTTGATAGCTGAAGAATAATTCCCAGTGAAAGTTTATTGACTAAGGTGACGAGCGTTACCATTTCACGTGTGGTTAATATCTAACAATTTATTTATTGGTAAGATATTTAAGTGAAAAAAGAGTACCAGTGTATGACGATTCTGGTGAGGACGGTGGCTGCGCGAGCGGCATGTGGCAACTGTACGCCTAAGGCTGCGTCTGCGCAGTAGCGACGCAAAGCGCCATCTGTACCGGCCGCTGCGCACACCGCTGGGCACTCCACCAGCATCTGACCAGACATACCATTTATAATATTTATACCGTCATATATAACACAAACACGGTCCAAAAAACATTGGCTCAGAATAATCTGCAATCTGACGAAAAATTCATCCAGTGTCATAAATTTTTAATTTTACACCAAAATCGTATAAAAATAATATCACGCAATTTCTTTTATATTTACCAAACATCACTTTCATACTTTACTACCTATAATTACTAAACCAAACTTTTGAGTGCCACAAAATTTTGGTCCTTCGAGCCGTATTTTCTTGGATCGGTTAATTTTACCTGCATAACTTGTAAACAGAGCATGGTATGGTCAGGGTCCTGACTGTCGCTGGCCGCTTGGACCAGGCTCTGGATGCACTCTGGAGGCCAAACGGCCGCATGCTCAGCCAACTTCCTCAGGCCTAGTAGAGCAGCCCGTCGCACTGCTGAGCGGGGGTCGTTCATTGCTATACTCAGCAGTAACTCCACCTTTAATTGTACGTTTTTTGAGTATTCAGTATCAATAACACTTTTATAAACAGCACTTTTTTTAATGTGCAGATAACCCATTAAATGAGATGTCGCTTATGAGCCAAAACAACCTAATGGGGGTCGTCGTAGCTTCGTCGATCAAGCAACAATGGGATTAAATAATAAGGAAAGTATAATGTCATACTTAACTAAGTAAAAAATGTCATATTTATCAATGAGTCAAGTGGTTAGATTATGCTGTCTCAGAGACGGGTCTGATTTCCAGTGGAACTAATTTTGAAAATTATATTTTCAAAGTTTGCTGTGATGAATTTGGCAAGTAGTGGCAGGGCACTAGTAGAATTTTCGTAAAAATAATCGGAAAATTACAGGGGAGCTTATATTACTATATTACTGCTGTTCTCCGCTAACTTCTAAACCACCCAACATATTTTGATACAGTTTTTACTACTGATAAGAAGCGATAAACGACAAAGATTTGTGTGTATAATTCTGGTGACAAAAAAAAAAAAAAAAACAAATATATCGACAACATGTCTCTGAACGAAGTCAATATTAAAGGATGATTTTAAAAAAAATACTCATTTGGTAAAATCAGCGACAACATACTTGATCAGGAACATGAACGACAGTGTCTGCGGCAATGGCTGTGAGGGCTGTTATGGCTGCCCTCACAGAACTTGACGATGGGAACCTCTCCAGCAGGGATCGGAGCAGTTTCAGCACTCCTTGAGCTCGAACAGCTAAATGTTCGAGGGAGCCAAATGGATCATTCATATCACAAATTAAGAATGCCTATGCCTGGTAAACAGAAATAATTATGTCTCTCTCACCTCCTCCATGTACAGTCCTTAAAGCACGAACAAGTTTGGCTCTCCTTTCGGCTCCTGTGCTCTCACACTCCACCATATCAGACAGTTTGTTGCACATTGCTACAGCAAATGCACTTGAAAAGAAAAGTATATTCTAATTAGAAACAAACAAATATTACATGTAGTGAAATTTTATTAAATGTTGAATGAAAATTTTTACACCTATGATCATTAAATATGAATTGAACCAGAGAAAAAAAATCAAACTATAGTTACCCTCTGAAATGAGATATTAAAGTATATGAATCTATGGTTCAGTCCTAACCTAAGTTATGGTCAGTAAAACGCTATCCCTTTTTATGGAGTTGCTTGTGCTTGTGAACTGTCAGCCTGAGTACCTTAATAATATTTTTTATTATCTATGACTCAATTACAAAATTTACTTTCTCTATTTTTAGTGTAAGTAAATTGTAAGTATGAAAATATTATTATGTGGAAGGCAATTTCCACAATCATATTACATTAATGTATATAACATAGCTATATGAAATTATTGTATACTAATTTCCATAAATTGCACTCAGGGCATCAGTTTAGTAGACAATAAAGTAACTTCACTGCAAGATTTTGTCAACACTTAAAAAAAAAGCCTCAAAAAAGATTCAAAACTGATATCCGTTTTATTTTAAAGATGTTTTTCTAACACAACAATCTACAGTATAAAATAATATTTTAAGTATTTTAGTAGTTAATCAAACTATTATTATTTTATTATAGTATTTTACTATTACTATTTTTGTTGCTAATATTTTCTAAGTGAAAATGAATTGGCATTAATGTACGCTGCCAGGTAATATAATTATAATTTTCACAAATTACCAAACTACTCTCACTGAAACTTAAAAAAAAAAAGCTTTTTTGAAAAAAAAAAAGAAAAAAGAATTTAAAGTAAAATATGTATTTACTTGGAATGAGCAGCAAATCTTGTTGTGGCATAAATGGCTGCATCGACTTCGACATTGTCATGGCTGTCCAATCCTCTTCGTATGGCGTGATGGACATTTTGTCTCTCGGGTATTATTCCGGCCACAGCGCCAAGTGTGCGCAAAGCCAAAGCTCTTGCGACGGGATCGTTTGAGTGTAGAACACTGAAGACACGTCGCAAAAACTCATCCACATTTAAAATCTTGTCCAAATGCTTCTCGCTCTGCTGGCATACTCGCAAAACCCAGAGTCTCAAAAAGTTATTACCCATACGAAAGACGTCAGCGAGTTTTAAAAATGAAGAATTAATTAGTATAGGAAATGGATACTTTTCAAAGAGCCGTGGGAATCGAACGATAGCTTCGCATTGTTCACCGACTTTGCCCGACCTAAGGCCTGTAAATACAGCATTGTTTATTAGAGAATATTGTTTATGTTTAGTGAAGACCATTTTTTAGGTTATGTTAACGTTACCTTTGTCTAATTCAGTTAGAGCAGAGTTCGCATCTTGCTCGGGTTCACCGGAGTTATCGTTGAATGTGTTTAGTCGAACACCGATCATTTTGGAATTAGATATTCCAACAAAATATTTAAAAAATCAAAATATTTACACCCTTGACTGCTGACCGCCGCTTCGTCCTTCGTCGACTTGACGTTGACGTTTCGTTCGTTCGTTTTAAATAGTTATGTCAAATGTCAATGTCAAATGTCATTTGCGTTCCGTATCTTAATTCTTACCTATTACTTATTTTTTACCAATATAACAAAGGAAATAAAGCAATAAATTAAAACTGAGAAGTGTATTTATTTATAACTTAATTTACTATTGTATAGTTGTTTGAAAATTTTACTTTTAAAATACCCAGTGAGTGAAGCAAATGTAGAATTATTTAGTTCCATTTTGAGCGAAGAGATGGCGGTAATATGCATGTTTTCCTTTGAAAAGAACATGAAGGATTTTCGTATACTTATTCAGACCAAAAATTTTCAGAAGTACAATCCTGAGTGAAATTCGAATATAGGTATACGGAACATAGGTAACCGAACCGCTGGTGTAGGTATTGGGCTAGGTACCTATTAGTTATATTTTCGTGGACATGGAGATCCGTGCACATAAGAAAGTTATACGGATAGGTACAAGCATTTCTCAAAAATAGAGGGGAGCAATGATCATTTCCTCACTCACGGAAACACAACAGCAAACATGCTGTTTGCATAGCTTAGATTATAACCACAAGCTATAGCGGTATAAATAAAAAAAATATTTAGAAACATTTTTTCTGCACTCGAAATGATTATAGTCGAATTTCAATTAGAAACGAACAGCTGTTTATAAATAATTGAGATTTAGTCTTTATGCTGATTCATTTTGCAGATCTAGTCATTACTGATAAGTACTAACCCATCAACAAGAGTTTCGATAGGAATTTGCGAAATGTAACTTCAGGTCGAGCCCCGCTCTAAATTTCGCTACAAGGCGTTAATTTTACCCTTGGAGCTGTTAAATAATATCAAAGACGCTTTTAACTTGCTAAAAGGCTAGATAGCTCAAATTGGTAGGTAGATATTAGGTATATTACGGTTATTTACTACATCTATTTTATATTAAGTACCTACAGTCAAGGGCAAAAATATATGTACGTTTCCAAGCGGCAAACATATCTGTACAATTGAGAGGCCAGAAATATCTGTTCGATAATTCGGTCAGAAATATGTGAGCATTTAAAGGGTCAAAAAGATCTAGACGTTCACGTGGCCATAAATATATGTACAATGTCAGTCAAATATATCTAGGCAAATAGGGGTGCATAAATATCTGTACAAACAAACAAGTTTTCGTATTTTGAATTATGACAATCATCGAAAAGAGTACCATTCTGTCATATGATCAGTTTGTCCCTTTCATTTTGATTGTGGCGTCATTAACGTAATATTTCTTTCACCTTTCATTCTATTATTTTAGATTCTGCTTCACAGCGTTCACAACTATCATATACGATTTTCACATGGCTTTTCTCGTGAATATTATATTAGCATTTTTTCAATGCTAAATTTATGTAAGTAACATATTTATACTAGACGTAGCGATGAAACGGAAGATATTTATTCGTAATTTAAGTAATTATACAATATTAGTACGAAAATCTTTCGATTACGCTAATCTATACTAATATTATAAAGCTGAAGAGTTTGTTTGTTTGTTTGTTTGTTTGAACGCACTAATCTCAGGAACTACTGGTTCGAATTGAAAAATTCTTTTTGTGTTGGATAGATCATTATCGAGGAAGGCTTTAGGCTATATAACATCACGTTGCGACTAATAGGAGTGAAGAAACAGTCTAAAAACGGGGAAAATTATTCATCTTTGAGGGCTTCCGTTGCGTGCGCTGCGAAAACCGTTCGAGATACCCAAATGATTCCCAAAATAACTATTCCACGAGGACGAAGTCGCGAGCACAGCTAGTGTATGTATAAATGTCTCTTTACTGTTAAAAAGAACACTTAGGTTTTTACTAACTTAGAGCATTTAATAATTAATCACTGGTCTGCAACGAAATCCTCCTTTAAAAAAATATGTCAAAAATATGAAGATTTTAATGCTTTGAATCTATTCCCGTTGGCCGATTTTTTTTATCACGTCTAGATTTATCGATATGAATTTTTTATTAAATATCAATTTAGGTTTTTTGAATTAGTTTTGTGCGTCAACATCATAAACAGTATAGTATACATACAAAATAGGTTTTAGCGAGTTGTAAGAGAAAGAAGGAAAGTGCCGAAAGTAAATTTTATGGTAGTACACAGGCGCATTTATTGGCTCTGTTCATAAAAAATACATAAACTACACATAAAATACTTTAAAAAAGTAGAGAATATGCAAAACATCAAAATATTTGATAACTAGACTTGACAGTCTTGACACGCTCTTTGATAGTTTCATGTATGGATATTTATGCCCTCCTATTTGCCTACAGCCTACACATATTTGACTGACATTGTACATATATTTATGGCCACGTGAACGTCTAGATCTTTTTGACCCTTTAAATGCTCACATATTTCTGACCGAATTATCGAACAGATATTTCTGGCCTCTCAACTGTACAGATATTTTTGCCGCTTTGGAAACGTACAGATATTATTGCCCTTGACTGTACCTATTTATCTATAAGTACATAGTATTATTTAATCTGTGTCTATACTAAGTAGGTAACAAGATTGCTTACCGATGATACGATATTCCCCGTTCCTTTTAACTTTAGTGTCATAGTTTTTGCAGCCTTTTACAGCGCAACTAGGCATTTTTATAATAATTTAATAAAAAAGTTCTTTCAACCACAATATTGCGCCGTGCGCGGACGAGGGACCACGACTGCGGTTAGTTGGCCCTAAATTTTAGGGCCAATGAGCTGGTGCTATTTCGCCGCGCCGTTGACCAGGTCAATGATTATAACTAATACATTATTTGGTAACTCTATGGCAAACAATAGGTAGTTTTATAATTCTATAAAATTGTTTATAACTAAAATTCAGTTCAGATTACAGTTCGGCTACTTGTAATACCTACTTAGTATAAAAATTTTCAAATAACAATAATTATGTAATACCTAATTGAAATTTATTTTTCGAATTTTCGTTAGGCATAGTTCAATGAATATGTCAATGTAAGCCCACAGAGTACTGAGCGGGTTGTGTAGTTAGGAACTGGCAGCTCAACTCTCAAAGGGCGGCATAATTACAGTCGCCTGTGTAACCGTACCCCGTGTGTGCAGACACCATTAGTACTGAAATTACAGGAAATGTTGTCTACTAATCATGCTGAGATAGTTGTTAAAGTTAGCTAGGTATAAGACCTATGACTAACAAGACAGACTATTAAATAACTTTAGTAGGTATTATTAGTCATACCACTATAATAATTATTTTGTTAACTTATAGATTTTAATCTTCAATAAATATATATTATAAAATAATACTTCAATTTCATAAATGCTTTCCATAAAGTCTGTTGTATGGGCGTTTTTGTATGTATGTATTGTAGCAAGCAAGCTTCCCGTAACATTTAGTGTTTGTTTCACTCCAATAGGGTTCACAAATAAAAAGTTACAGCGAATACCAAAATACCAAGTGTATGAAAATGCGCGTAAGAACTTTCGGGCACAGGTAGTAAAAATATAGGCCAAGTTACCTACTATGGAAGATTTATCCAAAAGTCCAAAACGATTATGGTTTTGCAATAGATAATTTTCTAAAACTGTCATTCATTGTGTATAAAAGAAAGGTTTAAAATTATCTGCCCATACTTAGTTGCGGCTACTGTTTTTTTTTTTTTAAAAAAAAAGATTAGAGAAAATAATACTTTGTGGTCGGATAGTTTATGGCGCCGATTTTTTTGTAAGAGCTTACGATATGCATTTCCGGACAAAGTTCTTGGATTCTCTATACATATAATATCTATATTAGTTCAACAAAAGTCTTTATTATTAATTTCCGTCCGAAACTTTCTTGCTACATTTTGTTGGCTTATTGTTAAATTAAGTTTTTTTGGAGGAATCGGTTTCATACATAAGCCCGGTATGAAAATTAATGTGAGTAAAATCAAATGTATAACACGTTACGCGTTACAAGCTACAATATGCTTCAATACATACAAATTTAATATAATATATATAATATATTTATTTTTAATGTTTTAATTATATTTTTTAAATTAATTATTTGCCATTCGTAAGGAGTAAACTCCAGTCATGCGTCGGAGCTGCTGACACTCTTTTTTCAGGAGCTACATACTTGAAGAGATTTATAATAGATACATATCGTAATGAATTTAATTTCATTCATAAATAATATTCAAGATTTTTTCTTAATAATGTAGTCCACAAAAGCTATCATATAAAAACTTGTAAAAATCTGGTAAAAATATTATATCTTTAGTACCTACAGTCTTATATGTTATATCTTTAGTAGGTACATATATGTCAGTATAAATACTATACTATACTTATCTAAGGCGATGTGTGTGTGTATGTTCCCATGGACTCCAAAAGCGCTGAATCGATTTTCATGAAACTTTCAGACAATCTTCAGATTAATCCAGCGGCTAGGTAGGTAATCCTTTGAAGTTTGGTAGCGATCGGAGGCGGGCGAAGCTGGGAGCGGGTCGCTAGTACTTATATATAAAATCTGAGTAACGTTGTTATGGTGACGTTATAACGATAGTATTGATATTTAAATAGAAAAGTATTACAGAATTTATTTAAATTAAAATAACAAAAAAAATAATCCGTCTTACTTATGACGACGAAAGTTTACTTTGGAATGAGTATACAAAGTAAATTTGAAAAATTGAAAAATCATTAACACGGATTTTTTTCCAAATCCTGCTCTTCCGGTTAACAACAAAGCAATGTTTTGACATTACAAAAAAACTTTTTTATTGTTACAACTTTTAGCGTAACCGATGCCGGACATTTCTGGGATTATGGCATCGAGCGTTTTAAGGCAGCCCTATCTTTACAAAATTCCACAGAAAGCAATCGGTACTGCGAACTATCCTTTACATTTACATTTGCAATAACTTTGTAAGCTAAATTCCAATCTATCATCATAGAAATAGAGCTCTCTTTTAAAGTGGTTAGAAATATATGTTTAATTTTTAAATTTGCTTCCGTCGTCGTCAGGCCACAATGCTCCATTCATACGAAGGGAATTGTCGAGCGGATTATAAGTGATTATTGTATTTACCTTTCTTTGACTCCAGGATTAGAGAACTAATGAAGATAACATTGAGACGTGGGTATTCAGAGAATTTATTACGATAAAACCGTTGATGTTGAGAGACATGGTCGCTGAAAGGTGTCTCGAAGACTTGCAAAGACAAATTAATGTTTAGATTATTTATGTATTTTGACGAGGCCAATGGACTAGTGGTTAAGATTGCCTTACGCTCTGTCTTAGTGGAACCGGATTCGAATCCCAGCTCAATATGTATAAAAACAGTTTTTACTGAATAAAAACTGACTTATACATTAAAAATAAATAAAAATAAAATAAGCCTTTATTCGCTAATCTTTTTTTAAATTAAAGACTTATACTTAAGTACATTAGCACTACGCAAATCAGCATTATCATTAAATAGTAAATATTTTAATAAGGTGAGGCGTAGTTTGATAGCTTTTTTTGTGCGCGAAGGCGTAGTTATGTTACTACAATGTTACTATACTTACGAGTACAATTTGTACTTATGCTACCGAATTCAAAAATATAAGTTTTAAATTTTTTGTCTGTTTGTCTGTGCTTTTGTGCACGATAATCTCAGAAACGGCTTAACCATTTTGAATGCGGTTTTCACTTATGTAACAATGAACTGATTGCAGCAAGTTTCTCGTAACATACCTATTTAGTCTTTGTTTCATTCCTATAGGTTTACAAACAAAATAGTTATACGCAATTCTATAACCACTCGTACGAAGTCATGGACCCGATAAATATTAACAACAAATTAGTAATATAACTAATTATAAGTATATGAACTATATGAAACTCAAAAAATTATAAAACAATAAATTCCTTGACAGCTTATTTCAAATCTATTAAATGTTACAATAAATTATAGTGAAATAGATATAATCGCAAGCGAACTATTGACACAGACGATTCATAATAATAGCTATAAGAGTATTACAGGCTATGATGGCGCGATGAGTGTCTCCTAAATATTTGTCATAGACTATCATTGAGCCGATTCCACACATAATCCGAATAAGATTGGACACCTCTGGCATAAAAACATCATAGA
This sequence comes from Synanthedon tipuliformis, assembly GCA_947623395.1. Lineage (NCBI taxonomy): Eukaryota > Metazoa > Arthropoda > Insecta > Lepidoptera > Sesiidae > Synanthedon > Synanthedon tipuliformis. The sequence goes on along the minus strand of OX392418.1, from coordinate 10,239,574 downwards.
AGTCCCCACACTATAAACAGCACAATGACGCGTTCACAATACCACTATCCCGAACTCCTATTATACTGGATACACAAATAATATATTTTCTGTAGCCGTTGGTGTCAAAATTAACACCAGACGCGATATGTAGGGTGTCCATAAAGAGGTAAACAGTTAGGAGAAAAATAATTAGTCAAAGTTATGATACCTGTGTTGCCAGTGATGATATAAAATATGGCGCTGAAACTAGTCTGTCCATGGGTTTCGTAGGAAAGCACAACGTCACTCAACGAGCTATAAAAAGGGCTATGCTCTGGGTAACATAACCGGATTAATTAAAAAGTGACATGGCAATGGGCAGGACACGTCATATTACGGAGGTTCTTGATTATAAAATTAACCTACAAGCCAGGGGATACAAATAAGACATTAAATTCTTTATTTGTTGCACAACCCGATATGAGTCATTTTTTTAAAAATATTTACATTTTATTACATTATAATATTATATAATGTTAAACATATAATATAATAAATAAATATACGTACTGGTAATTATATTATCTAACTATAATTAAAGGTAATTTTTTTTTGTAAATTTTATTGTTCGTTCTGCAACGGAAAGTGTGGTGTCTCTACAAGGTGGGAGATTATTTTGCGATATCGATCTGCTGACGATCAACAATGTACGGATGATGTATTGATAAACCGCTCCACGCCATTTGTCAGGCTTTCGGATGCACAAAGACGATTATTTCACAGTGTTTTGATTGTCACAGTGGTCTTACCGCGAAGGTGTCACATTTGAGGACAATATACAAACTTTTTCTACACTTTACAAATTGAATTTCGTAACCAAATTGTGTCTTATGTACTACGGAAAAGAGGTGTTGAAGTTTGTAGTAACGGCAATACCCGAATTGTAAATGAGCGCTTTAAACACGCGTGCTTGTTTCAAATTTGTCGAAGCGTAATGTTTTAACGACATTTAGGCCTCTTTCAACATTTCTTGGAAGCTTTATTTATAATAAGTAGTGTAAAGTAAACTATCTATGGGGCGACTTTTTAAATCTTATTGTATTTATGTATACCTATTACTTACCTTATTTATCTGTATTATAAGCATATATACGTGTAGGGGAGACCGGGTACAAACGTAACGGCGGGTCGAAAGTAACAAATGCTCTCTAGGTTTATCTAATGGGCGAACACCTCTTCGCCTCCGTCAGGTGATAGCCGGGAGCACCCCCCTCACTCGCATTAAGTCGCCGCGTGCGCCGCGCGCTTTTAGGTTGTGTGACAGGACGCAACGTGTTTTCACAAGTCAAAAGTAAGTTTTTCACGTTTTCTTATTTAATGTTTACGTAGTCGTAAAAGGAAGATAGTAATCTGAATGTTTGCATATCCATTCTTGATTAGATTGATTGTACATTGTTTAAATTCATTTTTGTCTAGCACGTTCCGTTTTAAGGTTATATTACACGTTTTGACAAAAATGGGGAAGGGTACAAAAGTAACATAGCCCTATGGGTACAAAAGTAACATGTTACTTTATATTTTTATGTGTGTCTTTACTTTAACAGAATGCCACAACTACGCATAAGAACTACTGCACGAAGAACTACCGATACGTATAGTTCCTGATGTAATTCTGATACCGTTCTGATGCAACGTCCTCCATTCAAGTTGATTCTAGTTGGTGATCCTCTAGTTGGTGATCTTCCAACATTAACTGACCAGACTGATCAGCGTACAGGTAGAAATGATTTGTCAAACAATCAAACAATAATGACCAACCACCGGCTGTTCAAAATTTACCGGACTCGATCTCTGCTGAGACTGATTTTCCGTTAGCTAACTCAATTTTTGATCAAAGATCCAAATCACCAGTGTCAGGACCTAGCGGGCTACAACGAATAAATTCTACCCAGCCGTTTCATTTTACACCTAAAAATCTTAGACCTTTACCACAAGCGAGTCCGAGGACTGAAACAAATAAAGGTAGTAAAAAACATAAGACTGCAATACTGACGGACACGCCCGAAAAAAACTTAATTGAACAAGAATACTAACAACGAAAGAAAGCCAAGAAAACGGTACTACAAACTGATACTGGAGAAGGTAAGAGGAAATTGATATCTACAAAAAGAAAGGGAAAATGAAAAAGACAAAGAAGACAAAAAGACAAGGAAAATAAATCTGACGACGACGATTGCTTCTGTCACGTCTGTTTAGAAACTTTTAGCAATAGTCGACCAAAAGAACAATGGATACAATGTATCGAATGTAGAATGTGACGATGATAAGAATCATGAGTGCTATAATTGCGAGTCTGGTAGGAGAATAATACTGAATAGTCTGATTATAAAAGAATGATTAACATATATTAATTTTATCTCATTACTTAAACTAAGAATAACTTCTATTGATTTGTTTACTTAAAATATATAATTTTAGAGCATTTAAAATGTTCAAGTTTGTTTGTGTTATTAATACAAAGTCTTTAAATAAATTATTTGTTGATTTAACATGTAATATTGTATTTATTGGCAACCCCTTTGTCTTGTTACTTTCGACCCACGACGTGTTACTTTCGACCTGCCTACGTGGTCAAAAGTAACAACTGACGATTTTTTTTTAACTCTCTGTTATTCATATAAAACACACCATAATAAAATAAATCGAGTTACCAATGTAAAGAACATAAACTGAATTTATATGTGGATATATTCATTTATTGACAATAATAACACCCAGCCAGAAATCAAGGTAAAAGTACAAAGTGTTACGTTTGTACCCGGTCTCCCCTATGTGTCTTTTAATTACTTTCTCGAAGATAAGACCCTGGCAGATTGATTTCTAGACCTAAAAAACCGCTAACTCTAAGTTTTCGTCAAAATCGTTTGCGATATCGTTGTGACACACAAGAATACCTCGTTATTATAAGATATAAGATACATCTAGGATACGTCCTTATATACAGGTATAAAAATTACGTGTCACATGTTTGTCACCTATATACTCCTAAACTACTGAACTGATTTTGATAAAACTTCGTAACTACAATTATGTTAAATTTTGGTGCAACTGAACTTAAGTGAAGTTAAGCCAATTTTAAAAGCTGTAGAATTGCTTTATTGTTTATTAAATATTATTTAACGACACTAGTCCATACATTTTTGACTGGAAGCATGTACTTTCACCCTTTTAATTAAAAAATATGCAAATTTTTATTACGCGTTGCTACAAAACGTGCCTAATCATCGCGCTTCCCAGACATCTTTTTTTTGAATAAAACTTCTTTGAATAGTTATGAAGAGGTGCTGTGATACGGTGCGAAAGGTTCACGCAATTCAACAAAAGGCATTAATATATATATTTTTTATTCCTCACGTCGGCCACTGTAAAGCGAGTAGTGAATAATTATTGTGTTTTGCGTTCGGCTTTCAACGCGTCTGATTATACTTTTGAGGTGACAACAATTTCATTGTTATTTATGGGATAAATTTCTGCTTTCAAACTATAAAGTTCAACGTTAAGTAGGATTAAGGATAAGGGTAAAAATACTTAGTGGAAGGCATAGGAAAATGTACTAAGCCTAAAAATTTACTGAAACACAAAATCAAAAAAGGTGTGATCACAGAGGTTTTATGTAATGACTGTGATGCGCAGTGTGTTGCCGTTACTAAAAATTAATACCATCTTTTAAAACAATCCCTCGTAGCAATGAGATGGTCATTGTAATAATAAAACCTATAGATGAATATTGTCAATTTTTTAAAAATGTTTTTCATGAGTAGGCTAAGGCTTCAGTAGTTTTTGAAACTATATTTATTATCTATATATCAGAAAAATGTAGGTACTGTTTCCGAGGCATTATCTAAAAATTAAGAAAATCTGCCTGACAAATATAATAACATATGAGCAATGAAGCGAACGAAGCAAAAGCTAGTTTGTTTTAATAAATTGTTAGTATAATTATTGAGACGCGTGCATATTATGATTTTTATAATCTTGTTGGTGTTTAGTGTTGCCACTTATAAAATATGACGCATGTAAGACGCGCTATCTTGCACAATATCGTCACGCGTGTTGATCATGTACAGACGGACAAGCTCTTTCTTCACTATTACATAAACATTAATGTTAAATTCTGTAACGGTATTATAATATTGTTTTACATATCGTGCTTGTTGTTCTTACGATGTATTTTACTGATTTTGCTGTATTGTAACTATCTAGCAAGTATCTATCACATATCTATCAAATATGGTATCTAGCAATTTTTAATAATAATTCTGACATATCCTACTCGAAAATTATAGAGGAGGCCTAGTCCAGCAGTGGACGTCCTATAGCTGAAAGAACGACGAACCTGTTCTTGAAAGTATTTCTAAATCTTAATATATAAAAAGGCAATGTGTGTATGTATGTCTCCGTATGTCTCCTATAGACTCCAAAACCGCTGAACTGATTTTGATGAAACTTTCAGACAAATTTCAGATTAGTGTATTGGGTGTTCCTGTGTTCTGTGAAGTTCGGTAGCGCTCGGACGCGGACGAAGTCGCAGGCAAAAACACTAGTAAACTATACATAGCTATATATACAATGTAATTTCTAAAGCCTTTCAGCCTCTGGCTTCTCATTTGAAGTTTATGCAAGTAGATTAACTCAATGCAATATTAGGTGGACTTGGTACCTTTTATTAATACGCATTTGTATGGATGATGAATGAGATCATTAGTGCATTCATATCGACTTATGCATAAACATTCAACACCTTATGCATTCCATTTAATACTACATTTGAAAAAGTCACTGCAATATCTACCTACAATCTGCCAATAACAAGAATTCGCTAGTGGCGCGATTATTATTAGGAATGTGGTCATAAGTAATATATTATAGTGAATTTATTCAGGAGATTCTAATGATCGGAACATCTACACAAAATGTGTGCAGATAAAAAATCTACACATATTTTGAAAAGAGGTATGCTATCGGCTGTGGTTCTTCCTGTAACCAGGCAGCAGGAGGTACAAAGACAATAAAAGGAAACAATACCTAGTCTTAGAGGAGACTACAGCCCGTCATGAGGTTCCCCGAGATGGCCGGCGTACCTCCACTTTCGGGTACCGACACGGAGGACGGGTACCGCCAGCGCTGGACAGCCGTGGTGGGTAACAGATAGTGTCATACATAGTTCCCGCGATCTCGCCACTACTAGGTACCTACAGCCGCGCTAGAAACTCGTTGGGTCCAGTATAACCCCGCAACGTACCCTACGCTGCCGGGTATCCATTAGGATTCCTAAAGTTAAGAAAAGGGGATAACACAAAAGAGTAGGTTGAGATATACAATCCAAAGTCAAAGTTGGGCAGTCCCCCTAGTAGAAGCTGTTAACTAAAACTACTAAAACTACTTACAGTTTATATGGTTTTGTTCGCATTTCTAGGCGACGCGGTATACCTAATACCTGCACTATAATATAAAAATCATACTTATGTATGTGTCCTGTATCTATTTAAAAAAAAAACACATAACGAAACCACGACTAGACAATGTCAAGCCCACATGAATAGTACGTATCGTATTTTTGGAAAATAATATTTTTAATTCATACGGACGTTTCCTTTTGTGAACAAATCAGCGAGTGCCGTCGGCTTAGTCTAAGGTTACAATACGAGATGTGCCGATACAAGAATAATGTGGTAACATGCAGGTTTAATATTACACTTCTATTATACAATTATTACTGGCCACAAATAAAGTTTCATAGAATAGATTTTTTTTAAATTGCTCATGTTGACCTGCATTAAAAGATATATTTTCATATCCTAATTCATATCTATATAAAAAGGTGATTATCTCTATTTATGTCTATGTTTTCTTATTATGCTTTATTAGGGTGTTACCAAATAGAGCGTCAGCTTTTCTGACGAACTTTGAGTAAAAACACTTTGAGTAAATAATAATTTTACTTTTTCGGTTTTGAACAACTTGACGCCTTTCGTCCACTTAAGTAGCTTTTTACCACATTCGCTATTCGTCAACTTCGCTTTTGATAGCATTTGCCTTTAGTTATATTTTATGTCATTACTGTTAACTCGTAATAATTAATTATTTATTTAATTAGGTTCTCCTATAGTGTGTTCATAATAAGAGTAAGTACTTTGTTTTTTTTGCAAAAAATATTACAAAAATCTCCGCCATTTTGTCGATAACAGCTGAATTGCGGAAAGAGGGGTCCCCGCTGCGATAGATGACGGGTGTCACCGCCGGCATCTCGGTGACGCTTCCAAAAAGTATACATTCGCCATTGTGCCAACTCGTATTGTGTTCGTACAGTAATTATGTAGTCTTATGTAATTCATTCATCGGCTCTGAGGGTGTCTGAGGGGAGGGGTGCCGCCATATTTGTCAATGTGATAACGGGTCGTGTGGGGTTGTTGCCTACGAATAAATAATTCGTAGGTTGATACATTTTCTTGTTAATTTAATGTTGTGTTAGTAACGCGATTCGTTTCGTTATTATTTATTAGTTATCCACGGCGACTTTGCGTTACTTAACCAGTAGTGTGACCCATAATGTAAAATAATGTTTTGAAAGCACGTGGTCAAAATTACTATTAGAAATGTAGTAGACATTGATTTGTATGCTCATACTACGCTGAATTCGGCGTACCTGAGCCAGTCAGAATGCAAGCTGTCTGTAATGTGTATGTGCCGAATGTTTTTTTAAATTTTGGGCATAATAAAATGACAGTTTGCGTAGTGAAACTGTGTAAAAAGTGATACACACTACAATAAAAAGTTGCCGCATTCACGGAGCGTACGGGACACAGGATAGGCTATAGGCTACTTTTTTCACGCGGACGAAGTCGCGGGCGCCAGCTAGTTTAAAATAAAATTTAATTTTTTTATTAATTAATAAGAATAAAATTTAATAATATGACAAAATATATTAGTCTTGATGTATATATATGTATGTATGTAATGTACAAATGTATAAGTAGTAAGAACTAAATTTCTGTCCCACTGCTGAATATATTCGGTCCACTAAGGCAGAAGGTACTTAGGTATTGTCCAGTAAACGCTAATGGTTACATTTTCACATGTTATTACAGACATACTTACATAGGTTACTTTCATTTTTCTCTCGAACCAGTATACCTATATTATGTTCTAACCAACAATAAATCAATAACTGGTCGGAGTTTCATTGATGAATTTCCTGATGGTAGGTAATTCATTAACTAATTGAATCATTGTAAATTGATTCCTACAGTGTAGTAAACAAGGACCAGGGTGCAGTGTGCTGCATGTCGGAGTCATGTTACAAGTTAATATGGTTATTCCATTCAATTACACACCATTAGCGGATAATTCCGGATAGCACCGATTTAATCCTGAGCTCGGGTTACTTGCTGCACTTGATATCTATTTGCAATTTGATTCTTATTTCAAACATTACATAAAATGTCTATTTCTTTAACGCCATCTTTTGAGAGGCGATTTCGACTTTAGTTTTATAAGAAAATTGGTCAATTTAGACGATGTTTTTAATTCTCAATTAAATTTTTTATAATGCCTATGCCTTCGTATGAATATTAATTTTTTATTTTTTTTTTACAAATTCTCTCTTCATAAGTACCTCCCAGGACTTTTTTTTTTAAAATATAGCCGAATTAGTCCAGCTGCTCTCGAGTTTTGTGCTTAGTAACTAACTGTAACATGCATTTAGTGATTTATTTTTAAAAAAATTAAAAAACTTAATAAATAGGTAACCTGTATTTATTCTGTTTAACCAATACAGTTTAACTACATAGCCTTACTACTGTTGACATTAATCTACTATGATCTAGCTACTATAAAGCAAAAATTGCGTTATGTAGTCATAAATTGAGCAGTAATCACCCCCTTACAGAAATCCATCAAGAAATAACAGAATGTATGGTCTGGTGTTTTGGTAAGTGAATAAGGGATGCCAGAGCCTTTTTTTTATTGGAAAGATCTATACTTCCATTAAGAAAATAGCTAAAAAAATAGTCCTTGTACACCTATGGAGGATGCTGCAAGGCATAGGGAAATAGCTTATTTCCGTAACCCGTCCTATATAATTACATATTTACCTGCATTTAGCTACTATGACTTCTATTTCTAGGAAACGGAAGTTGCGTACCTCAACGCCTAACCTCAACCTCAAATGGACTCTCAAACTGCTTGCTGTTTTTTCCGTCACCAATAAAGCAAATGGTCTTTATTTCTACTCAACACATGAAAGTGAAAAGATAAAAAAGACAGTGCCTCACTCGGTATCAATGTTCTGTATCGATTTATTTAAAATATGCCTATATTAAAATGTTCTTGAAGACTCCAAATAAGTTACCTGTGGGTGTAGATGAACACACCAACTGACAGATTAGTGACAATGCGTTCAAACGATTGTAGAGGTGTCAGCAATAATGGACGGACGACGGACAATCCGCTTAATGCAGATGATGTTCGGATATTATATTAGGTAGGTAGGTTCCTATAACATGGCGCATGGTGCGCCCGATGAGCTGCCATTAAGTGATAAGAGATAGCGATTTACAATTTTACATTTCATTTTTTACAATTTAGATTTTACAATGTCATAATTTTTCTTACTGTCAACTTTCCTTTGATTTGAACCTAGAAAAAGGTTAAAATAAAGCAAAATTTCAAAATTGATTCTATTTATTCTTAAAAGATAAATAATGTTTTTTTCATATTAATTATAATTCCAGTGTTATAACTAGTTCATGCACGCAAGTAATACTGTTAATAATTTATTTAACACATTTTTTTGTCTTTTCTGAAATATTTTGTGAATTACTTATAGATTTGTGATATAATCTATAGTCAAGATTCAAATACCAATGTCTAATTTGCGTGACGTAAAAAAATTCCACGCGTCGAATGAAATAACATGGCCTCATCCAAATCGCTAAATTGTCTTAAATTAGACCACTCCCAGCATAATACCTTTGGCAACTGGCACTTTACAATGCGTATTCTTTTAAGAAGTCTGTCAATATGTTCAATAGAATATCCATTAATACATTTTGTTCAATAATTGTTTTTAAGTTTGTGATACCAGTGTTTTGATCTGAAGTGAATATAGAATATTATAAATGTTTAAGCACGCGACTTCGTCCACGTATATTTATAAAATAATTATTATGTTTCTAGCTGATAATGTAGCTTTCTATAGGTGAAAGAATTTTTAAAATCGATCCAGTAGTTTTTGAGTTTATTCATTACAAACATACAAAAATACAAAACTTTTCTCTTTATTACTAAATTAATTATTTAAATAATTAATTCTTTTAAACGATTTTTCTAACTGTTAATAAACTGTTAATTAGTATGAGTAGGTACAAACAGCAGTAAGTCAACTTTCTGTTTTTTGTTATTAGCAAGTTGACAGTCCACTTCTTGATAGTAGGTGGCAATCGTCGCTTGAGGACTTTTGTCCTTTATAAATATTAAAAATTAAAAAGCATGTTTCAAATTACACAATATTATGGAAATTATTAAAGGTTATACTTACTTATATTATTTTAGTTTTAAAATCTATAATCCACCGTTGGTGTTGAAGAGGGTAATGTGTAATGTCGAAGGCCAGTTGTATGGTTTTAATTCCCCATGCCAAATATAAGCTTTTGGTAAACACAAACATTATTCTAGTAACGCGATAAGCTTACCGTCGACTCTCCCACAAGCGATTAGTTCGCCCCATGTTTTAACTAAATAACATATTCCAATTCGCTAACTCCCAAACCCACAATTAAACAACTCTGAACCTTATTCCAACTACATAAAGTACATCAAAGTTTTGTATTGAACGAATTAAAAGATGTTTGTCGTAAAGAGAAATGCCAACATTAATTTAACATGGAAAGATTCTTTAAATACTCAAAGCAGACGACAATAAGGTTCAAATTTGTAAATCAAACAAATATTTAACATATTCCCAGAAATCTGTATCTAATTTAACACATAATTTATATATTGGTTTTTAAAGCGTGAACCATAGAGTTTATTTTCATAAATACTTTCAGGCTTAAGCCCGTGGAAACGTTAACACAAATAATCCACCCTTGCTTCGTCTGGGGACTCTATTACTTGTTGATTAATTTGTAAAAAAGCAAAGTAAAATGAATGTTGAAGGGTGCTAAAATATCTCTTACTTTACTTAGACACTTATGTACTTAGTTATATTGATGAGGTAAATCGGCCACCAAATTTCAAGCACAGGATATGCTTAAGTATGAAACGAATCGCTAACGATGTTGCCAAACGCAAAACTTAGTTCGAGTAATTTTTTCAAATGTTGAAGTTGAAGTCCGAGCAAAGTTCTTATGAAGTGAAAAATTGCATCCGTAACAAGTCGGGTGCGAGATGCTAGTTTACTTTAAAATTGAATAATTTAAACATTTTGAATGCATGAAACTGGCTGGTAAAATGTGGCGCTCGGCTCTGTGTCGCACCCCCAGTAGGCGTGCTCAAATCCGCTTACGTCTTGATTGACAGTTGACAGCTCGCCGCAGGGGTGTCAAATGTAACTACATTAAAATATATTTGTAACATAATGCTGGTAAAATGGTTTATTGGTTAGCACCGAGTTCACCTGGACGAAAAATTTTCAATCAGGAGTGCGATAGGCATAGAAATGTGTAGATTTTTTTAAACTTTTTGTTGTAATTAATGTAAATTAACCATACTTAGGGCCTCTTTCACCATCTCTGAGTAAAGTGTCAAGTAGGCTAACCGCCATTTAAAGTCACCGGTAAGAAAGCGTACGAGACTCATCATCTTCGAGTAGCATTCCCTACTCAAGGGTAATTTTAATGAAATTGACACAAGATATGGGTACTTGAAAAGTAACTAATCAACATTTTACTTGTAGTTGGTGAAAGAGGCCCTTAAATCTGTCCTTATGCGAATATTATACTTTTTTCCCCACAGTATTATTGTTTTAATAATGACATTGTGAAAATATGAGATGCATTACTATTTTGTTATTATTATTTGGTAGTTATGTATATGCCTTATTTCACATGTTGTTACAAGGCATTACAGCTTATAGAACGGCTTATACCAACAACGGGGTCCAACAAAATCTCGGCGCGTAAAATTATTAGCCTCTGTTAACTGTTTGCATTGATTCATACGGGACAACAAATTATCAAATATATTTTTTATTAGGTACAGGTTTAAGTTTTTAAATTATAATTTTGTTAATTATGATATCGATCAAAAATATCATTTTTTAGACTAAAATACTATGGTGTGATGCTAAACTAACACAATAAAGATGAGCTTGTATGTTTGTTTGAACGTGCTAATCTATCATTGGGATTTGAAAAAATATGAAAAAATTGAAGATACTAAGCGACCCGCTCTCGGCTTCGCCTGGGGTGCGCCCCAGGCAATCTTTACATAGTATAAAACAAAGTCGCTTTTTCTGTCCCTATGTCCCTTTGTATGCTTAGATCTTTAAAACTACGCAACGGATTTTAATGCGGTTTTCACTAATGGGTAGAGTGGTTCTCGAGGAAGGTTTATAAGTACATAATTTACTAAGTTACGCGGGCGAAGTCGCGGGCAGCAGCTAGTTTTATATATCTATAAAAATATTCCCCGTTTAATCTCTCTTCCCATATGTGAAAACAAAATTAAAATTAAAATCGGTTTAGCCATTTTAGCCAAATAATGGTTCCGAAAAACAATTATAATAATAATCTATATCTTTTTTTAATATATTTAAAAGGCAATGTGTGTGTATGTATGTATGTTCCCTATAGATTCCAAAACCGCTGAACCAATTTTGATGAAATTTTCAGAAAATTTTCGGACTAGTCCAGCGCGTAATCCTGTGAAGTTTGGACGCGGACGAAGTCGCGGGCACATACTAGTTTAATATGGAATTAAAGATGAAAATAAATGTGAGTAATAATCATAATTTTATAATAACATACCTATATTTTATAGCGTTGGGAATTCACGTTTTTATATGAATAATTGTTTGACGTTAGTGGAATGGGAACGAGACAAAAGGATTAAGTTAGCCGGCGTTAAACAGCTCGCGTTTATTTTACATTAATGCACTTAGGTAATGCGATGAGGTCGCGATGCAGTAGCTGATCTTCTCACACATTATTTATTTCAAAAGTAAGCCTTGTAATTAATTATTTTGAAATTGTAGTTTGAAGAGCTCTTTTTTATTTGAAGCAACATATTTCCAAGATATTGAGAAATGACAGCCTCATAGTTTAATAATTTCATATCAAAGTATGAAATATTTTAATGTGGATAAATTTAAGTGTGTAAAAATGGACGGAAAATGACAAGTCTTGTGCTTTTTTCGTCAAGAGTCGATACATCGTGTCTGTCTGTATACCTACCTAGGTAGGTATATTTTATGACGTGTTCTTCTTGAAGCAAGCAAGATACATCGTCTACAAAAAATTATCTATGGTATTTACCCGCTCACGATGACAACATACTTATGCCAAAAATTAATATAAATGTGAAATGAAAATGTAATAATATTATGTTTATTAATGTATTAACGACATCTAGTCTATGACTAGATAGATTTAGCTTTCTAGAATTAGTAGTTTTGGCTGTGCGTTGATAGTCAATCAGGGCAGACAATTTTATTGAGTTTGGCCCCTACGATGCTTACAAAAATATCATTGTCATTGTTAGCGAGCTTTTTAAAGAGCTTATTTTTCTTAAAGCGCTTAAATTAGGTTCCATGTCATGGAAATATACCAATGAAGTAACAGTACACAATATTTCAAATTAATCCAACCTGTGGAGGTTAGTGAGATCCTTTCGACAACTAGGAAATGAGCTGATAATTTTCAAACTCTGGTGCAGAGCTTTATAAATTTTAACTAGAAACCCTCTCAATTATATCAGCTTTCAAACGAAGAAAAGAGGATCAAAATCGGTCCATTCTTTTGAGAGCTATGACGTCACAAACAGACTCACAGATCAAACTGTTTTGCGTCGAACGTTAAAATCTAAAATATAGTTGACGATTCTTGGAAAGGTACCTACATACATACATACAGCCACCTTTAGGATGGCTCAGCCAAATACAAACTTGCCGCACTCGACTCGGTAGAACGCAGAGCTAGGAGACTCGTAGGCGACAGTACTCTTTTAAAATCTAAGATGCAGAGCCTGGCACATAGACGCAAAATTGCCAGTTTATGTGTCTTTTATAAGGTGTACTTCGGAGAGTGTGCTCAGGAACTGCATGAGCTGATACCGCCTTCCCCTTTCTTCCATCGGACATACAGACGTACGGCTGGCTACCATCGTCATCTTGTCGAAATCCCTCCTTTTCGGACCAAACGCTTTGAAACATCCTTTATAATGCGCACTGCAAGGGTTTGGAACTCCCTGCCGGCGTCTGTATTTCCGAGTACATATAACCCTAATCTTTTCAAGGTTCGAGTGAATAGGCATCTTCTGGGTGAGCTCGCTCCATCTTAGGCCTCATCCTTGCCACATGGCTGGTTGTTGGCCAAGAGCTAACCCATCTCTTATAAAAAAAAAACATACTGTGTTTGTAAAAACAAATGGAAATGCTTATTCCATTAGTGAGTCCCCGTAACTGTTACAGTATATCAACGTTACAGGACAAGAGCTTGCGCCCGCGCACCTAACAAAGGGTGATTGAGGGTTGGCCGGCCACACCTATTAAAGACGTGTCGCCATACATCAGCCGGTGATTAGTTTATGGTGACTCGAGATCTGCTCGCTTTTGCGGCTTCTGTGGTCATACTCGTACGTGTATTGCGTATTCAACTTATGAATTATTGCAGATGCTCGGCAGAACGAGCGCTTTACAACAAGCTCTGTCTCCCGGGTACGCTTGCCTTAATATGTAATTAGACAAATTAATTATTAAAGGTTAATATCCAGTGGTTTTAATCGAGTCAATATGTCATAGTTCATATGTCATATGTCATATTTTGTTTTTGTGACTGGCCTCGGCTAAGCACTGGGAAATATAAACATTTATATTCAACTAGCTAACCGCACCCGGCTTCATACGGAGTTTAAATTAAAAAAATATATATCTTTCTTAGCAAAACTATCCGCGTCTGTCTAACTATACAGATAGGTATAGGAAAGTTTCACTGTTCTTGGTACCTATTTGGTATATGAAGTGTTATTGGCAGGTAACATAGGTACTACCTTGTTAAACATTTTATTTTTAAAATAAGAAACGAAGTATTGTGCAAAGGTATTCAGTTATTTTCATGTTCATATCTGTTGCCAGCGCATAAAATATGAAATTGCTTTTGCTAAACTACCGCGCGAACAAAAGACGATAGAGGAGGGTTATATGTGGTACAATTTATAAGAAAAGAGCGATTGTAATTTTTTAACAAAATTAAACAGCACGAACGAGTGGAACACATACATGCTATCCTTTTTTGGGTTACATAGCATAATGTGCAAGTCGCAAATGTGCAGGCTACGCAAAATGTGCAGATCGTAAAATGTGCAGATCGCAAAACGTGCAGATCGCAAAACGTGCAAGTCGCAAAACGTGCAGATTGCAAAAGGTGCATAATATCGCAAAATGTGCAGGTCGCAAAATGTTATGTGCAGGTAGTTGTATCTCTACAGAAATGATCCCCCTAATCAATATAATTAGGCATTAAGTAGGTATTGCCTAACCTAAAGAATATCATAAAGGTCATAAGTAATGACATAATAAATTTGACAAACTCATTGTTGAAGTGATTTAACTTAAAATTTTGTCTCAGGGGGTCTCGGCCACAATTTACGTTAGGGCTTTAAAAACATTAAAATTTTTACATAGATGTCTCTGTCAAGTAGTGGCAGGGCACACTTTATTTTGCACTCGTTTGGGCAGCACTCACACAGATGGCGGCAGTAATCACACCTTTACAAAAGACCGTGCATGTGTGTGTCAGCTTGACTGAGTGACGACAATAAAATAAGAAAAGCTGCCAGAAAATTATCAGTATCATGTAAACAACAATTTGGCACTAGAAAATAGAAAGTTTTTAGAAAAATCCTCGCCAGTATATTAGGTATTGTTTTTTTTTAACTAAGTGTTCGTCAACTAACTGGTCGAAATTTGACCATAGTAATTTCAAAAATGAAAAAACAAACCAACTGTTTTAAATGTTTAATAAACCTGTTAATAGCTGTTTAAATTGGCTGTAAATTAAAAAAGAAATCACTTTCATTTGTACAATAATTGAACCATACGCTAAACAACGTTCGCGTAAGTACAGAAGGCCTCTACCCATCGAACGTAGCCAAACGTATGGCCGAATGTCCCTTTGTGGGTGTTCTCTATTCCAAATATGAACCAAAGTCATACACTTACGAATTCACTGTCCACGATAGTTATCGATTCGCATTTTTTTAGGTGTTATGGAATTTATACAAAAAAATGTTGTTTCAAAAGCTAAGTATTTATTTTGTGGTTTTTGGGATTGCAGACTGGCTATTCTTATTTTGAAGAATTTAAATTTAATTTCAAAAATTCGCGTCTTAGTAAAATATACTTCTATGTATACCTCTACTCTTAATTATTTGTCATCAAAAACAGTCAATAACGAGTTAGGCATATCAATAAGAATATGTTATTATTTTTATTGTTGTATTTTTATAAGGCAATAAAAGTTGTGTTCTAAACAGCTTTGATGTCCAAATAGTCTATTGAAATGCGTTTAACTGCATGCCCGGTAATTTCATGAGCCATTACACTTAACCCTGCTCTGCTGGTCCGGCCGACCACAAGCGCGGCTAACTAACCGTGCTGCAAGGGTTATGGGACTCTGTGATCATACGCTGCTTTCATTTTTGCCATTGTTGTTAAGCCAACCAACGCTCATCAGTGACTTCAATTGCGAATGGATCAAATTTGCCGAATATTTGGGTTACTGTTCTCATTTGTACAGAATTCGCTTTGACATTTCGGCCTATATTATTCTAACATTTTAATTTTAACATTAACAATGAGCAACTAATGAATTGTACATTTTATATTAATTTAAATATAAGCAAAATAACCAACATTAGACAGGTGAAATTTAGGACGAGATAAAGAAATAGGCTCTGGCATCCCTTACTTACTTACCAATACCATAAGCACATATGCTGTTATATCAGAGACATATGCTGTTATATCAGAGTGGGTTTCTGTAAGGGGGTGGTTACTGTCGCCAGATGGGTTCTCCAGATGACTGCGAAATACAGTATGTCCTGCTACTACTATCGCGTACTAAATAATAATAATTTCATTTAAATATCATTAACAAGTTTCCGCATATATTTTTATTGACTAATTGCATCGGCAAAAATATCTCATTTATAATCTTAAAATCCAGTTTATTTAAAAAAAATATGGTTAGACAACGTGAAAGTAAGTTCAAAGCAAAGTCGAGCGTGTGTGAGGTTATATTCACACAAATCAGTCTCGCTAAGCGATATGTCAAAACGCTAGCGATACCTTGCGACCGTAAACTTACTCGTCATGACGTATGACTTATTGTTCTCCGACCACAAATTTCGTGCGGGCGCGCAAGGCCCGCATCGGCGTTCAGAGTGTTTTATTCCCTCGGAATAAAGTCGTGAATCGCGTAAAAAATTAACATTATGATTTTCGTCGGCAAATCTGTCCTATACTATGTTGCGACACGGTAGCCTCACAGATTTAACTTTGAAAATTTCAGACGCAGAATAGCATATTGTATTCGATGCGTGCTGTCGTTCAACAGTTTTATTATTTCGTTGCTCAACTCACGGACAAGTTAGAGACGAATGGTTAAATTTGCGTGGGATTTCGGAATGTATTGTGAAATTACGTTTCGAATAGGCCTTTGTAGTTGCTGGTGGAAAGCTTCTGTGTTGTCTGCACGTTGTTAACTTTGAATAAGTACATGACGCTTTCAATATTTCGACATCGAACATTAGCGTGTTATGTTATATTTATTCTATTATTTTTATTATGACAACACACAGTCACTGTAACACCCTTTTGGGCTTGCAAAATCAATTATACCCTAGAAAAATTCTACAATAAAATGTAGGTATAAAAATACTAATGAAATAAGTAGAGTGCCAAAAATAATAATGGATCATAACTTCTAAGTATTGCAATGATTATACATACGCAGATTATCTAATCTTATATTTTTTGTCTTTTATATCTTTTGTGTAAAGAAGGTTTTACCGTCAGCCACTTAGAAGCCACTTGGAAGAATTAGAATCACATTAGAAGGTAAAAAAAACTTTTGAGTAGGTACTTATTTGTAACACGGCTAAATATTTCCATAAAAGGTACTTATGGGAATTTTTAATAAATATAATATAAAGAAAAAAAAAATAATTTTGATTATTAATTTGTTTGATTGTAAGATTCTTTCACCTTTCAAAGCTATGTTATCAGGGAGTAGATAACATAGTTTATATTTTATAAAGCTACTCGGACGAAGTCGCGTGCAACAGCTAGTATTTAATAAGTAGGAGTATTATAGAAACTATACCCTTATTTAGAGACGATGTTTTCGTCTCACAATTATTTACAAAAGTCTATACTTACCTAACAATAAAAGATTGTCCACGAAAAACATGAAAAGGCCGAACAAAACCCCAAAGGATAAAGGCGAAAGTACAATACGGGAAAATATAGAAAAGTTGGTGATAAATCATAGTAATGGAGTGCAATCAGAAGATGACGTGTTTTGTAGACCACTCCCCCTCAAGATTTTATATCATCCAAACAAAGATAGCGCCTGAAAGGGGCCTTCAGACCCCCCACCCCTGGCCCCATATCGATCCGGGGGGTGGGGTGACCCCCCCTCGGCTGGGTTACAGGCTTTAGCGGTCGAGCGCGCCATCGGAAATATTATACTGGGAGAATTGATGTTACGTGGAGGGGCACTTAATCAGAAGCTCTTTTCATCCCCTATACATAGGTACTAGATACCTAGTATACACCCACCCTTATAGGTGGAAGGTAAATTAATCAATATTCATTGATAAGTAGGTACCTAATATTATTATGTAATGTATTGTATATTCGTCTAATGAATATTATGAGTGCGAAAGCGTTGTTTGTTTGATACGCTTTCACGCCTTAATTACTCGACCGATCGTTATGAAATTTTGGCAAGGATATATAAAATGACATAGGGATAATCTAGTTAATTGATCTAATAATTTTTAGGCATCATGTAAAAATAAAAATAAAAAATTCAACGCCTGACAACAATTTGGCAAACAATTGAGCAATAAAGATTCCATAATAACACCTAAGAAAAATTGGCGCGGATGAAGTCTAGGGCAAAAATTAGTTACCTACTTATAAAAGAATGTACCTACGCTATAATAAAAAAAATATAAGAATACCCACGAAGGCTCCTTGCACAGGCTTCCGCTTAAAAGGAGTCTTCAATCATGGTTTTTGTAAAAATGATTTTTCTAACGTTAATAAACATTTTTTTTATATGTTGCAGTATAATCGGAGAAAACGGATTTTTGCAATATGATTGCAAAATTCGTTGTTTTTTTCCTATTATCCGCTCCTTTGCAATCGTAGATAAATACTTGGATTCGAATTGTTAAAAATTAAATTTTATAATAAGTAGTTCGTAAGGAGTAAACTTCAGTCGTGTGTCGGAGCTGTCACAACAAATATTTTTATCAGGATAGGCAGCGCAGATGGATGGATGAAAGGATTTCCCAAAGTTAAAAGAAAGAAAGCTAGAAAGATCGCCTCCTTCCTCTTGGTGCCTCGTGTTTCAACCCATTTCCCGTAGGATCTCTCAACAGCTATCCTTTATCCCGTTTTAGGTCTGAGCGCACTAATAGCCCGTTAACCAGCAGCCGCCGCTCAAAGATTGGTCCATTCCCAGTAGTGTTCACCGAACTAGTATGCACTATGCACCCCGTGCGAAGCCAGGAGCACCTGTGTTATTATTGATTTAATTTTGTCGTAGGTATAGGTATTATTCAAAAGACGTCTCCGCGGGTAACGACTAGTTTGATATGAAGTCAGTGAAACTTAATAACCACAGAAAAGGAAGTACAGGTAGGTAAGTAGGCGCCTTGAGAGGCTTTTGTGGATGTTGGAGGAACTTTACTGAATTAATTTCTAGTAGGTATCCGCAAAGTGTTGAGTAGAAACGGCTCTGAAGATGAGTACTTGATAATCAAATCGAAAGCCGTCTAAAATCCTGGAGTTAGCAACTCGAAAAATGCAAATTGTTCTCAAATCCATAGAAACAACGAAACAACACAATCCTTCTCAATTGTTGTATTACGTGTCGCGCTATATAGACATTGATAGCAATAGGAATTAATCTTAACTTTCTTTAGTTTAATACAGCTTGGTGTGTAACGGCAAGAAGTAGGTACATTGTATGTATATTTTTTAACTCATTTTTTAACATTTTTTGAAACTCAATGTTTGACGATTTGAAACTTTGACGTTATGGGACCAAACCTTTTTTAACAGGGAGAATTTTGAATTGAGAAAAAAATTATCAATGGTGGCGTATTACCTAAAGGTTATGGTCAAAGATAATTGATTGGTCTCGCTGCGCTCGACTAGATAGAGCGCTACGCAAAAGCAATAGCTCCGAAAATGTGGCAACTTTTTATTGTAGTGTGTGTAAAAAATCGTCACTTTTTATCACTTTTATCCAGTTTTATTATATTTTTACACAGTTTCTATACGTAAACTGGTATTTTATTATGCCTAAAATTTAATAAAACATTCACCACGTACACATCACAGACAGTTTGCAGTGTGACTGGCTCGGGTACGCCAAATTCGGCGTACTATTTTATGCCGCATTTTACAAGTACGACGGCGGTATCTAGTCAAGCGCAGCAAGACCAATCATTTATCTATGGTTATGGTGTTTCAGTAATATACCTACAAACAGTGCAAATAATTAATTATTACATAATTATCTTATTTAATAATAGGTAATAACATAGATAACATAAAGTATTTTAGAAGTACATATGCAAACAATTATTAGTTGCCAGCAAAATTGACCCTGTTGGGAATCGAATCCGGGGACCCCGGCCTGGCCATGCACTCATCCAACGGGCTCGTCAAAAGGATTCCCAATTACAATGGCCTATCTATAGGATGGTGTGTTGCTGTTTGTGTTTTTTATTTCAATTTTAAATCAACCCTGTTTTTTTTTTGTTTTCTTAATTTTGGTTTTATATAAAACCGAAAAGAATCATAAGTAGGTAAGTATAGGGCTTTGTATTTGCTATTTCAGCAGCCGAATGTTCTACCCAATGACCTGACCCTTCTTCAGCCGTCTATACTTATTTGTTGAGTTTTCGAAGGATATCAGAGCACATTTCTACTTGGACACGTAATAAATATTACAACGCGATCCCCGCGGCGGGGTGGCCTGTGGAGGCTTAGGGGCAAGTGGGTGTGAGGAGGGTTGTATGGTGAGTCGGGGGAGGTAGGGGTGACACCTGTGTAGCGTTACAGCCGCCTGGGTGTGGTTTGCCGTTCAATAACTTAATACTCTAGGAAAGCTTTCACGGTGAAATCTCGCTGAAGTCTACTGCGACTTAGTCGTTTTGATATTTTATTTATGCTATTATATTCCGCTAATTTACAACATGTAGGTACAGAGCTAGAAGCCAGAGGGACTAGTGCGAGTTTTACTCTATCGAACGCGTCGAACGCGTAAATGTCAATTTGTATGGGAATGAAGCAGCGCTACCTGGTGGCTAATGTGTAGCACTGCTTCACTCCCATACAAATTGATGGGACTGAAGCAGTCTATTTGATGTTTGGTGGCTACCGTCGCCAATAACACAAGAAACGCCAAAAGTTCAGCAAGCGCGCTGTTGACCATAGGTATTAGAAGGATTAGGTAAGGATAAGGGTAAGGAAGGGATGGGGTAATGAGCTCTGGCATCCCTTACTCACTCATCGAAACACAACAGCACATATGCTATTATTTTACGGTGCTATTCTGTAAGGGAGTGGTTACTGGTTACCGCCGCCAGAAAGGCTGCCCAATTAATAACGCAATTAGAAACGGGCACACTACTTTCCGAATTCAGACCATTTCCAAAGTTGACCCCTCCAGGAATCGAACCCGGGGCCCCTGAGACGTTAGGCAAGCACCTTTACCACTTATCCAACGGGCTCGTCAAAACCAAAATTAATGTAGGTACATAAGTAATTTGAACACCAAGGGCCTCTTTCACCAACTAGGTAGGTACAATTAAAGTGTTGATTAGTTACTTTTAGAAATAATTTTATGAACTCGGTTTAGTGCATCCTTCGATAGGCGATTTTTTTTATTATTTTCTTTTTAATGTTTGGGACTTTTACCGTACAAACAAAGGTAGGTCTATATCAGCTAAATTATTCCCGGCAACAGGTGAGTTTAAATGATGGTTAGCCTACGTCTTGACAGATGGTGAAAGAGGCCCTATAGCCTAGGTATTATAAATATATAGTAGGTAAATACCTACCTATATATTTATAATACCTAGGTTCTTTAGAACCCACCGAAGTTCTAAAGAAAAACTAAATTTTTGTTATCGAGAAATTAAATTAGGTAGGTATTAACCTACCTAGGTCTTATATCTTATAGCAATGTGATGACTGTTGACTTTGTTGTTGTTCATTTTCAAAATCAATGTGGTACCTAGGCATTGAAGTGGTAGGTAGGTTACAACCAAATTATCTACTGTCAAATTGTTAAGATATTTTTTAAAAGAATAAAATCAAAATTAATTAAAACATAGCAGGTACCTAGGTATACCTATCTCTGAGGTTTTTATTTATTCATAAAAAAATATGAGCTTTACTTAAGTAAAAATACTTAACCTACATTAAATCTAACATCTAAAATTTTTATTGAATAGGTACCTATACCTAAGTAGGTAGGTAGGTATACCTAGGTACCTACCATCGATTCCTACGGAGGAACAAACAGATCACAGACTTCCGTACCTAGTTTAAATGCCTACCTACTTAGTCATTTAAAAAAATAAATAATACTTACCTAGGTAGCTATGTCAAAGAATCGTGACCGAAAACAAAACAAAAAAGGTATATATTATAATACATGTACCTACTTATAATGTAGGTATATATTACATTATAAGTAGGTACCTAGATACCAACTATCATAGTTCTTATAATATAGTTTAACTAAGTACCTACCTACTTTAAATCTGTGTAGGTATACTAAATTTGCCTTGCATTTTCTTATGATATTACGTTTTCTTGTTATTATTTTTTTCAAAATTCTTAGAACACAACCGTAATACATATTTTATTAGATACCTAATTGCTGGTGGATTTGATTGAGCTGGAAGCTAGTGGAGGTGGTTTGAGGATCATGGCGTGTCGGTCCGCCGTGTGGCGGCGGCGGTGTGCGTGACGGATCATGGCGGCGCGGGGGGGCCGCGCCCCGCCGCCCTCGTTAAACGCGCCCGCCGGAAACGCGCCTCGACGCGGTTGAAAGCTATCCGGCCCCCCGGGCGGGCGGCGAGCGCGATTGGCCGCCGCTCCGCGCTACCAGTAACCGATAGCCAATCGCGCGAGCGACCAGAACACGCCCACGGCACAGCCGAGCTACCGGCTCACAACGCGCGCGACTCGGCCGCGCACACTCGCACCGATGCGCGGCTCCTGGGACGAGTCAACGACGGCGGCGCTTCACGCGCGAATCCTGGAGGCGCACCGCGGGCCCGCAGCGGCGGACCGCGCCGCCGAACCAGCACCTTGCGCCGAACCGCCGCCAGCTTTATCGCTGAACGCGCTAGAATTAGCTGCGCCTACTCCTCTACTACCGCTGCCGACGCTTTCCTTCAGCGCTGCACAAGTAGCGACCGTCTGCGAAACTCTCGAAGAAAGCGGCGACGTTGAACGTCTCGCCAGATTCCTATGGTCTCTACCGGTTGCTCATCCGAACGTCGCAGAGTTGGAACGTTGCGAGGCAGTTTTACGGGCGCGCGCCGTCGTAGCTTTTCACGCTGGCCGTCACAGAGAACTGTATTCGATACTCGAACGGCACAGATTCCAGCGTTCCAGTCACGCGAAGTTACAAGCTCTATGGTTGGAGGCGCACTATCAGGAGGCGGAGAGGCTCCGAGGTCGCCCTCTAGGGCCGGTGGACAAATACAGAGTCCGCAAGAAGTTCCCCTTACCTAGAACTATTTGGGACGGGGAACAAAAGACGCACTGCTTCAAGGAGCGAACGAGATCTCTTTTGAGAGAGTGGTACTTGCAAGATCCCTATCCCAACCCCACGAAGAAGCGAGAGTTGGCGGCTGCGACGGGTTTGACTCCTACGCAGGTGGGAAATTGGTTTAAGAACCGACGGCAGAGAGATCGGGCTGCGGCTGCGAAGAATCGCTCCGCCTTGCTGGGCAGAGGGTTCGCTTCGTCGTCCACATACGACGAGGACTCAGCTGACTCGGAGATCAATGTCGATGAAGAGTAGCATTCAGCGCTCGCGTCTTCGCACCACAGACTGATTTAGTGTAAATACTTAGTTAAAGGGTGATACATTTTATACGCCAACGATCTCGCGTCGCACGATCGTTCGTAGTGATGAACGCTGCAATATATATAAACAATGTAATATAGTTATAAATTAAGATATGTAATGTAAAGTCGGTGATGTATGTGATGTTGAAGCATTGTAAACCAGTTTTAGGTTAAAATTACTTGGTTAAAGTGTGTAGCGAGTGCTCGAAGTATAACAGCATTTCTGCGTAACAGGTATGTAAAGTATATTTGTAGAATGTGCAATTTGATATTGCCTTAAATTAGGCCTTTTGATATGAAAGTGGACTTGGACGAGGCAAATTTATACTGCGTATTGTGACTTATTTAAAATTTCCTCTTGGGATGTTTCAATCTCAGAAAACTTCGAGTTTTTTTTTAAATCAGGTTTAATTTTTAAAGTTTTTGAACAATTTTTTTTTAAAGTAAAATAATGCAACTGTTACCATTAATATCTTTCATTCGTTGTACAATTATGAAATCTATAAAAACCGTATTAATTTGCTATAGTTAAAATTTGCCTTGTTTATCTATGACAGGGTTTATTTTTCGAGTTTTACAATCTCGTCCATAAAGGGACAAAGCAGGGCATGTTTATTTATTTAAATTTACAATTATTAGTTACTTTTCTTAGCTATATTACTTATATTTTTATGTTAGAAGCATTTACTTACTATATGCTTTATAAATGACTAAATATTTTTATTTATTTTTAAAAGCTTTTAAGTGATAATAATATTTGTATTATAGATATTGAAACCATTTATTGAAACTGCCTAGACGAATAGATCTTACCTATAATTAGGTTCAATAGGTACCTGAACTCACTGCATTAAAATATTTCACTAGGTATGCTAATTTATCTATTTATTTACAGTGATATTTAGTAGGAATTATAAAGGAATGCTATAACAATTTGATACCTATAGGTATTACACAAACCTTGCCTAGGTATTGAAAATTGGTCTTCTCATTGGATTCTATGAGTAGGTACCTACCTAGGCAAAACTCTAATTCACTATTTAAAATTTTAAAATCACCAAGCTTTAAAAAAAAAATGATATTTTTCAGAACATAATCATTGCTATCCAAAAAAGAACATATAGGTATTTTTTGAATATTTGAATAATATGCAGTCTTGTTTTTGACAAGATTATTAAATTTGAATTATTAAATTATTAAATTATTATTAGATTTGAAATTTCAATAAAATGACCTTTTATGTAATCTATCTTTAAAAAAAAAGAGCAAAAAATTTTTTATCAGTTTTTCTTAATACTTTTTTTATTAATCTAGTAGGTATCTATTTCACTAATTCAGTTAGACAAAAATGAAGAAAGAAACAGTTTTATATTATATTTTTTGTTTACATTTTAGCTAATAATTCAAGACTGTTTTTTGCAAAAATATTTCCTAATTGAAATTATATTTTGGGCTTACACTACAGTGTTGCAGCAATTACCTATATTTGTAACATATTCTTAAAAACTAATAAATAAATAATTATTAATGGCTTAAAGTTTAGGTATTTAGTGGATGTCTAGTTATTTAGAAGCAAATTAATGAAATTAATACCACAAATGTATAATAAATCATAATTCAAAGTTGCATAAAGGATTTATAATTTATGGCTTTCTTTTTAAATTGTAATTAAAAATATAGAATTTTTTATTACCTATAGGTAATAATATAAAAGTCGCTTAGGCTCCTTTATGACCTAATTTTTGTTCTAACAGTTCCTCGTAATTTCTAGTTTCCATACAAAATATATATTTTGATTTACAAGATTTTTTTACATTTGAGAAGAACTTGCAAATACAAAGATTATTAACATAGTTTTAAAGTTGAATTTTGTTTGAAAATCTAAATGACTCAAAATTATAAATTATACCTACATAAGTACCGTTGACGGAACTACTGGAAAAAAAATCTCACTAGTTCCGCCACGGAACTACTACAACGGAACTAGTGGGAATGAACCATTCGGTGAGTGAGTAACATCCCTCTTATTCTATTCTAACATCCATTATTGTTTTTTTTCCACAATAAACTTCATTTCACTAAATTAAAATGTCTTCCATTTTAAGTTTTTACGATAAATATCTATATAAATGTGGATATTAATGAAATGAATTTGAATAGGTATAATTTTGAACTCCAATAAAAATATCCATCCAATAAATGAAAAAACTGTCTTACTACGAGTAGGTCTTATTACCTATCTTACAGATTTAGATAACTACCTACATCATTATGTTTTTTTATCTTATATGAATGAATTATTAATATAAATTAAAAAAGTAAATATAAAATATGATTTACAAACTACGTTAAATTCAATTTTCAACAATTGCCTATTGCCTATTTATAGGTATAAAAAAACATGTCAGTCGTTCGTAGGACTGCACGCCAGAAGTGAAAACGTAGTCTTTACGAAAATCAAAAATGCCTAACGCACCTAAAAAAGGTTTTCATTTCAAAAATAAACATTGCTCATAGCGAGCAAAGTTATAGATCGCTTATTTATTACATACTTCGGAATTCTTAGGCATTTCTACTAAGAAAACTTCAGCCAGTATAATTTAGGTATAAACTGTTTTTGATAAATAAACTGTTTTTGCCTAATACAGTAGGACAGCTGTAGGAACATCAAGAGTTTCCTAATAGGAAAGGTTATATTTACTAATTAATTTACTTCCTAGAAATATCAATTGCTGATTTCATATAAAAAAAAACAGTATAATATGTTTTTTTACGTACCTATATGTTTTTATTTACGTAGGTATGTCATGTGAAAAGATATTACTTTTTTTGGTTTAAATAAAATAAGAAAAAATATTATTTGAATACATAAATATAAATTTACACACTGATCGTTTGGGTAAAGGAAAGGGTCGCCCAAAAATATTATTTTATATTGTTACACATGTTCTTTTTTTACAAAATTAACGATTTATTAATCCGCAATTTATATAACTTAAAAAATACAATAAATCCATAAACTTATTGTTAGGTATTAGGTAGGTATGCTAATCTAACTAGACCTAGACCAAAATTTTTTTTTAACATTTGACATTGTATTGTAATTTTTTGTTTGTAATTAATTTTGTTTAGAATTTTTTTAATATTTTATATTATTATTTCGAATTTTTAAAATTTATTTGTTTGAGTTTGTGTATTACATACCAAAATTGAATTACATACATACCTATGTCTTCAGCTTCCATTGGCTTGGACATTGGACCTAAATGTTGGAGCGATAGGGTTAGAATGTTACCTAAGTGTTAGGCTGTTGCTGTTTTAAATAAATAAAAAAATAATTAAAATAAGGGCCTCTTTCACCATCTGTCAAGTAGATTAACCGTCATTTAAGTCACCTGTCACCGGGAATAATTTCGCTAATATACCTTTGTTTGTACGGTAAGTCACAAAAATAAAAAAAAAACCGCCTATCGAAGGATGCACTAAACCGAGTGCATAATTTAATAAAACTTAAAATTATTTCAAAAAATAAATAATCATAACTTTACTTGTAGTTGGTGAAAGAGGTCCTTAGTTATTATAAAAAGTATAATATGCAGGTTTTTAATTGGACCTAGGTATCTAATTGTTGTAGCATTTCCTAATAATCTGACATATATATAAAAGTAGTCTGCGCACAAAATATTTTCTATAGGTAATAAAATGTTACTATATACCTTACCTTGTATTTTGTAGATTTGTTTATATTCTTACATAAATATTAAAGGCTAAAATACCGACAAGTATTATATTATTCGATAGTTTAAATTGATAATTATTATTCAAAAAAAGGCTATTAATATAGATTAATAAGACATTAGGCCTTATTTAGGCACTAACTAATGTTAGTGCCTAAATAAGGCCTAATTTGTGCTTCTTGGCTATAATAGTCTTAAATTTAATACCTATGGTAAATAATCACTTTCAGTCAATTGCGAAGAGAAATAATTAAATATATTATTTAAATTAATAAATTATTCAAATATAAACTATCGAATAATTAAAACGTAGGTAAACCGAACGGAGAAAATTAGTGTAACATAGGATAGGTAATATAATCAAGAGAGAATTGTAAAAATGTATAATATTTAAAACAAAATGCAAATGTAAATATAATATCGACTTACAATACAGTCATTAAATTAATATTGTTAATAAAATTATATTCGTAAACAAATTTTTTGTGGTATTATTTCGTTGATTAATCACAGTGAATTTTTAAACCAAATTGAACGGTTTTAAAGTACCTATTCCAATAAGAAACCATAATGTGGTCCGCATACCTAATAACTATATTTTTAAACTAGCTGGTGCCCGCGACTTCGTCCGCGTTCTGTATGAAAGGTACCCTATGTCTTTTCTGGTGTTCCAGACAACGTGTATGCAAAATTTCGTGGTAATCGGTTCAGTAGTTTTTGCGTGAAAGACGTACAAACATCCATACATACGTCAATACAAACTTTCGCATTTGTAATACTAGCTGGTGCTCGCGATTTCGTCCGCGTTCTGTATGAAAGGTACCCTATGTCCTTTCTTGGTGTTTCAGACAACGTGTATGCAAAATTTCATGGTGATCGGTTCAGTAGTTTTTGCGTGAGAGTTACAAACATCCATACATCCATACAAACTTTCTCATTTATAATAGGTATTAGTACGGATAGATATATCAATGCTTACTTTTAGCAGGATTCCATTTCGTTTCAGTAGTTGATTTGATTTGATTTGATTTGATTGACTAGTGACCCGTCCCCGGGTTTGCAGGAAGTTGAAATTTTCAAAAATCCTTATTAGCGGGATTCAGAAATCCACATAGGTTTATTTTATTTCCTATGTTCGAAATTTCAGCATTCTAGACTTAGTGGCCTTGGCTGTTCGTTGGTAGTTAGGTAGTCAGGACAAACGATACTATGAGTAATAGATAATAACTTATACGTTATAATTACTTGGGTTTAAGCCTATATAAGAATTTAGGTATTGGACAGGTATTGAATTAAATTTATGTTAATTTAATATAAAAAAATGAATTATTTATTATAATTCTCTGTTCATTAATAAGTACTATGGGTATTTATTCAATTATGTTTACAACTTAATTTTTTGATAAAAATGACTTACTTACCTATACCTATTTATAAAAAAATTATAACTAACTATAGAAGAGAAACAGTTGATTCATAAGTTGATTCATTTAATTATTTCAAATTAAAAATTTCAAATTAAAAATTTATACTGATATTATAAACACTGAAGATTTGTGTGTTTGTAATGAATAAACTCAAAACTACTTGACCGATTTTGAAAATTCTTTCACCTACAGTAAGCTAGTATAAGCTAGTAGGTATAACAATATAAGCGAGTAACATAGGCTATATTTTATAAAGTTACGCAAACGAAGTCGCGTGCAACAGCTAGTTATTTTATATAAGTGACACCTGATTAAGGACACAGTACCTATAGTGAGTCACAGCGAGATCTCTGTTACGCTGATTCTTTGAAATGCATTTTGTGCCGTTCAATCAGGATTGCAGTAATAGCCTGATCAATGCACTTAATTGCATCTATTACGAATGTTCTAATGACTTAATCATGGATTAATGGTGGCGATTATTTGTTAAACAACCGATTTGACCATTATTTTGTTTAGACTGTGTTTTGTGTTAGGTATACCTACCGTAATTAAAATATATGATAAACTAATATATGATAACAAATATATACCTACTACAGTTGCGCCCTGGCTTCGCCTCGGCGTAATATTCATATTGTTATAATATAAGTCATTTTTGCCTTAAGACTATCTCTAGCTGCTAGCTAGCTAGCTAGCTGCAAGAATAGCTGCAGTAGTTCAAAAGATTAACCTTCTAGAATATACCTATGACTTTAATCAAACTCAAAAAATAATATATATACCTATTCATTATTATAAAACAGTCAACTTGATGGTATGTGGTTACCATCGTCTAAGGACAAAACAAAAGCAGGTGCGCTACAATACAAGTCGTATAGGAATTTGTTTAATTTGCCTCCTGACAATATTAGCTTAACTATATATTCGAATTAGGAATGCATTAATTTTATAACTTTGTCCAAATGCATTTGTGCTGTTTTTGTAATTATGTTAGTTACATATTAAGTTAATCTCCTATAATAAAAGTAAAGTTTTAATTTAATAAAAATGCGAATAGAGAAAATTAAATATATATGAATAAAACATTGCTATTACCTATAGTTGTTAAATAAAAATAGTTCATATCAGTAACGGAATTATAAATAATAATGCGGTATATTACTGGCTTAAATATTTATAGGAATGTTGCGGTTTTATTTTTATAGTTAGTACGTAGATAACTTTTGAATTTTTATGTTTTTAGTAGGTACTAACTACAAACTGACACCTAAATTTTATGAGTATTTTAACTAATGTAAGATATTACCTAATCACAAATGTCTAACTGAAAATTTTAGATCACTGATTATAGGTATGGTTTAGAGTCCCTTTTTTTTGGGAGTTCTCATATCTATTTTTATTATCAGCTAATATCTCTAAGCATAATATGAAATAAACGTGCCAACAGATTTTGATACGGATTTCACTAATAGAAATAGTGATAAACGAGTTGTTGTATATAATATATTGAAAAATTTCAACTGTGCGAAACCAAGGCGGGTCGCTAACAGTAGGTTATATTTATTTAGTTATATATATCACTAGCTTGTGCTCGCGACTTCGTCCGCGTGGAATAGTTATTTTGGGAATCATTTGGGTATCTCGAACGGTTTTCGCAGCGCACGCAACGGAAGCCCTCAAAGATGAATAATTTTCCCCGTTTTTTCCACATTTTCGACTGTTTCTTCGCTCCTATTAGTCGCAACGTGATGTTATATAGCCTAAAGCCTTCCTCGATAAATGATCTATCCAATACAAAAAGAATTTTTCAATTCGAACCCAGTAGTTCCTGAGATTAGCGCGTTCAAACAAACAAACTCTTCAGCTTTATAATATTAGTATAGATTGAAAATTTCAACTTTGCTAAACCGAGGCGGGTCGCTAACAGTAGGTTATATATTTAGTTATATTTATATCATATATTTATGATTTATACTATACTTTATACAACCTATACCTACTTTACGATAGAATTTAAGAAGGCCATTAAATAATCAGAATTTCAATAATAACTACATATTTTTTTATAGAATAATAAACAGGAAATTTTAATTTAAGTACCTATACACACGATACCTACAAACAAACATACTTAGGTTTTGTAATTAAAAAAGTTAAGACAAGTTAATTGCGACTCATATGAAATTAAACGATGTATCTTCGGCTAATGAGCGTCGCACAGACAGACAGACTGACGTGGTGTTTATAGGTTTACATAAGTGATGTTTAGAGACAACTCAACGTGTAATTACTTAGACATGTTTCGTTGGTGTTCGATTTATAATTAAGGTGAAAACTGTCGATATATTTAAAGATTGTGTCTTTTATTATATTTTTAAATGTCGTGTCGTCCTTGGTTAAAGATAGAGTACATTCGAAAGGGTACATAATTATGTCGTGGGCAGATCGTAGAATTGGGCAGATCGTAAAGTATGAAATCAAAAATATTTTATCAAAAGTCAAAAATCGGTGCGACGAGGAGCAGAGCGAAGCAAAGCGAGGAGGAGCGTATTAGGTTTACATGGAAATAAATTTGGGGAGCCGAGCGAAGTAAAGCGCAGTGAGGCGACCCTCTTAGTTTTAACAGAAGTATGATCTGCCCAGGAATATCATGATATGTCCAATTCTACGATGTGCCGACGACACATACAATACAATACTATATATAGTTTCAGTAGCGAAACCTTAACTGTCGACTATATAACCTAAAAAGTTAGGTAATAAACGCATACTTAGTTGAAAACCAAAAAAATGATTAAATTCAAATACTTAATTTATAAAAAAGTTCACTAAAAAGTATTTTATTGCAAGCCATATTGCTTAAAAATGTGTAGAAATTAAGTTTTTATTCACTTTCAATATAATTATATTTATTATAGATTTTTTTCTTAATAACGTTAAAAAATAACAAACTATACCTATGTAGATAATTAAATAAATAAATAAACTAGAAGAAAAGTCTTATAATAACAATCGTACCTTATGATAACAACTGTTTTATTTAAATAATAACAAAAAGAGTTAAAAAAATATGTTAAAAAGAGTTAAAACATGTACTTAGGTATATTCTATCTGCGGGCACATTGTCATAGTCATAACTTGGGCAGTCCACCTGACGGCAGTAACCACCCCTTGTAGAAGAACACCGTTAACTGCTGTGTTTCGTTGAGTGAGTAAGGGATGAACCATTTTCCCTATTCCTAATATCTTATCCTTTTATCCCTACTAATGGTGCCTTATATGGCGTTGCTTGTGTTATAGACAAGTTATAGACGACGGTAACCACATGCCATCGAGTGTATGTCAGGGTGTCTGACATACATAACCTTTACATAAGAACAACTTTACGTATACCTAACTTACATTATATATTTTTATATTACTTTACTACTTTATATGTAGTGTCATGCACCTCCCATAGTCTTGGTGTCTTTAAAAGCTAGAGCTAAGTTAAATCTATTAAGTTATCAATAGTCATTTAGAGTGTATCGCAGTGTATGTATGTACGTCCGATAATGTTTAATAATGTACTTACTGGCTGGTATGCAGCGCAGGTGTTTAAAATTTAAACGGCACGATAACATAATACTTAATTACAGCATATCTTAAAATAACAAATAAGTACATTATAGCTTTTAAAAAAATTATATTATTAAAATATTAATTAATGATATAATTTATTATTAGTATATTGAAAAAACTGATTTCCATGCCTAGGTCATTAATGGTCAGTAAAAATGGCACATAAGTACCTTTCAGGCTTCAAACACAGTTAAAACTATCTGTCTGTACCTATATAAGTCTTTATATAAGTAGCCCAGTCGGGTTGTCATTTAACCCGGGAATAATTAGGGACCACAATTTTATTGTTCTAGCCTTTAGGGCGGGTCAATAGTAGTTGTAAATTCAAAATCTCGACTGAATTCCGCGCCTGCGTTAAGCCCTTTTTTGTCTAACCCGATTGGGTTAAAGTAGGTATATACCTCATTGATCTAAACTATAGATGCGGCGTAGCAAGCAAAAAGCCCTGAAATCTGTGGTAGTATTAAAATCATACTTACGAACTTACTGAGAGATTGACACGCAATTCCAAATGAATATTGCTTTTGTAAAAAGAAACTAGTTAAAAGTCTTCTGTACTAACGCATCAATGTATACTGCACAACGATATTGATTAGCTTACGACTAGCGAACGACTATGTGCTAATTCGTCCACTTCGGCTCGAGTGGACGAATTTTACTACTACCATTTTTTGTGGGCTACGCCGTGTCTATACTCCCAATTATACTTATATAGTCTTTGTATATACCTATACAAAGTTTTAACAAAATATTATGGATTCATTTTGTTTTTACAAAATGATAGCAGTTGACAGACAGACAAGTTAGTTTCGTATGTACGGGCGCCAATGTCTATGTAGATACCATAAGAAAAAAAATGCCTAAATCGTACCTACTTATACGTGTCTAAATCCTCATACATTAGCTACGTTACCACTCACTGGTGTCGAATTCACGGCGCCTGCTGTC
This sequence comes from Synanthedon tipuliformis, assembly GCA_947623395.1. Taxonomy (NCBI): domain Eukaryota; kingdom Metazoa; phylum Arthropoda; class Insecta; order Lepidoptera; family Sesiidae; genus Synanthedon; species Synanthedon tipuliformis. The sequence continues at coordinate 10,206,263 of OX392418.1, read as the reverse complement.
ACAAGCTTTGACAGCTCAACTTTTTAATTTTTATTTTTAAACCCGTCAGGACAGTCATTTTTTTTAAATGACAACACAGTTTGGAGACGTGTTTATTCAGCCAGTTGAATTGTATATTCATTTGTTTACATATTAATCTTTTAAGAGTAAAAAAAAGGCGTGACGGGATAATTACACTGTTTCGGAGTCCGTCTGGCAGCAGTAGCCACTGGTTTAAAAGATGTGTAGGTATTTTAGTGTTTTGTGTGAGATAATAAAGGATGTTAGATCCAATTTTCATATCCCTGTCGAAATCGCACCTAATATCAAGTAGATCGTTAGTCTTAATATTTCAATAGAATTGTGATTTGTCTAATTTTACCTATGTAGGGTTTTTTTCTTTCTTTCTTACTTAAAAATTTTAGTATAAATAGGATAATAAATAAATAGGTCTCTGTAATGAACAGAGATTCACGATGGAACCGGTGATTGAGGTCCTACATTAAGTCCTTTTTTAAAAAGAACCATTTCATATTTTTTTTTCAATATGATTGTATATAAGCAAATCTTATTGGAAAATTATAGAATAAGCCTATGTCCAGCAGTGGAATTTTGTGGCTAAGATAATAATTATATTATTGTAAGACAACATTTTATAGCTATGTATTAATCATGTACTAATTAAAACTTCAGGTGAGCACCCTTAAATAAAATAGGTTTAATTAAGTTAAAAAAGCAGCTAAAGTGATGAATGAGATTTCTAATTTAATGACATAATTAATACTTTTAAAAACAATTAAGCAGATCATCGGTAAGAAGGTTCGCCCCAAAAAGATTCGTTTAGGGTAATTCGTTTTGTGAGCTTCGGGCGGGATTATGATTAATTTGTGCTATCCATCAGATCTGACATGAGGATGAGTAGCACGCAAAACATTAAATTATTCGTAAATGATTATCTACCCTGAGTAGTTATGGAAAGATGTAAAAAGTCATAGTAGGTATTTGTTTTTTTTTTGCAGGTTTTACACAATATTATATAACACATTGTTTACAATTCTATAAAATTATAATTATTAATTTATTAAAATGTAGATACATGTATGATATTTTAAACAAACAATTCTGCACAATTTTTTTATTGTAAAAAAATAATGTGGTTTTCTATTATTGTTATGAATAATATGCCTACTTATACATTATTAAAAACACCTAGTTAAATAATCATTTCGATTTTAGTTTTGATTTTGTTTTTTAGAATAAAAATACCTATTATTTGATGTTCAATTCTATTATCCAGCTTTGTGATAAAACAAGTAACTTTTCAGGCTTTTAAAAATATTAATAGATACATAAAAACCTATACCTAACTATACATTTAATCAACATAAAGTGCCTAATTTGCCGCGACTGTGTCCGCGTCCCTATGGAACAATATTTTTTCTGGATGAAAGGTACCCTATCTCAATCAAAATTTCAAGGCTTGAGAGTATTATTTATTCGTAGCTTAAAAGGGTAACAAACAAATTAACTAACAAAGAAATTTTCGCGTTTATAATACCTACTAGTTAAGATAAGTTTATTACTCCTTGGGTCTTATTGGGTTTAATAGGGTATTTATAAGGTATTTTAAGTTTTAAATAGTATTCTATAATAATTTAATTATTGTTGTTGTCTCTTAAAAAATATATTAAATATTACTTAATTAAATAATACAATTTTTAATTTTAATGTTTATTAAATACTTTAGGTTTTGTTAACAAATTTGGTTTGCTTAGTATTAAAAGTTATTGTTATACTTACATAAATTATAAAAGAAAAACACATCGAAAGGGGACAAGTGGGTAATGAAAACATTTAGCCAGCAAAGTGGGGTATTTAACCCAATGTTTCGACGCTTTCAACTTGATATAGAGTCATTGTGGGCGCGTCACTTCAGCCTTGTGAGCGACGAAGCTCAATAAAGTTGTTTTGAGAAGCAACACTTCTATAACGCCAAGGGTTGTGCACCCCTGACAGTGACGCAAGGTACAAGAGTGAGCGGTGTCCAAATCGTCTTAAAGAATAGCTTGCAACTTGCAACATATAGAAATTCAAAGATAATTATTTGTCTGTTGTAAACCTATGTTGTAGGTACCTAATAATTGTTAATTAGTTTAGGGATACAAGAACTTTCATCCCGAAAAAAGGGCACTGTTCCCGAAGGATCGTTCGTACTATAATCCGTACCAATACTAATACGTCTGTATGTCCTATGCACGGAGAATAGAGGTAAGGAGTACCAACTTACATGGGTGTTAAACAGAAAAAGTGGCAAGTTAAAAACTTTAAAAATAGTGGTTCATAAATTGACCAGAATGGCGCTAGTGTAGCATTGGTGTTTGATATGATTGGTTCACTGACCTGTCAGTGGATTGGTTGGCTCCGTAGTTCACGAAACCATCGTAAATAAAATGCTACTAAAGCGCCACACCCCAGAGCGTATTCGACGGACACTTTCTCATGTATAGAGTTGGGCCTCCTTTCTTTACCTCTATTCTCCATGGTCCTATGGAAGAAAGGGAGAAACTGTAGCTGTCACTGTCAGCTTTAAACTTGTACCACACAAGGAGTCCGTTTTTCAATTAACCGCTATTTGTCAAAGGAGGCCATGAGTGTTGGAAAACATCACCGCGACGCGACGCTCTGTGTTCATACGACTATAGTTACATTTGATTTCTCTGGGGAATTACATCGAGTGTTATGTTTCCTATTGGATTCCTATTACAGGACGTTTTAGTTAAGCGGTTTATATTGTTTTATTTTCAATTCCTTATTTAGCTTGCTTAGCTTTTCCGACGTGTCTATATGGCCCCGGATAATGATGCAGACTATCAAGAAGCGCAAGATGCATAGGTCCTTAGCCGTGTGCTTAGAAAATCATGATCAAATCATAGTTAATTTTTTAAACCACGAAATGATAATATACAATAAACCATAAAGTTGCAATTATTTCTTAGTTTGATGTTAAATTTTTATAGCAAAGTCTGACAAGCAGTCTGATGTCGCTGGTAAACACAACAAATACCCGGAGTAATACAATGAAATTTTTCTAAGATAAAGGAAAGTAGACATGTTGACGCTTCATTTAATTGTAAGGTTGATACGGTAGCAGGCTAATAGCAACAACAGGAAATTTACGAGAGCATTTCCCATGGGATAGGTAAACGGTAAGGCAATAGCTAAGGTTAAAGTCTTAATAATAAGTTTAAAGTCATGAGCTTATACCCAATCCTAACACAACACAAGTATATACTCACTGTTATTATTTCAAAGTTATTTTCTGTACATGGTTATTAACATGTCCTATTTATGACTGAAACAAAAATCTCAATTTTCTATACTATATATATAGTAATAATAAACGCGTACATTTTTGTAACGGTTGAACCCTTGCAAGAAAATAAGGGCCGTTTTTACAATATATGCCTATACTTATATTCTTATAGCACCATCGTTCGGCAACGAAACGATGGGGGTCCTCAATCGAGATTATTGAGTTTTCTCTGAATACTGAAGACCCCTCCACAAATCACTTTACTATAATGCGGTACAAACTTCGCAACAGTCAACCGAGATATTGGTTGGATTTGAAAGTGATTATTGTTAAGTGGTTCCGTAGTATGTTCTGTGGGATAAAGTTGAGGATAACGTGAAAGAATATGCAGATATGAAGATTATTCCGAGGATTACATTAAGAACTAACGGTTACGATAGTAACTATTATTTAATCTGTGCTAACGGTATCTGCAAGTTGCTATCACAATGCCACCTGCAGAATATTTTCTGTGTACTCATTCAAACACAGAAAAAATCTATCAAAATTGGTCCAGAAATTTAGGAGGAGTTCAATGACATATATATACGCACAAAAGAATTGTATAATAAATCTTTTTTTAAGTGTAGTTAGGCAGGCAGGCTGATTCTCCACTTGATGCTAGGTGGGAACGGTCACCCACAATCAATAAAATGGGTACTGCAATCCGCCGCTGACTTTATTAGAATTAAGGTTAAGGTTTTAGGCGACACCGCTGGCTCGGCCACGTGGTAAGGATGGGAGATGATCGCGTAGCGAAGAGAGCATACTTGGGGAAACCTGATGGCCGTATGTCCGTGCGGCGCCCGAAGTACCGTTGGGAGGACGAGGTGCAGAGAGACCTGGGGCCTTACCACCACCTCTTATAGCATTATTATTTTAGTCTTACTTTCAAATTTCGTACCATGACCCCTTAAAAGTAAGCTTACTTTAATGTTGTTTCTATAAGCAGTTTTGTGACGTCATTCTCTATTCCGTTATGATATCTTGCTTTCGTAGCGTAGAAATAAAATGTTTCAGAACATACCAAATACGATATGGCTTCATACTTAGGACTCTGTGGCATTATTTAGCAGGGAATAGACATGCAAATATCATTCGTTCACGGCAGGAATAAAACAATATTATTTTGTGGACGTCATGGTACGAATTTGAGTAATGTTACTTTAAGCTTAAAACAAAACTTCCTTAAAACATGATAGTTTACTAAAAGTTCATGGTACGGCCCCTGGGCCCTAATTCTCTAACACCACTTGGCGATTCCTTACTTCGAAACCGATATGATTACTAATCGATAATCTTCGTAAATATATATAAAATATATATAAAATATATATATATATATATATATATTTTAAATATATATATATATATATATATATATATATATATATATATATATATTTACGAAGATTATCGATTAGTAATCATTGCATTTATATATATATATATATATATAAATGCAATGATAAGACTAGGATAACACATTGATGTGTTTTGGCAAGGTCACAAAAGCGTGAAATCATTATTTGCAATACAGAATCAGGGCCCTGCGCGGGCTAGTAACAGCTGACTGGCGCGAGATAGCTATGGACCGGGATCGCTGGAGACTTGTGGTGTCGGAGGCCAAGATCCAATACGGGTCGCTGAGCCAGAAGAGTAAGCAAGTAAGTAAGTATTAGGAGGCTCTGGCATCTTTAACTCACCTGAAACAAAAGACCACATATGGTGTTACTTCTGGTAATGCCCGTGGTCCACCTACTTTGTTTACTATGGCAAACCATAGCGAAGACTCAGTCACTGCCGTCAGTCGGACGGTCCAATTTTGCTACCGTACTATTAAATGTAATACCTATTATAGATTTAAAAGTACATAACTGAATGTCTGTCTGTTTATTTTTGTTAAATTATGCATAGGTACTAACTTTTGCCGACGGCTTTAAGTTATAAGCCTACTTGCTTCCCCAAGGTTTGAATTCCTTATTAGTGCGCCATTAAGGCATGTTAGAGCCTATTTCCTTACCTTCAATGTGTTCCTTACCCTCTATTCCTTTCAAAAAGTTCCCTCCAAAACCATCAACCTGTCTATACCCTTTGGTCTACTTACAAACTGTAGATGCCGCTGCTACTTCACAACTTATTTGACATCGGTTTTTTTGGTTAATTGACCTGTCCATCAAACATTAACATAAATATGCCTCACAAAACAAATGAATAAAATATTATTTAGCTTTATTTTTGTTACCTGTACTTACTTTAAAATTGTTTAGTTTTTAGGACGAAACTGGAATCTAATACTCTCATGGGACGAAGGAGAAAAATTTTGGAATGTGGGACAAAATATCCAGACGAACAAGCTATACTTAAATCCAATTTTCTATACTTATATAAAAGTGTCAATGTTTCTCAGATACAAACAATACATTTCAGAACCATGTGATAAGTATAATGTATTGTACCTATTATTGTACCAAAAAATCTGTCTGTCCCATTTATAAAGCAAGCGATCCCCTTTATTGTGAGATATAGGTTCCCTAATAACCCACAGCCTGCGGGCAAAATAAGATGTTATGAGGTTCTGCGCCATAAATACCTTATAAAGAAATAAAGAAATTTATATGAAATATATAATATCTTTCAAGTTAAGAGACTATTTTCTGGTTGAGAATCTTAATGCTTGAAAATGCACTGGTATAAAAGTAATATAAATAAAAAAAAATTAATTGAATTACAATATTTTTGTTAAACCTTGAAATCTTCTTTGTATAATATTAAGGTGTTTTTTTTGTAATTGTATTTTTTTATAGCGTCGCCATTATTTTTTATTAATTTTCTATCACCAATTTTTTATTCTATTCTAAGTCAGAAATGCTCTGGCATTCATATAAAGTAGACTATAGTCTCCTAATCAAGTGGACCGTCAGCCTGCCTGCCGAATTTAATACAGAAATGGCATTTAGATGCTCAATTCGGAGATGAAGAAACCCATTTTCAAATCACTAAGTAATTTTTAATACTTATTCTAAGTGGGAAGCGAATTTGCATTTGCATATGTAGACGACAGGTTCCTAATCAAATTTAATGTCAGCCTGCCGGATTTAACATGGAAAAGGCAGTCAGATCACAGAATAAGTAGTAGTAGGTACTAGGTAGGTACTAAATCTACAAGACATAGTACTTAGTCAGATCTTAATCCAATACACTGGATTGAATACTAAGCAAGTACGATTGTCGACTCTGTTAAAACAAGGTAAGAATAGAGCTAGGAACTCTAGCTTTCCTTAATGCTTTTTACATTACTATTACCTTTTTATAAGTTTTTTTTTACTACATGGCATTGCATATTATATATTAGGTAAGCAAGTCAACTTACAATGTAATACTTATAGTAATATGAAAATATGCATTTTTTTCCACAGAACGTGTCCGTAGGTATTCGATGCATAATTTTCACGCAATTTTTTAATCGAATTATGGAATTAGCTAACATGTTTCGATAGACGTTGCACACGTGATCCGATTATGATAACACAATGTAATTATAATTTAATGTTATAATCTTGTAATGCAACGGTCACTGCTCGCAACAGAATTAAACCATCTGCGTTAAATTATTCACGTTAGATAGATGTATTTTGCTCCTAAACTAATCTTTTGATGTGACTTGTCGCTAATGAAACATCTGCATCCTGAGAAAGAGATTTTTTTTATTAGATTTTACTCTTGGCATATCCAGCTGTGTAGCGAAGATGAGGCCTATGATGGAGCGAGCTCACCCAGAAGATGCATATTCACTCGAACTTTGAAAAGATTTTGGTTATATGAGGTCCACCGAAAACACAGTGTATTCCCAGTAGTTCGGTTGACAGACACAGCCGGCAGGCAGGGAGTTCCAAACCTTGGCAGTGCTCATTATAAAGGATGTTTTAAAGCATTTGGTCCGAGAAAGAGATCCCTCTTTAGTTATCGACAAGATAAGGATGGTAACCAGCCGTAAGTACCTACGTCTGTATGTCCGATGGAAAAAAGGAAAATGAATATGTGAAGGGTAAGATAGCGATACCTAACTGGTATGAAAAAGAACAGTAAAAAAAAAGGCTTCAGCCAATTAGGCTTCAGTCAATAGGCTCCAGGATTCAAGCAAAAAAAAAAAATCAAAAAATATTTGTCCTACATAGAAATGTTCTTGGGGTTGAAGGCGCAATTCCTTCGGCCATTTTTTTATTAGTACAATTTTCAAAATGATGTCCACGTATAGTGTTCTCATTGTAGAACATTGTCGCGTGCAACGAAATTGCACCTTAGGCGTCTTTATCGGTTTGTACTCGCATAAATATCTAATAAAGGACCATTATAACGTATTCTAAAAAACAACAAGCCATTATGGCGACAGTGTTTAACTTGTGTTAACATAATTATTATTACAGGTTTGTTTATTGCATCTTAATGTTGAATTTGTTCGGGAATAATGGTCAATGAGTATGAATAATGGTCAAAGTGACAATTAAAAACAGTTACTTAGTATATAACGATAGCATTCAGTAAAATGCTAACCTTCTGTACTCTTTTATACTCCATCAAAGTGGACCGTCAGCCTGTCTGACAACCTTAACATAAGAAAAATTTCAATCAATACATTAGCCGTAAAGTTTGGCTTAATACATCCCCAAGTAACTTGTTTTAGTGAAATACATAAATTGTCATTGTATCTTCCTGAAATGTTATCCTGTATGTCATTAATAATATTCATACTAAATAAAACATGTGTTTTGATGCATGAATATAAGTGATTCCAAAGTCAGAAGAAGTCGTACATGCTACTGTTAAATCGCTAAATTACATTTTAATACCTTTAATCTGTTTAATATAAAGATTTTATAAGTTTAATGTGAATTTACCCCTCACAGGAATCTGGGGGCTGAGCCCACAGACCCCTCGAGAGGAAAGAAGTAAGTATGTGATCTAAAAAGAGAATGAATGTGAATATCGTTAACAACATTGGCGAGTAATCTACGTGTTAGGGTAACAGAATGATGGCGGGCGCGCGAACGAGCAATTTTTGTCCAATCTCATGGATTTCCGGAGACGGGGCTCTACATCCGGCGTGGCGGAAACGAGGATCGCGCTCAGAGAACTGCTCGGCACGATGGTTTCCAATAAATCAGAACATACCTAATATACATCTACCTATCTAGTATGCTTAGGTACATTTATTCTAACATATCCTTTTATATTTACATAGAAAAAATTACCTCTTATTTCAATTAGGTGTCCGACACCGTATAACGCTTACCGTAGCGTTGTGAGGATTGTAACGTAGTATTATTTATTTATTTTATTATATTATATTATATTTAGTTATATTACCTTATTTGTTTATTTATCTAAGTATGTATTTAAACCTTATTATTTTTAAAATAAATAGAATGTACGTATTCCATCATTTGACTTTTCAATATTCAAAATTTTCAGTATAGCAGAGCGTCTTTTGTTGCCCGTCTTCACACAGAGAGGTTCAGCTTTTTGCTGGCCTCAATTTTTACCAGTTTATTTTCTTTTAAAATTTTAATTATTCAGTTTAAAATATTTACGTAAAAAACCCCGGTTATAATATGGGTACGTATTTCATCTTATTTCTGATGATAGATTGTTGATTAATGTTTTTTTATTATAATTTGTGTTTTAGTTCATTTTAAATTTATTGTTAATTTACTTATTTAATTCTATTATCTTTTCAGTTTTTTTTAATCCTTTTGCAATTGTATTTTTTTATTTTACTCTTGTTTGTTTTTTGCCTGACCATTTATTGAATAAATTATTAACATTTAGGGATCTTATATCTAAATTTTAGATTCCCACGGTCAGGCATACATATTTTTTCTTTTAGATTTGTGTTTAATTATTTCTTTTTCATTTCAGGGTTTTTTTTTTTTGTTTTTGGTTTTTGTCATTCATGGATTTAATTTGAGATATATAAATAATATATACTGAATCCTGGGTTTTATCCGCATTTTACATTTTGATGAGCTTTCTTCACTTTTCTTTGTTGACACTGATGAGCAGCGTGTTTTATTTTGCCGAGAAGGAAAACATTATTATTACTACATCCAGCCATTATTCACATCCAGCTAAGTTTTTAATTTTTATTAGCCGGATTTATTGAATCAAATTTTAAATTTAATATATATATATATATATATATATATATATATATATATATATATATATATATATATAATAACGTACGGGCTTAAGGACCACCCCCTGTGTTTTTTTATTTTTTTTGTTTAAATATATTATATAAATATAAAAAATGAAAAAAACCATATGTTAGCAACATATGGTTTTTTTCATTTTTTAGTTAGCTGGCGCCCAATTTTTTAGTTTTTTATTTTAAATTTCGTAGCCGATAACGTTGTTATCTTAATTAAGACCAAGAGACCAAAGCTTACAGCTGATATAACATGTTAGCTCGATATAGCTAACGATATAGCTCAATCCAATGATTATTATGTGATGTTTTAAATATAACATAAATGTTTAGCGAATAAACTTATTATTATTATTAAAAAATGTACACCTTTATGTAAATAAATAAATAAATTTTATTTATTTTTAAATTTTTACATTTAATTTTATATTATATATTTTACATACATTTTACAATTAAATTCATATATATATATATATATAATAATAATAATAATAATAATAATAATTTTATTTACTTAGTGAATTACAGATAGATTTTATTTTGACCCCTACACTAAGCACAGCTTGTATCGTAGGGGTCAATTTGCAATTGAAATTAGTAATTAGCACCGACAATAGTAATTAGTAATATAGCATTAGGCAATAGTAATTGGATTAGGTGCTTTTGCATGACCCCGCGCAGTTCTGCGAGCCGACGTGGGGTGGCCATGCATGTCGTGTGAGTGTGTGTGTGTGTGTGTGTGTGTGTGTGTGCGCGCGCGCGCGCGCGCGCGCATGTCGCGTATGTATGTACATGTCGTGTATTTGTGTACGTGACGTGTATGTATATGCATGTCGTGTATGTGTGAATGTTTGTCTGTGTCGTGTGTGGGCGCAAATCTTAGTTTGAGTTTACTTAGGATATGAGGACGCGGAACCATTTCTAAGCAATAGCTCCACGTCCCCATAATCCAATCTTAGCAGCCACTCCAAGACCATGCGCTTAGCACAATCCACTGTTCTGCCCTTGATGTCACAGCCTCTAACCACACCGTTGTACAGGAGAGCTTGTAGGTATTCAATTGATCGCCTTCCGAAGCGTGTTTTAGACGTAGGCATCGGCACTTTAAAAATTCGTCGATTTAAACACTCCTTGTACAAAGCGGAGCTCAGCATGCGCCTGTGGAAGGCGGCTACAACTTTGTAGACAAAAAGCCCGCGCACGTTGAGTACTTGGCATTCCTTGTATAACTGGGAAGTTGGATACCGAGAAGGCTTGCCAAGCATCACTTTCAAAACAGAGCGCTGGGCTCGTTCAAGGATAATCAATTTAGTCTTGTCGCAACCGCCCCAAACAGGAATGCAATAAGTTAGAAGCGATTGACAGACAGAAGTGTAGACTGAAAGCAAAAGAGGTCTATCGACCACTTCTCTAAGTGACTTCATTGGGTGGATAAGTTTGCGCACACGGTTTGCAGTAGCAACGATATGGTCCTTGAAGGTGAATTTTTCGTCCACATGAACACCCAAGTATTTGATGGTATTGGTCCTTTCTATGATATTGCATGCACTACCAGTCCCATTGCAGGGAGAGCATCCTCCACAAGCGCAGACAGTGATGAAGTTCGGAATTGATTTAGGGGCAGAGGCTGCGGTATTGTGGAAGCAAACGTATTTAGTTTTGTTTGCGTTAAGGGTAAGCAAATTATTCTCAAGCCACTCTGCCACCGCAGACATCCCCAACGCACAGTCCCGGTACACCTCATCCCACGTCGAGCCATAAAACAATATCGCAGTATCGTCGGCGTAGCAAATGACGGATGCGTTACTGAGAGGAACCTGTACAATATCATTGATGTACGTCAGGAAGAGGGTGGGACCCAAAATACTTCCTTGGGGGACGCCAAACGATACCGCACTACTGCTACTCAGTTTGTCGTTGATTTTAAGTCGCTGTGATCTTCCCGATAAGTAGCTAGTAAACCACTCCAAACTGAGACCTCTGACCCCCAGTGACTCCAATTTCCTGAGGAGAATAGGGATTGAGACGGTATCAAATGCCTTTGCAAGATCTAAAAAGACACCCACACAAGCCTTCCCTCCATCCACTTGATCAGAGACGAAATTCGATAAAAGCGTTACCGCTTGTTCGGTTGATCGGTTTCGTCTGAATCCGAACTGGTTAGGAGTGAGTAAGTTGTGCCCCTCCAGAAAACTTATCAGCCGTTTATTAACAATTTTTTCCAGGATTTTGGAGAACGAGCTTAGCAAAGAAATAGGCCTAAAGTTACCCGGGTTTCTCCTGTCCCCGCCTTTATAAATTGGCGTCACCACAGAGACCTTCCAGAGGTCAGGAAATTTACCTTCAGACATTGAAAGGTTGCATATGTAAGTGAGAGGTCTCAATAGGCAGATTCTGATTTGTTTGATGGTGAAATTGTTAATACCGTCAATACCCGGAGCACTATCTGATTTGAGTTGCAAAATAAGTGAGTTAATTTCGAACTCGGTGGTCGGCTCGAGAAAAAGGGACTGGGAAGGGGATTTTCCGGGCCTCATCCCAGACGCCAGTCCGTTCTCTGTAGCTTGGAGTTTGTCGAGGATTTTATTTGCTAAATTTTGACCTATAGTTGAGAAGTATGAATTGCAGAAATCGAGAGACTGTACGGCGTTGGCCTTTATGCTCAAAAGTTCGGAAGGAACTGTTCGCGCAGGCTGGGAATGAGTAATGTCCCGGATAGTATTCCAGAGCTTTTTGGGATTGTTCTTGTGCTTGTTTATTTGGAGCTTCTCGTGCTCAATCTTTAGTTTTCTGAGCAAGGACGTGTAGAAGTTCCTGTATCTCTTGTAGCTAAGAGTAACAATATCATTATTCGGGAACTTTCGGGCCTCCATATGCAGTTTGTCTCTGTGACGAGAACATCTGATAAGACCCGGTGTCATCCACGGCTTGATGACATTCTTGCGGCGATTGCGTTTAGTGAAGTCGGTATTATTATCAAAAGCTCTTTCCAGTATTGTCGAGAATTTTTCTGCAGCCTGGTCTACTGTCGATTTCGTCAACACGCTATCCCAATCCTCTCTCGCCAGTTCCAACTTTAGACCCGGGTAATTGATTCTTTTCGTAGGCCTAGGCTTGGCGTTAAATACATGCTTGTTCAAAGTGACGTGAGCAATGACCAGATAGTGATCTGTTACATCTGTTCTGCACACCGTGGCTTTAGCACAGAAACGAGAGGTCACATTAACATGGTCGAGGCAGGATTTTCCTCGAGTAGGATCTGTGATTATTGCTTTAAGGTCTAATTCTGCTAAGAGATTTTTGTAGTCAGAAGACCGCTGACAATCCTGTAGTGTGTCTATATTTATGTCACCAGCCATGATTACGCAAGTGTTATTGCCCGCATTACTGACAACTTCTTCTAATGAGCCAAGAAAGCAGTCAAGATTTCGTACGGAGGGAGATCGATATATCCCCAGTAGCAATGTGTTGTCAAGGCCAAGAGTGACTGCGAGACAGTTGGCATCTTTGAAATCCGGCTCCGACACAGTGACGTCTAAAGTGTCTTTAATATAAACTACAACACCACCTGATTGATTTATCACTTTTTTGGTGCTGTAGACCGTGTACCCGTTCAATTTATTGATAATAGAATCGTCTGAGATCCAGCACTCTGTAAGAATTATTGCATCGAATTGCCCATTTAAACGATTTAGAATTACATGAAAATAGTTAAAGTTTTTCTGGAGACTCCTGATGTTTAGGGTAATTATCTTAAGATTTGACATTGTTTCATGAGCATCCATGTACTCTTCCGGGAAGTCTATTGTTCGGCAATGTGTTTCTTGCGAATCGATGTTTTTAAGGAAACTCAGGTCAATCATTTTTATATTTAAAATTTAGCCAATACAATGATGCCAAAGTTGATTGATTGAGCCTCGAGTAAACACATGCCTTCTTGATGAAGAAAAAGAATATAAGAATTTCCGGATTTTTAATAGAAATTAGTAATTGCGCACTTATGTGAATTTCAGCTGTTTTTATAGTGTGTACAATAACAATGTAGTGTAGTGAATGTGCGTGATGTGACAGAGATGTATGATAAGTGTTTAGCATAGTCCTCGGGACCAATTTTCCCACACAAACACGCAAACACACGAGGCCAGCGAAAAGATTACAAAGTTTCAAAATTTTATATAAAGTAAAATGAGATACTAGTGAATACTGATAAATACATATAAAAACAATACTATAGAGAGAGGCTCGACAACACAAAAGGAAAAAAGTAGTAAAAGCGCTATTTCTGAGAATTCTGACATGCTTAGTTATTTTAATTATTATTATTTTCTGAAGGTGGCGAAATCTCCCCTGGTGCCAAAAGAAGATCCAGCTCGTCTCGAGAGCGAACGCGCAATGCTCCGCTGCCATCTCTGCGTCGAATGTAGATTGAACCCGATTTTGTCCAGCAGTATCTGAAACCTGCCTGTTTAGCTCGGGTCCTAGATTCGCGAAATAACAGCCTATTAGCATAAGTGAGGCGTTCGTTGACATAAATCTTTTGTTTGGAATCTGATACTTCAAGGTCACAGGTCGTAAGGTTTGAACGTTTTTTTGCAGATTTTATAAATTCGTCTCGTTTATCTCGGCGAATAAATTTAACAACCAGTGGACGAGGGAAATCCGTTTGATTCGTGCGCCTAGGACCCGCTCGCGTAACAAAGTCCAGGTCGCTCTCCAACAATCTTGTTCCAATTTTAGCAGCTAGCGTGAGGACAATATGATGAGGGTTTTCGTTCTGCTTTTCTGGAATCCCTACAATTTCAGCCTCATTGCACAGGGCCGTTTGTGACAGAGTATTTACCTGGTCCTGAAGCTGCGAAATTACAGCAATATGTTTCGTACAATCGGTCCTCTTCTGTTCAGGTATTTGAAGGCGTGATTCCACATTATCAATGTGACGGGAGCAATTTTCTACTCGATCAAAACATAGCTTAAGTGAAACCACAACCTCATCCAGTCGAGAATTCATCGTGCAAATGTCTTGTCTCATGAGGCGAATTTCCTCAATGAGCTCGCGTAGGTCACCATCCGATGTTGTTGGGTCCCGTTCGTCACCATCCCGATTGTGCTCGGTCAAGCAGCGCACAGGTGTTAAAGTGTTATCCCCACCGCGCTTTGTTGCACAGACACATGCTGGGCATACCCAAGTAGCCTTCTGCTCAAGCGTCAGCTTGCCAACGCTAATGCATAGATTATGATAGTACCGTTCGCATCCAGCGGTTTTGCAGGCAATGAATAACTTGTCCGAGATGATTACGTTACACGCGGCACATGTTTTTGTTGCTGGAGACCGAGTGCGAGGCATGGCTTTAGCTCGGCGAGTAGATCACACCTGTAGAATTCTATGCGTTTCGTTGAATTTTCCGAAAGATGTCGCTTTTACAAATCGGCGTTAATTTCACCGTGTTGCCAGACCCCGTCAACTTAGTCTATGGTACTATTGCAAATAGCAGGATGATTCACCGAGTGTGGCAAAATGGCGCATCAGTATCCAATTTTTTTTTTTTTTTTTTTATGTATTATTGTTTATCCATTTATTTATTTTCTTTTTATTTAACTTTGAAGAGGAAACAAAAATTAAATGCCACCAGAAACAGTAAAATTTTCTCAAATAAAAAGTTTTCGTTGAGATGGTCGTGCGCGAGTTTGAACCGCGGTTCGTCGGGACGGATTTATCGACGTATAGTTGCTCCACCGCGCCACGCCACTGAGCCAACAAGTCCAATATAAATACTGTTGAAATTATCGTATAGTATCTGTTTTGGAACTATGTAGAATTTAGGTACATATTAACAATTTAGATATGTGAGGGTAAAGCATCCAAAAATGGATTTTGGAAATCCAAAATCCAATAAATGTACTAAAACATGTACGTACTTTGCAGTTTTTGATTATTCAGCCACGTTATAACATGACAGTAATGTTTGAAGTAATTAGATGTTCTTTTTTAATGCATTGCTCTTTGAATTGTATCCATTAGTTGTGACCTTCGCCTGAACCGCAAATGTGGCGTTAAAAAACCGCTAATGAGGTAAAATATATAAAATATTTTTAGGTAATATGTTGAAGGTGAAACGATGATTTAGTTAAGTAATAGCTAACAATTAACAATCAAAGATAATGGATTGGTCTCGCTGCGCTCGACTAGATAGAGCGCTATACAAAAACAATAGCTCCGAAAATGTGGCAACTTTTTATTGTAGTGTGTGTAAAAAATCGTCACTTTTATCACTTTTCACCCAGTTTTATTATATTTTTACATAGTTTCACTATGTACGCAAACTGGTATTATATTATGCCTAAAATTTAATAAAACATTCGGCACGTACACATCACAGACAGTTTGCAGTGTGACTGGTTTGGGTACGCCAATTCGGCGTACTATTTTATGCCGCCTTTTACAAGTACGACGGCGGTATCTAGTCTAGCGCAGCGAGACCAATCATTTATCTATGGTGCGAATATATTTATTTATAAAAATTGTTATTAGCTAAAGGTTTAGAAAAAGATTTCCATTGATCGATCTAATGAAAAATTGTGTATTAAAAGCCAAATGGATAGACAGGTAACTTTTTCAATTCCCGCAATAAACTTCACGGGAATATATTGAAACAATAACTGGGGTTGAAAAGCACAATCCCCTGGGATTGGCAGCTCCCCCTTCTCACTCCCCATTCCACGTTTACCGCCTTCCAAATTTTACACCGCATCTTACTGTTTATTGATTCGATTTACGAAATTTCTTCTTATTCTTGGAGATATGAAGTCCATTAACAAACTTCATTTTGTTTTCCATAATAAGTAGGTATATTTATTTTATGAATTTAAATAGGTAGGTACAATCACCACACGGGAATGTTGAGCCACTTGTCTAATTTTTCCGTGTTGTGATGGTATATCAAAATCAAAATCATACGATTTTATTATAACTAGCTAGTGCCTGTGACTTCGTCCGCGTTCTGGATGAAAGTTACCCTATGTTCTTTCTGGTGTCCCAGACAACGTGTATGCAAAATTTCATGGTGATCGGTTCAGTAGTTTTTGTGTGAATGCGTAACAAACAAACAAACAAACTCACATTCACATTTATAATATTAGTAAGACGGTATTCAAGGTTTTATTGAGAATCGCATTTTTGGACCCACAACCATCAATTTTAACTATTGATTAATCAAAACAAAATATTAAGAGCTTTGTTAGTTTAATTTGATTTTATCCGGACTGTGAGAGCTATCAAGCACATTAATAAAAAAATAACTGGGAATCCTACTCGCAGTAAAAACTAAACAGACTGTAGAAAAAATTAAAAACGGATCTGTCACGGCAATTTCGAGAGCAAAAACCTTAATTTTGAGAGTAATACTTTAAGATAATATGTATGAGAAGGACAGAGGTATATTTATCTAGTTAAGAGTGAGACGGCTAATGGTTTTTAGAAAAAAAAAGGCTTGTCATTACACAGAAGCACTCCCACAACCACTCATTATGTTGTTAAGACAGAGATTGTGTCCAGAGAGATGTGATGATGCGACACACCCATCGTCTCGATATTCGAACGCCAGTAGGGTTGGCAACGAGTTGGTTTATTTTTTTTACAATAATAAAATTATTGTAAAAAAAAATGTGTGTGTCAGTTCCGTTACACGACTGGAGTTTACTGTTTACGAACGATTTAAAAAAAATTAAATTTTCACAATTCGATCATGCCGAAGGACGACATAGAACGTAACTATAACGCATAAACATAACGCATTCGTGTGACAATTCTGATTTTACTCCCAATTTACTCCCATAAGTTTTCACACCACGGGTTTATGCAAATCGATTCTTAAGGAATAAACTCCAAAATATTTTCATTTCATAACAATATAATAAACCATTATTGTCAACTGTAATAGTGGCTGCATAGAATTATAATCCTAGAAGGACAGTTTCATATAAAAAGACTGGCGAAAATAAAGCACAAATATAATTGATGTGTGCGTAAGCCACACGTAAAATGACGCTCTGCGACACGCACACAAGTATACAAAAAGTGTTCATTCGTTTACCAAGCTTTACAAAGCTGTTCGTTTACCAAGCTGATACGGCTTGGTGTAAAATACATCACTGATAGTGCGTGTACTAGGCTTCTAGGTTAGGTTATAATTCTATGAGTGGCTGTATTATAGCAAACATGTTTCAGTTTTTCCAATTCAGAAAATTATATATATATACCTACATTTATTTTCTTTTATATAAAAGTTGTCAGACAGGCTGAAGGCCAACTTGATGGTTGGTGGCTACCGTCACCTAAGTATTTCCACAACGTCACGGTGTCTTACCTTAGTATGATTAAAATTAAGAGGTAAGGGTAAGGCAAGGAAATGGGTTTACCGACTTATCGAAACACAAAAGCACATATGCTTTTTTTAGCGTGTTGTACATTTTCCACCAATATGATAGATTGATTCCACAATTCTTCACACACTTCTTAGCTGAGATAAAAGTAGTTTATTTTTCATGCATAAATTGTGTTTCCGGATGCAACATGAATAACAAATAAATTCTCCGAGATCATTCCCTTAGGAACATGCTCTAAGTGTTTATTATATTTAAATCGTGACTTGTCAAAACATCTAGAAAATTAATATCAGTGAAAATTAAACTAGACAATCTATTTTAGATTTTATTGTTACATGCATAAGGTGGAAATAGCTGCTTATTTATACCATTGATTGTACGTATGTAAGTAATATTACGTTTGTATCGAAATGTACGCAGTGAAGCTACTGATTATACTTGACATACTGTCGAGTAGAATGGAATACTTTTGCTGTGTCTGTCTAAGTACACAACTTATCACAACAGAAGGTAATCGTGGATTTTTTAATAGGGGACGCCCGAGCCTATGCTTTTACTCTCGTCTCTCTATTTTTGATAGTTTGTCCCTTGCCCTCACTCCTTATATAATGATCAAAGGCGGCCACTCTGGTGTTGCACAGATCTGTAATCTAAGTTACATAACTTCTTTTACTTAATATTAATATTACTAAGTAACGAACCCCCTCCCACTTCGCACTGATGCAATTTTTTGGGTAGTTTTTCCAACTTTTCAAGAACTTTAATCGGCCTTTTATAACAAAAATAAGTTTTTTCGAATAGGTTTCTTGAGTTTAGCAGAAAGGCAGAATTTAACAATATTTTTTTATTTATGTAAGTATATTAAGTGTATTAATGTTATTGTTTATAGTCAAATACTTTTTATGTCCAAACACTTTTGATCCATAATCCTTAAAACCAACCAATTAGTGTTTTTACTTCAAAAATTTACATACTAACTTCGCCTAAGAAAGCCTGTAATTACATTACAGAATAGCGCTTTTTTTAATTTAATGACATGTTCACCGTTAGTTGTTCGCTGTTCGCAACATCTCTGTGTCACAAGCTTACCGTGCGAGAGCTATATAAACCACATACCTACACTACATATCATTAATCACGTTTGTTTTTTTGTTGTAAATGCGATTTTTATTGTCCGCGCGCGATTCACTCGATTTGTGTTAATGAGAGTGGCAAGGTGGCCGGATTAATTCAATGTCATTTCATAATAAAGTTTGTAATCAGGGCCCCCTTCTGTTTTTTTTGCCAGAGTCGTCGGTCCCCCTCAAGGGTTTTTGTTTTCGTTTCAAAAACCAGTGCGAATACAACAGTTGTTTGTGTGCTGGAATTCGTGTCATGTTTTCTGTAATCTGTAATATAAAAGGCTTTGAAGCCGATTTTTGGTTAGGTAGAGTTTTATGTGTAGATAAATCGAAACATTCCCCACAGCAGTAATCACGGCCATAGTGTGAGAGCACTGATTGCTAATTCTAATTTAGAAAACACAGTTGCAATTATACAATTACTTTAATTTAGAAAAATTACATGTAATTTATATTTATATAACTAGCGACCCGCACCGGCTTCAAGTGTGGGAATTTTTCCTTCAAATTATATACAAAAGCCTTTCTCGTTTATTGCTCTATCCTTTTGTGAAAACCTTATCAAAATCTGTTGGGTGGTTAAGGAGAAGTCAGCGGAGAAATACAGAACGGTCAGCGACTATATTCTACTAATAAATTCGAGTTTTGTGAGGACGGATGTTTGTCGCTCTTTCACGCAAAAACGATTTAACGAATTTAGATGAAATTCGGCACACAGATAGTTTATTAAATAAATGAACATATGTGATACTTTTTATCTTGGAAAATTGTTAGGTTCCCGAAGGATCGTCAAAAAATATTAAAAAATCGGATAATAAAGACGTCGGGCGTACCTATATCATATAGATATTACTCATATTAATTCTCAATTTTTAACGCGAAGGAAGTCGATACAACCTTATTTTATAATATGTATGTACGTATAAATACATAGATTCTTTTTTTATCTTTTTGATTCATTATATTTTTGTACAAAAACAAAAAAAAAATAACATTACACAGCTACTGCAAGGATTAAAGCCAAAATACACATAAATACCTAAAAAAAAAAATTCACATTAAAAATTTCAAAATTCTTGTGACCATCACTGCCCTAATTCTTACAAGATAATCAATGAAGGAATGCAATATTGTCGCGTATTAGCTTATCCCTTGTCATGGAGGAATTGCGCCCGCAGCCGCCCGGCGTGCTCGGCGCCGGCGCCTGACCTTCTTGCAACGTCATCCTTCGGGATCCACACGTCATAATATAATAGAACTTCGCTTGATAGGTAGACATTAAGCGAGATGTTTTGTATATGCAAACAAGAAACTGTATTACTTAATAATTACTCAATAAAAAAAAGTTGTATTGAGTATTTCAGTGACATATATTAAAAAATAATAATAAAATGCGGCAGCGAGGTTGACGAGTTGGGTCACCACGGGCTTTCATGCCAGAAAAGTGCTGGCCGCTTTTCCAGACACGCCGCACTCAATGACATAATCCGCCGGTCTCTTGCCACCGTCAACGTGCCTACCTTAATGGAACCAACTGGCATAGCCAGGGATGATGGCAAGAGACCGGACGGCATGTCCCTGATTCCCTGGAGTGTGGGAAGGATTCTAGTGTGGGACGCTACTTGCGTGGACACACTGGCTCCTTCCCACGTCCACGGAACGAGTAGGCAAGTGGGAGCGGCCGCTAAAGCAGCTGAAAAATTAAAGACTGCGAAATACCGGGGTCTCAGTTCCGGATACACTTTTGTGCCTTTCGGAGTCGAGACCCTTGGTCCGTGGGGTCCCAGCGCTCGCCAACTTTTAAAAGAACTTTCAAAAAGGCTTATTAACGCCACTGGTGACCGACGAGCTGGCAGCTTCCTCGCGCAACGCATTAGCATTGCAATACAGCGAGGAAATGCTGCCAGTATCCTCGGTACCATGCCGAGGGCGCCAAATTATATAGATATTTTTTAGGCGTATTTATTTTAGATTTTAGTTTAGTTTAGTTTTGTTGGATATTTTAGGTTTAATGTTAAGTTTGTTTTTATTATATAATAAAAAATAATAATAATATGATATTTAATTTTTGTTAATTGTTGTAAATGTTATTGATTTTTATAAAATGTAGCCTATGTTACTAGCTGATAATATAGCTTGACAACAGTGAAAGAATTTTTCAAATCGGTCCAGTAGTTTCGGAGCATAATCAATTCAAACAAACAAACAAACAAACAAACAAATGTTTCCTCTTTATAATATTAGATTAAGTTTTACAGAATCACCTATTGTGAGTGAGTTGTCTAGTCAAATAATAGATAAAAACTAGTACTAGAGTCTAGTAACCCACATAAATACCTATATATCCTTGTCACTCAGTGAATTCACTGTTTTACCCCCATACAAATTCTTTGAAGTTTTCTCTTCAAAAAAATTTAGTTCTCTACATTTTTATTTTAATTAAAATAAAGTGTTTTAACTCTTAAATCCTTCGTCGTACATTGGCCAAGTGAAACAACTTACTGTATTAAATTGGGTAGGATATACACTTTCCCGTTGTCGATCACTTGTCATTATGTCCATACCCTTTCGACTTACATTTCTCCCAATCGTTGCGTCGATCGAATCGATGAGTGAAGTCAACATCAAGCTGTGCGGGTTTGATATTGTAATGAGTCCCAGGCTTCGGCCACGGGCTGACACCGACCCGCGAAAAGTACACCCTCTCACACAAGTCTTTACAAAAAAATCCGAAAATAGCCCTACGGAATAAGCCTCAAGTAGGTACACTGTGTCCTCGCCATAAACTAAACTGGCAACCCAGTTGTAAACTGTAATTACCATCCATCCATCATGGTAGTGGGGTAGACCTACCGACTAAACCTCTTGGTGTCCTCAGCGTCCGCTATAGGCGAGGTTACAAGGTCGGACGAACACTCTTCACCAACTTCCGCGAAACTGTCAATATGACTATACCAAGACTTTTGTGGAGCAGTTTCCAAAGTGAAGATAGCTGATGACCGCTATAATCTATGTAGAAGAAGTGGCACTTTAAGTAAAAGTAGAAGATAAAATATAGTACTTATACTGATTTTAGCCGCGACTGTACCTTCATGCTTATCGATCTTATCTCTCTGTTATAAGGTTCGAGAAATTATTTTAAAATGGAATGTTGTTACACATCTGACAGGGACGTAATGCTTGCTAACTGATAACTTTGTTTTGTGGGATCAGTCAAGGATTGCTCACTTGTTTTTTTTTAATGTATATTAATTCATTTAAGTGTAGCGCCATATTGAAGTAAATGTACCTAAAAATATTTTATCGAATTAATATTGCATTATTCTGTTCTTCTTCTTCGGTATCACTCTTGATAGAGTGGTCGTGGTCATCATTTCAGGTGTTGGTGGCAAGCTTAACAACACGCCGCCACTCCTCTCTGATGGCCGCCCTTCTCGTGCATTCCTGTAGTGACGATGAGCCTATTCTGTTATTCTGAGATATTGTGATGAGCATATTCTGTTATTATTCTGTTAATTTTTTTTACAAGTTCCAAAACATAACCTGCCTTTGCAAACTTAACTCTAATACCATACCTATGTTGCATTGGCACTAATTTATAGTCAATTCTCAAGCATTTATTAGCAAGCGTTTATTAAATATACATTTGCAAATATCAAATTGTTTTCCGCTTTCGGTAAAATCTAATCTATACTTATAAAGAGAGAAGATTTGAATTTTTGGTTTTTTGTATGTTTTATATTTTTGTTTGTAATGAATAAACTCAAAAACTAATGGACCGATTTTAAAAATTCTTCCACCTATAAAAAGCTGTATTATCAGCGCGTAGTAAAATAGGCTATGTTTTATAAAAGTCATTGGGATGAAGTTGCATGCAACAGCTGTAGGTAACTTTATAAGTAGTTTTGTGAGATAGGACAATACAAAAGGAGGCACAGGTAACAATTATTTTGCAATCTCTCTCTCTCTCTCTCTTTAAATTTTTTGTGTAACATGTTTGACCCCAATGAACTCCTAAACTACTGAACCGATTTTGATAAAACTTTGTAACTATGTGTAATTTCGTCCAACTTAAAAGATAGGATAGTTTTTATTTTGAACCCGGGCGAAGCCGGGAGCGTGTAGCTAGTATAATATATGTTTAAAATATTATGTTACAAGGAAACAATTTGACCTTTCAATGCAATAAAAACATATTTAATGTCTATTAATGTCTACTAATGTCAAACGAGACATATTTTTTAATCTACAGACACACTTATAGTGTTGTAATCAAATCAGAATACAAAGTGGTTCATGTCATGCCACAATCGACAACATAACTAAAACCCCATAACAGCCGATTAAAAAGACACACATTACATCTGACGGACAAGTTTTCAATTAAAAAAGCAAAGGCAAAACTCGATCTATTTGCTTTCTTTTTAAATAAAAGTTATTGATGGAATAGAACATATATAAATATGTACTTGAAAAATTTTAAAAAGGATCTTTTCGCGAGGCATTAAAGTTGAAATTGGAATAATTTGTATTAGTAAATACATATTGAATTATGGTAGAATAAATTTTATTTTGGCTACATATCAGACAGATAAGTAACAAGTGACTTAATAGAAGCATCAGGGTTAACAGATGTCTGTCGATGTTTATACATAAAAACTAACTCCTATCTTTATACAAATCCATTTATTTTCCATTAAAATTCTGTTTAAACACGGAATAGAATTAAAAACATTTACTAAAAAATATGTAGGATTTTTTTTGTTAAAACGTCTAGAATTTTCTCTGCGGTGACGTTTTGTTCGAGACATATATCTATTATTGTATATCAATCTCGTCATTTATACTTATAAAATGTGGTCAAATCTAGAAATGGTTTTATCTAGAAGAGGACACTTTAAGAAGTGGCAACAGACCGTCTAACTAAGCGATAAAATCATTTGTCCTGACTGAGGATAAATGCATATACTAAGTCGAAAAAGATAAATTTGAAAGATAGCTTTATTTTATAACGTCGTATTTTTTTAGACGTGTCGCAAGTATGTAACGTGACGTATGCATGACGTACACAGTGTCTATGGTAATGTCAGAGGATACGCAACGGTGTAATAGGCGGCCGTATGAAACAACGATTCGTATATCTCACGGGGTAAGCTTGATTTCTAATAACGTATCGCATGATCTGTATTTACATTGTATTTCGTCATCAGCGTCAAGGCGCTGCGAGTGGTCTAACTTATATCAAACTGACAGGTACACTGTCAGTTTTATAGATTTCTCA
Organism: Synanthedon tipuliformis; assembly: GCA_947623395.1. Taxonomy (NCBI): domain Eukaryota; kingdom Metazoa; phylum Arthropoda; class Insecta; order Lepidoptera; family Sesiidae; genus Synanthedon; species Synanthedon tipuliformis. The sequence goes on along the minus strand of OX392418.1, from coordinate 10,181,934 downwards.
ACACGCATTCTCAATTTGATTTTTTTAACACTAATATACGTATGAAAAGATGAAGAGTCAATTTCATGAGAATGAGGGGTCAGACGTTCCACGGGATGGGATTTAATTATATTGATGCAACAAAAGGGGGCAGTAGCGTCGTTGATATCTAAAAAGGATAAAAAATAGATATTAAAATTTATTTCTCACTAACGCATAAATTTGATTTAGGTCTCTTTTTAAGAAAATATGGAGGAGTGTAAAGTTTGGCACACTTGAAGTTTATACTTCTTAAAGTTTAGTTTAAGCTTAAGTTGATTACTTCTACTTATATGTCTGTCTTTCTTTATATTAACTATATATTGTTTATTTTCTTAAATAAAATAAAATAAAATAAAAAAATAAAATATGGAGAAAGAATACTACATTATTTTTATATATATGCATTAGAAATACATTAAAAATTGATTAAAAATAAACACAATACCGTGTGTTTGACACACGCATATTATATGTCATGTATAGATGGGATACTCTTTTGAGTGTGGTGTTTGAGCGGCTCTTTTGAGGCCATCAGTCAGAGGAAATCTCTAGTTTTCCTTAATACTCTTTTGAAAACTTTAACCCGAAAAGTCAAAGCGCAAAAGCTAAAGCCAAAGTCTAAAGCTATATGTATCTAGACATAGTTTTAGACTGCCCTTGCTTGTCTTCGTCCCATTAAAACTTAGCAGTTCCCAAGCTTTCTATTATGTAACTTAAAGGTCAAAGTCCAGTGGAGCCGTGACCTTTACAAGGATCATATTGATAGACATAAAGAGTACAAAATATTGACGGATTTTATATATTTTCTACAGTGAGTGAGTTGGCTTTGTTGACAGCGCTAACAGATATCTTATGTCTAGTGTTCGCACACTCAGTCTTATCGAATTTTTTTGTAATCATTTTGTAGTTGATTTTTTTACTACTGATAAGCCTTTTATACGCCACGGATAAACCTCTGACTGATGGCCTCAAAAGAGCCGCTCAAACACCACACTCAAAAGAGTATCCCATCTATACATGACATATAATATGCGTGTGTCAAACACACGGTACATCTCCCCGTCTCACACTTCTTCGCATTGACTGGTCCCATCAGAGAGCCTACCTTTAGATACCTGCTTGTTGGAATTTTACCTCTATGGCTCCTTAACTCAAAACACATTGCAAAATTCATTAATAAATTTTCAATATAATGAAAACTTGCGGATTCGTCGCTATGAGACGTTTACGGAAAATAATGCATTAAATTTTGCTGTAAAGCAATAAACAGTATACCTAGATCAAAAGTCGACCTAACTCCCACTTGGAGTTTGTCCGGCCGGCGAAGACCCGACACAAAAACAACAGAATGTTAATCCGACAAAAAACAATCGCCTTTTTAAATAAGACATCGCGGGCTGCATATGGAAATCGATATTCGAGCATCGGAAAGCGCAACTCATCGCGGCGCGATCTATTTTTTCGATAATAAATTTAGACGTAAAATAAATAGTTATGAAGGCATCGCGCCATAATTATGTAGTTAATAAATACAAGACGAGGCCACGAATCAATCCGCCGTCATTTGCTTGACGTTTCAATCAACGGACCATTGTTTGTGTTGTGTGTTTAATATGTATATAGATTGTGTTACTGATACACCGGCGGGTTTTTGTGTTACCATTGTGAGATGAGACGGACGGCGGGCGGCGGACGGCCCGATCAGATCTTCATTTGTGTACTGTATTTTTATTGACGTGATATGATTTATGAAACGAGTCGATTGACTTGTCCACCAATTAATCTAATTTAGTTCGTTCATTAACTCTCGTGTGGAATGTTCCGATTGAAATTGTAATTAAAAATTGCATGAAATAATGTGCTACGTAGATTAGGTAGATACTTCGATAGAAACTTTTGGAGATTCGTAGGTATTTATAAAAAAGGCGACTTGTTTTTTTTTTCTTTTATTGCAAATTATATAACACAACTAATACGTTGTGAAGTTTAGAAGAAGTTGGCAGAGAAACAGACTTTTTATTTTATACAGTCATGTAAAATTATCATTTTTATTTTTAGACCATCCCTTGGGAAGAGTAATATTTTTCTGAACGAATGGTACCCTCTTGTATCCTTTCTTGTATCCAAAGTGTATGCAAAATTTCATGATGATCGGGCGTGAAAAGGTAGCAGACAGACAGACAGTGTATGCTGACGTTGGTTGAGATGATGATGTTTGAGACAATGATGATCGGTTAGAAAAAAAAAAAAAATTCAAAAAAATAAGGATTCACTAAGGATTGAGTATTGTATTGTATTGGTGTGGGACTTATATTATTTCATTAGTTTTATAATTTTCCAAAAAAAAAAACATCCATTGTGAACCGCGGGCTATCAATGCAAGACACCTGACACAACAACGTCTTTAGCCTCCGACTCCTGAGACAACAAAAAACTTTGACCGTTATGAGTTACAAAGTAATGACTCCATCGATTTATACGATAAAAAAAAAAGAAATTAAAAAATAAATACACGCGCAGAGTTGAGTTTCAATTTGAAGTCGCCACATGTCGACAGTGACTTGCGGAATTTATAGACGAAAGCTTCCCTAGTCTACCATCCACTCATACGATATAATCTACAAATGTTTTTTTATTTATCGTAATACATTTTCTGTGAAAAATTTAAACTTCTTTAATTTTAAAATTATAATATATTTTAAGTATCTTCGTTATATTTTAACAATATTTTTAGTAGTCGCTGTTCACCTCTGTTTCAGAAAAAAAAAATTGCGAAAAAATCCATGCGAATTCGGGGGCAGGTGGAAAGGCAGGGCCAGTAAACCAGTGAAAGTACCTACTCTAACAGTAAATTTTGCTCCTTATGGAAAACACTCTTTTTTTAAAGAAGCACTCTGCATTTAAATATTTTTGAAAATACGCTTGCCAAACTCCATCCATTGGGCCCTTCCTTATCTCTTATCCGTAATCCTTGTATGGTCGGCAGCAAAATTGTAGCACCTATGGGGTCGCTTGTGTTATAGGCGTTGGTAGCCTACCATCAAGTGGGTTGTCAGCCCGTCTGTCGAGCTTAATGTAAAAAAACCCACGGATCGAACCGACTAAAAACCGAAAAAATAACATCTTGTTCTTATATACAATAAATCGACAAGGTCAATTTTAAAAATACATAAAAGATCAAAGATTACTAAGATGAAGAATCCGATGGTCGCTTTGAGTAAACGTGTTTTGTCTTGCCCCATAGGTTTTATAAGTTTATATTTCATTTTAAATTTGCTATATCCAGTATTTAGAATACTTTCCCTGTAGGTGTGAACAAAAAATTCCGGCCAGTATGTAAATTGTAAATATGTAAATTGATTATAATTTTATATCAATGGATGGGAGATTAGATCGCTAAGTGCATTCGTGGGGTGACTCCGAGGAAGTACAAAAACTCCCACCAGTGTCCATCGTGGGCATCTGACGGACTAATATTAACTTAATCACCCTATTAATCCCTCGATTCTGTCTCGATATTTAAATATAGTTTTCATTATGTTTAATTTTAAAACACTTTTTTACCGGGAAACGTTTAAAAGTAAGCCATATTTTTAGTTCAACGTGAATTTACGACACTTTTTTTAATTGCAAATACTCGCACATTTTATTTATGTAGCAGGTGAGTATAAATATTGGATTTTTTTAATGTATCTTTCACTTTAAATGGAAGATGTAAAAACATTTTCAAATATGTATAAGTAATTTATTTGATCTAAACTTGATATATTTGAAATAGAGGGCTAATCAACATCTGTCTCAGTATAGCTTGTGTAAATTTAAGTATGTAAGTAGGTAATAAGTTTAGTTGTGAGTAGGCGCAGTAGTGCCTTCATTTACGCAAAAATGTAAAGTAGAAATAAAATTAAAATATGAAATCGAAGTGAGACTTAAGTACTTTAACGTATACAAGATAAGATATATGATCTTATCTTACTTGCAAGTACGATGTGGTTTTCCTACAGATGTTGGTCTTTAGGAAGGTGTATTCTTTATCAAAGTTAAGAAGGCCTGAATTATTACTATAAGACTTAGTAAGTAAAGGCAAAGAATAATATGACTGAAGTATTTGTTTGTCGATTATATGTATAAATTAAGACTTAGTAAGTAAAGGTAAAGGCAAAGCATAATATGATTGAAGTATTTGTTTGTCGATTATATGTATATATTTTTCAATAATATAGACCCTTAACAAAAAAATCTCAATAACTCTAAGACACTCATAACTTTCGGTAAAGATAAAAAAATCGTAAAGATCTCAATGATGTTGTTATGTTTCGTTACAGAATGGAAAACATATTTTATATTATCTTTTGATATCTTTTGAAGCGACTCTCATTAAACACTCCAACCCTTTTGAAGATACAACACAAACTGACAAAGGACTGACCTTTTCATAATATTGTGCGGTGATTCGTTGATTTTTTTTCAATAAAAAAGGTTTAAGTATTGTAAAACATTGCTACTTGAATGATGTAAGTAACAGAAAAAGGTTATTTTAATGTTATCCTTATAGACTTTTTAAAATTAATAATTGCACTATAAGTTTGTAAATATATGGGATTATAATATAAGTTATATTAAACAGTCAGCAGCAACTTAGACCAAGTAGCAACTGGTCTAAAAAGCAGAATAAACACTGTCAGTCGTAGGTATTTAGGTTCACAAATGTATGTATTTTAAAAATATTAGGTATTATGAATTGTGTATGTTATATTATATTATAAATGAAAATTATACATAATTATTATATTTATATTTTAATTAATATAATTTAACAAAAATAAAAAATATAAATGAAAAATAAATAACAAATACCTACTGCGAGTTCAGTGCATTTTCACCATATCTACCAAAATTTTTCAAGAACTAAAAAAGTTTTTAAAGATTTAGCATGCGTAGGTACCATTTTGAAATCTTGATTAAATGGGTAATTTTTTTTAAATAACTGCCAAGGGGGGCAGTATATATATATAGTACTTTTTTTTTCACCTAAATGATGAAGTGTAAAAAGTACAGCAAAATCACTAACAGAGAAGTTATTCATACTTTTTTAAACTTAGTAAGTGGGATGTAGTAATCTAGTTAATATACATTGTATTATTAGTGGACCTTTCTGTTTGAGTCAAAGGAAAATGATTTGAATGATTTAACGATGAATTGTGTCAGATAATGCTTGGTTGCACAATTTTTGACTGGATATAAAATTCAAACTTTTGTGTTTCAGGAAAGGACATTTTTCTATCCTGTCTCTTCCCTGTCTTCTCTATCCTGTCTTCTTCCCGTATACGAGTAAGTATAGCTTTCTATCAACTTGAAGGACTAGTCAACGTAAATTCCCATGAATAAAAGAGATAAAAGAAATTCAATACTGCAGAGTCAAAATTGAAGTACTAAAATACGCATTGAAAGGGGCTTTTGGTATAGGATTTGTTTATGGTTGAATCTGTGCCGCTTACCGACAATGATTGTTCATCGCTGCGCACTTTACGTCCTTGTACATTACTCACGCCACGGTGACTTCACTGCGGGGGGAGAAAAGGGATAAAGTGGCTAAAATCTTTTATAATGTCTAGTATAATATACACATAATATACCCTTAATAACACATAATAGATAGATATCGCAATATAAGATTAACAATTAACAACATATTATTTACTAGCGACCAGCTCCCAGCAAGAGCAAGCAGCAGCAAGACAGAGCAGTAAAAAAAAAACAAAATTAAGATCGTATTGTTTTCATAATAACCATGTAGGTACAAGCTCTAATAAGTTATGTAAACAGAATTTATTCTCCTAACTCCAACTTGTGCTGCAAACTTTAATTTTTTTTCATGTTTAAGGGTGCCAGGCAGGCTGACTGTCCACTTGATCGTACGAATGATGATAACGAAGATTACAAATACCTAAAGACTTGTTCTAAGAAAGTGTCCTGAGGAAACCTGTTTGTCTCTTTGAAAACATGTGAGGTCTTGCAAATCAGAAGTGAGGTTATATCTATTACCTATATTGTTTATATTTTATTATTATATGTTTTTATTCATTCATTCATATAAACAAAGAAATTACTTCCTCCATAGGACTGACTAAGTCTAGTGTATAGGAATCAATGACATAAAATTAAGAATGTTTTTACAATTTAAAAAAAAATTATATACATGCTAGGTAGAAATGGATATTCGTAAGCAAGGAAATGTATACAAACATTCTATGTATTTTCACCTGTCCATGTCTAAGAGAGGCCTCTTTTTATTCAAGATTTATAGTAGTCAAACGAGCGCGATACAATTTCGACCGAAAAGGAGGCGCGTATTCCATCCAAGGCAAAATGCCAGCACCCAGCACCCGGTAGGAATGTTGCGGTTGACGCTTTAGGCCTACTAATTAGTTGCCACTGAGTGTTGGCAGTAGGCAACATTGTTACTGTGAATAAATCTTATAAATATAAGTAAGAGATATTTATAAATTATTTTTTCTTAAATATTGCATCAGTAAAGATTGCAATTTGAACGAAAGTTAAGTTGAATTTCTCCGTCTCAAATTGACAGGACGCATTTTCGCATTTGGACTTGGGAAAAATAATGGCGCCCTAATTTTGCGTAGCCAAGGCAACAAAACCTTTACAAGTAAAGCCATCGTAGTATTTAAATTCTTGCAGTCTGTCGCTATGTTTTTACTTATTGACACATCATCCAAACAAAGTAAGTACTTACTTAAGTTAACATTAAGAACAAATCATTGCTTAACATAAGTTCAATCGGTAATCTCTGTGTTCAATTATCATTTAAAGAGGGGACATCAGAATACGATTGCTCGAGCTGTCAACCCGAACGGGACGAATTAAAATAAATGACGCGCGCTATCTCCCGTCGACCAATCACGGTCGAGTGTTGGTATTGCCCGCTTAAAAAATTAAAATACAATTTGTGGGGCGTAAACGGCCCCCGACGCATCTCAATCTGTCAATGTAAACAACTATGTTTGCGTTACGACTAAGCTCCTAAGTTTAATTAGTTTGTATTTACGGACGAACAAATATATTTTGTTCATCTTCCCTCCTGTTCGCAATCGATTTTAGACTTAATCGTGATGTGAAAGGGTTCATTTTGTTTATGTTATTTTGCAAATTGTTTTTGATTAAGTTGTGGTTTGGTGTACGCTTAGAGTTTGTTGTATCTAGCGTTCAATTTAGTTGAATTGCCAGCTCGTGGAGATAATTCTTTGAATGGGATTGACAAACTTGTATAGACATGTCGAAAGATAATCTAATTGATGTGTCCATTGCGTTTAAATGTTTGATTATGTTTTTGTATAGCTTAATATCTGTATCTTTATTGAGTTAGGTAGAGATTGTTTTTTTTTTCAAATTTTGGCTGCATTACAGCATATCGCTGAAATTTCTTTCAGTGATAAGATATCAATTATTAGGATTAAACTATATGCAAGGTATATCATCAGTTTCATCAAGTTCGTAAAAAAATACGATTAATTACAAAATAAACCCAACCTTTTTATTATTATATTAAGGTGATCATTAAAAACATATAATCAATAATTCATTTTTAATCAAGTAACATGTAAAAAGTGAATTTAAATATTATTGTGTTTTTGTTAAAAAAAGGTAGTTGTGTGTCACGATAGTCGATGTAAGGTAGAGTGCACACGGGCAGTGTGGCGTGTCGTATTCATGCTCCATTAGAACGCAACGCGATACTGCGCAGTGCGGGCGCGGACGGTACGCCACGGCTATACATACCGGCCGGCCGTTAGCAGGGATTTGCACACTTTTTACCCAAAGTGCATTACGCACACATCGCTTGGTTACAAGTCAGTGCAAATTAAATTTGCAATTTTTTAAAATGTTTTTTTTTTATGTGATAGTCTAAAGACAGGCTGACGGTCCACTTGATGGTATGTGGCTATCGTCACCTAAAACACAAGCGCCGTAACGCGTGCTGGTGGCATAGAAGAAATAGGGCAATCCTTACTCACCGAGAAATACTACAGCACATATGCAAATCATTTCATGATTCCAGATTATTACCGCTATTATAATTTCTACTCGACTGATAAATTATAATCACAAAATACGCAGATATGATTTACCTTTTGAGGGGAGAATTTGAACTCATTATCTGGAATTGTGGAATCTCATATTGTGGAAGAGGATACCAAGAGATCTGTTATTAACTAGTTCAAGATTGATGCAGGACTTCGATATAAATATGTAGGCGCACCAATACCGTAAGCTGCTAATATAATTAAAATAAAATAATCCAGTGGATTGTATGATTTAAAATTCAAGGCTAATGAAACTGCAGAGCTTCTCTACTATAATATACTTAGGTGACGGTGACCACCTACCATCAATTTTTACTTTTCCTACTCGGTTACACTTACTAGCAATTAATATTAATATTGAGTGTTTCAGTTTGAGTGTCCGCCATTGTTTAGCTGTTTCTGGCCAATATCTGGTATCGGGTATCCGATATCGGTTTCAAGCGCATCACATCACACGGTGTGCTGCGTCGGTCACCGTGCCACCGGCCACCGGTGGCCCACCTGGTCTTTATTATACCACATGTCACATCTTACGGTCTAATTGACCCACTAAACTTCTTAGGGCTCTTCATTCTTTATCTTATATCTTTTGCATTTAATCTTTATGTAAAGATCGTCAGTGAGATACATCTTGATGGTCGGTGGCTATCGTCATCCATTAAAACAAGCAATGCCACAGGTCTGCAAGTGTGCTGGCAACTTTATTTGAATTAAGGATTTAAGGGGAAGGGATAGGGAAATGAGCTCTGGCATTTCTTACTCACTCACTGATTAGCATACATGCTAGTATTATCTGCTTATTTATTTAAAGTAATTTATTGTAATGTTTGTTTTTAGGGCCTCTTTCACCAACTACAAGTAAAGTGTTGATTGGTTACTTTTAGAAATAATTTTATTTTTATGCACTCAGTTACATACTGCATCCTTCGATAGGCGAACTTTTTTAATATTTTCTTTTTAATGTACAAACAAAGGTACTTTAAATGGATTCAAATGGCGATTATTAGCCTACTTGACACATTCCTTAGAGATTGTGAAAGAGGCCCTTAGCATTATTTGTTTGTTGCATTATTTTATTGTTATGCTTATTTTTTGTCTTTGTATAGACTGACTGTAATATTATGTATAAATTTGACATTACGATAAAAAAATTTTTTTGTTTATTTATATATTTCTTAATTAAGTAAGTAGATATTGTAAGTTATGATTTTACACGCCACACGTGGCATTAAATGAGGTTGCATATTCAAACTAATTAAATAATAACTGATTCACTATGACCCATGTTACTTGTAAATAAATAATTTGAATTTGAAAAGAAGTCGCATCTATTTTGGTTGTGGTATTGGAAGTAGATGCCTACAGACACTTTTCAGTGTAGTTATAAATGTCAATTAGTTTACTCTACCTCGATTTGAAACATTTAACTTATGTTAGAAAAGGAAAAGGATAATGAAAAACAAGTGTTAATAATCCGAGACGACCGCGTTACGTACTCGCTCGGGATAATTCGTTAAATTCTCGCTTTTTACAATAATCCCCTCTCGCTTATTTCGCTAATGTTAGATGGAGATGGAAATATTATTTCAGAATGAGATAACTGCGGCGAGTGTTCTTGTAGAGGCATTGCACATGTGCTGGGTAAACACAATTTTGTAACCCTACATGTGACAGACGGGCAGACAAGATACAATCAACTTACACACAATGCTGTCGTGTTGTCAAGCCGACATTCTGAGACTAGACATTTTGATAGACTGGTCATTTTTGAACAATGGACATTCTGAACCGTAGCCATTTCACAATGGTCTTCTCTAAGGGATAACTTCTACTATTACAAATACTACTAATAAATAAAATATTTTGACATTCTACAATATTTAATTATTAATAAATATTTAATAATATTAATTCAACTGTTGGATACATATTTAAAAAACTTTTTTATAACAGTAGTAGGCATTTAATTTAAATTAAAAATTTAATAGGTTTAATCTCTGACGGAGTAAAATTAGGCTTTCTCCTATCTATTATTGTTTTATCTATTATTGTCCTATCTATTATTGTCCTACCTATTATTGTTCCTATCTATTATTGTCTTATCTATTATTGTCATATCTATTATTGTCCTATCTATTGCTGTATTAACTAAAGCCATTTCGAGTCGGAAAGTGTGCAGGGTCCACAAGCCAGGCGAGCTGACTGGTCGCGCGCCGACCGCTGTGTAATTGTACACAGAAATTTTAACGAGGTGGCACTGCTCGCTGACAACAAAATGAGCCAACTCATGGACTCTTAATACCACATACCCTATTCCGTACAGGCTTCACAGTTGCTACACATTTTTCAAAGTTTATAGCCCTTAATCATAGTAAACAGAAGCTTGTACGCATATACTAAATCTAAAGATTTCGTCAAAAGAACTAGGTCACACATCAGCTAAGTTAGATGTTAGGACAGACTTTACTGTTACTGTAATTCTATTGGTAAAAATAAATAAATTGTGTGATTTTAGTTAATGGCATGACACACTGCGGAAGAATACTGCGTTCCGTATTCAAAAACACTAACTGTGACCATCACGATGAAAAGTAATAGAAAAGCACTGTTGTATGCCTTAAAAGCCTTCAACCCCTCTTCAGGGGGCGCAAGGTGATGGCCATCTACCTTCAAGTGAACCGTCACCTTGTTGTTTACATAAAAAATGTTAAATAATATTTGTTATTTAACTAATAAATAATAATTTCTGAGCCAGCTCTGGCCCTGCTAATTGCAATACTAATGCGACTGCCACTAACCACTAATCATAGACAAAAAAGACTTCAGAACACAAAAAACACATCACAAAAAAGTATGTACTAGTTTTGAACTAACGAAGTAAAAAAAGCATTTTTTTCCGTCTCAGTTTGTACTAATGAAACGAAATTTTAATGATCTAAAAGCTGTATCGTCGCAGGAATAATCCGCGTATAAATTAACATATTGCTAGTTTTATCAGGTTCAAAATGTCGTCGCAATTATGGTTGGCGAAGAATATTTGTAAAATATAGTGCGCCCATGAAGCCACCTGCGCTTAACGAACTTTGCAAAGCATTCGCTAATTTGTGAGCTTGATTATAATTTAGTGGCCAACACTGATAGGCATCATTTGCCGCTAACGTTTTTGATTAAATAACTAGCTAATGAGCTATTTTTAATATGCCCACAGACAGCAACGCTTGTAATTTGAAGCCAGTAGAACCTCCTACCATACCACTTTGGGTAAATATGCTTTGATTTTGATATAAGTATAGATAAATAATCCTATCTATAATATAACTTCTTGAACGTGTGTTGTGTTTAAGGTGATTGCTTTCTATGCGATGGAGAATGCAAAGCAAGTTGATCCAAAACGAAAACTGTAAATTTTGATTTAAAAAAAAAAAAAATTTTTTTTCGTCTCCTTGTAATAATTCCTAACTTTTCATTAATTAAATTTATTATACTATTCAAAGGATTATATCCACTTATGAAAAAAAAATTGGTCGTGGTTTCTTTTACTAAACAAAATATCTCCAAGATCTCGAAATGCACAACACCAAATTGCAGTTCAGTGCTCAATAGCGTTAGGGCAAATATTTGAGCAATTACAATAAAATATTAAATTACGTATATAAGTATAATAATTAATGTAATGGATACCCAAAGTTTACGGCCTACATAAACATAATGAGATTATGTTTGGAAAAATTGCAAGGGAATCTTTCACGAGACACTGGTTTAACGTAAAAAGACGTGGAAATTGGTTAATGAGGTGTAAAATTAGGGTCGGGATGTAAGACAGGCGAAGTCGGGTGAAACTAGTATCGCATTACAGTAACGCAAGTTCATAAGCGGAAGCGATTTATTTGTTATTTCGTTCAGCGTCTGTTGCAGCTTCCTTTAAACTTGATTAAGAAGGTGGTTCAGAAGAAATAGACAGTAGATGATAGTCACTTTATTTTATAGATAGACTAGACTAGCTGTTACAAGCGACTTTGCCGCGTATCTATATAAAATATAGCTTATGTTACTCGCTGATAATGTAGCTTTCTATAGGTGATAGAATTTTCAAAATCAGTATTCCTTAGTATTAAACAGTAGACTTACTTTACGGCCGTCAGCTTTTCAACCATTGCGTGCGACTTTAAATTTACTTTAAGTATAAAATTTGATGATTTATAAACCCGCTTTAATTTGATAACTTGCAGCGTCTCTTTATAAACGGTTTTACCGCGAAATGGCGAGCTCATTGTGTCCGCTGTCTGCCAATTTTTTTTCCAAAATTACTGTAATGCGATATCTGTATTGTGGTTTTTAAGCGCTTTATTAACTCTACTAGTTCAACACGAAGTTTTGTCTGCAGTTGACTACTTATTTTGTTCTTTTAATAGTTCCAAATCAAAGTGCTTGTCAGTTTTGTCCATTCAATGCACAAAACTATTCAAGCAAAATTTTTTTTTTTTGCTGTAGTACCTAATACAATTTTTGTTTACTTTTAATGATTCATTAATAAGAAATAAAGATTTTTTAAATTTTATGTCATCACCCAATAAGAAAATCCAAAACCCATTCCCACACCAATTTTTCCAGTTTTTCCTTCCACAGTTCCTCCTTCCAAGACCATCGTGAAAATCATATCTTGTTTGTGAATAAGCCTATTAAACATACATACTTAATAATTCTTTTGTATTATATGTGTGTATGCTACTAAACAGTCTCAGTGATTTTGCTGAAATTTTTTACATGTGTTTCAAACATAAATATATTTAAAAAAATGTGACATATTTTGATACGGTTTTTACTAATAAAAAAATTGAAAAACTTCGTCCTATTGTAGACATGCGAATCTGGGTAGGACCGCTGTATGTGAGTTCTGAAAACGTGATATGGATTCGTTTCACGTGTGGGTGAGTCCAATGCTTATAAGAGAACACACCGACCGGCAGCCTTGTGCCAAGGTGGTCGGTTCAATGAAGCTATCATGCGAGCTTTACTTGCAAAGTATTATGTTACTACCTCCCTACCTGCAAAGTGCCCTGATGCCTCCTTACAACGTGATACTGACACACTTCTCTTTTTAACTTGTTATTCATTTATGGTTACTGGTATGTACAAAGTAAGTAATCTTAATTTTTTTTATACTTAAAAAAATATTTTCTGAGAAAAAGTTTTTTAATTAACTTAAGTTCTACTTAATTACTTATAATTAATTATTATTATGCAATATGTTATAAGACCACTTGTGTTTTCCAATTTCGTATTATATATTTTATTAATTGAATATTAGCCTTTTCACCTTTATATCCACTCGAGCTCGAAATGATTGGGCACTTTTTCCTTGACCAGGTGATCTCATTATCGAATAATTACGTAAATTGATCGTAATTAACAATCGAGACTTCGATTAATAAGGTAGACGCGCGGCATAATTGCTATATTCAATGGATAGCTTAAAGTAGATATGCACAAGTTTATTCTTGTAATTTTAAAGTTCAAATTTTGATATTTCTCAACCAGTGCCCTATATTTACCTACCTACTGGTCAATATTATCTGCCCATAAAAATTGAAACTTTATCAGCGATTCAAGTGGTTTATTTTTTATCTCTATAACGCTCAGATTAGACCCCATATGAGCTAGTAAGTAAGTCAGGACTAAACAACTCGCCAAGTGGCTCGTCAAATATTAATAATAAATCTTAGTTTTATTGTTAATAAAAGATTATTACCATATTTAAATGTATTAGCCGCACTTTATATCATAAAAATGTAAAATGTTATAAAAATGTCTCGTGGTCCAATATGGACACGGTCTTCAATATGGAAATTCTTCGAAGAGCTAGATAAGAGCAGAGAGTTACAAGCGAAAACTAGCGAAGGTTCGTATAGTTGCATATATAGGTATATCTGGGTTATAACCCTGAGGGGTGAAATCTTATCATGGAGATGAAAACTGAGGGGCGAAGAGGAGTGGGCAGAACAGATGTCTTGGTTTAGAAATATCCGTCAATGGAGCGGAATTACAAGAGCTGTTCCGAGTGGCGCGTGATAGAGAGGCCTTTTCGATGGTGATCGATCGCCAATGTTGGGGGAACATTTTTTTAATAAAAGGAGACGAAAACCCTTCAGTGCTGGACTCCTACCGACTTAAACCTCTCCTGAGTCCCAGTTATCCATGTTCCCGCCGTTATAAGCCTTTAACGTTGGGGAAACCTGATAAGGCACTTATAATAATTAAATAAATGTATTTTATTTATATACTATTCAACAAAACCTACATATTGTTTGATTAGGCTTAACAAATGTAATACGATCACTTGTTGATAAATTTGTAAAACTTTGATGAAGCCGATATGATGATGATCAAAGCCCGCCGCCGTCCGCTTTCGTAATTAGTAAAGATTGGTCACCCGTCGAGTTGAGGATCCTTATGATAACAATACCCTCTTCATCATTTTCTAAAGGGAAGTGCTAAGACTTTATCCAGACCTTGTTGAATTTTATGTGTAACCACAATCCAATCAATGCGAGGCTTTTCTTTGGGTCTAACATTTGGCTCTAATATTTATCTTTTTTTTTTAGAGATGGGTTTGCTCTTGGCCGACAACCAACTGTTTAGCATGGATGAGGCTTAAGATGGAGCGAGATCACCGATGCCTATTCACTCGAACTTTGAAAAGATTTGGGTTATATCAGCTCGAAAATACAACATACTTAAGCCTTCTTATGTTATTTGTTATGTTAAGGTTGGCAGACAGACAGACGGAGGTGGCTACCGTCACATATAACACAAGCAACGCCACAGGTTCTGCAAATGCGCTGCCGATTAAGGATAAGGGATTGGGAAAGCTTATGGAAATTTTTATTAATATTGTCATCAATGATATTACATTGGTCTGATTGTCATGTATTTTTAGAAAATATTAAAAAAAGAGAATGAAATCAAGTTTTTAATTTTTAAGTTTCCGTTACAACATGAAAGTTAAAAGGACGGATTCTTTGCTTCCGACGAGGCTATTACTTAGAATCTTAACTTAAGATAACTTTACCGCGCAAAGAAAATATTAAGTGTAAACCGCAAATCCTTTTCTTTTGCCATGCAGCATTTAATAGAATGACTATTTGAAAACATCAAAGCCGACGCTATGAAGGTATATGGTAACCGCTAATTGATGTAGGAAATAGCTATGAGATCATCGTCATCATATTTCATTGAAACCCATTTAAACATCATTACGTATTGTGTCATTAGATATTCGATTTCACGAGTGAATTAGAAATAATTATAAGTTCATGAGGAGGCTGCGTGTCCTGCAAGATTAGTCTTGGAATATATAGTGTGATCCCGTTACATATATCACAAATGCACTCTGATGCACGCGACTTCGCCAGCGTAACTTTATAAAATACAGTCTATGTTACTCGCAGATAACGTAGCTTTCAAAAGATGAAAGAATTTCTTAAATCAGTCCAGTCGTGTCGCAAACTGCTTATTTCATGGAACAGTTTAACACGTTCATTGCCACATAACGCGACTTCGCGTGAAGCGGCCTACTATAATGTACAAACCATAAAATTGCAACTGTAACATATTGGCACGGCAATCGACGTGTTAATCAAGCAGTGGCGAATTGCTAATATAAGTATTTACATATTGTATACACGTATCTGCTTCACTGATTTACTGGTAGTATTTTACCTAACAAACCATTAACGATGTTCGAATGATATCTGATTTCTGTTAATCTATTGATCAATTGGTGTCTGAATATGCGAGTCCGCAGACAAGCTCAACTGGTGACGGAATATGCGAGTCCGCAGACAAGCACAACTGATATCTGAATTAGCGGGTCCACTGACCCTGTTAAAAAAGGGCCTCCAACCTCCCCTTACAGCCCTCCCTGTCCTCTCAACATGTTCTGATTTCTAATACTGCTGATAAGCAACGATAACGGCTGTCAACTATTTTATCGGTTCAACTCTAAAGTTCTATATTTCAGATCACCACAGCGATCATTTTGCACATTGTTTTATATTATTAAAACACTGGTAACCAATACCCAAATAAATAGGCACAAGAAATAAAGTTAAATATAAAAATCACTTACCAAGTTTAGTTAAACACTCACTATAAAATATATATCTGTCTGGTTCGGCTGCGCTCGCGAAGTGAAGTGAAGTGCGGCGGCTCTTCTCGATTTTTAATAATAAATTATAACCTACCTACCTTTACGTTTGAATGAGTTGCGGAGGCCTTTAATAATTTTCAATACTTTGCAAACCTACCCCACACACACTTTCTAATTTGAATCTTATCGCGTAGGTAATACGCGACACTCCCGGCCAAATATGAATTCTGGTGTATCCTCTTTAATTTTAAAGCAAACAACAGATTTTCAAAAATTTGTTTATTAAAAAAAATATTATTCTAATTTCTATTTTTGGTGATACTGAACATTCCCCCTGAATATATCACTGAATATGCCACGGAATATGCCACTGAATAACTTATAGGATCATTTGTGATAGTTGACTGGTCCACAATTTCACTTTGTCTCTGGCACGTTGTGCTGCTGCCCTCCTTGGTCTGGCTGTCGCGTTCTGTTCGTGATCTTTATTTGATAGGTTGCTGTCGTCATGCTCAGGTAAGTCAAGCGATGGGGCCTGTTTGTTTTGTAATGGGGCTGAATTTGTCTCATTGTTTTTTGCCTCATTAAGGCCTATCTGATCGTAATGTTTGTTGGAATCAGCTGCTTGGATTTGGCTTGCTTCTTCTTGCTCATTTTGTTCAGTCTCTACTTCTAATGGGTAAAGTTGAGAAATTGACCTGGTTAACATATCTCCTGATGGTAGAGTAACCCTTGCCACTCTTACTTGTCCGTCAGAGCCCTTGACAATCTCTGAAATCTTTCCAATTTTCCAAAATGCTCTGTTATGGTCTCCTTTAATTTGTACTGTCTCACCCAGTCTAGGCGTTCTATCTACTGCTATTCTCGACTGTTTATGCGAACTCTTTCTCTCTCTCAGACTGGTTAAATACTGAGTAGTGAACATCTTCACAAACTCCATTAATATTGTCTGGCCACGTTTCCAACCTTCGACTAAATTCTCTTTTGTCACCGTCCCTCCTTCTAAATATTCAATTTCTGAGATGTCTGTAGTTACTGGTCCACCAACTCTCAAAAAATCAGCTGGCGTCAGAACATGTTCATATTCTTGTCCTACTGTCGTTAATGGTCGCATATTAACGATCGCTTCAACCTCCTTAATAATGGTGCTAAGTTTGTTATGATTGACCAAATGTTTGTCTAAAGTTTTCTTTAGACAATTTTTGACGATACCTATTAAACGCTCGTAAAAGCCTCCAAACCAGGGAGCGAGCTCTGGTATGAATCGCCATGATACCTCGTTTTCGACGCAGAAAGTCGAAGTCAAAACTTCTGCCGTCAATTTAAATTGAGTCGCGTTGTCTGATGTAATGACTTGTGGCAAACCTCTAACAGCCACGAACCTTCTGATAGCCAATACGCACTCTTCTGCAGTTAAGTCATTAACTACCTCCATGTGGATGGCTCGAACGGCTAGGCACGTAAAGAGGCATACCCATCGTTTTTCGGTATATGGAGTATTGTCGACTTTGAGTGGACCAAAATAGTCCATCCCTGTAAAAGTGAACGGTTTCGAATATCTGACTCTTTCTGCTGGGAGTGGAGGCATAAGTGGCATTCTGAATGGGCCACCACCATACTTCCGGCACTGTATACAATTTCGTAAAACACTTTGTACCTTCGAGCGTCCTTGTAAAATCCAGTATGTGTTTCTTAATAAGGCTAGTGTGTGGCTTACTCCAACATGGTAGTTCATTTTATGTATTTTTTCAATCACCTTAGATGAGAACTCGGAGTTTTTTGGAAGAAGTATGGGATACTTCTTTTCTTCGGTCCAATTTGTGTTTTGAAGTCGTCCACCACAGCGTAAAAGTCCATTTTTATCTTTAAACAATTTCAGTGATCTATATAAGTCTGTTTCAACTCCGCTATACTCCTTTGAAAAGTGTTCTTTCTGTACTTTTAGTATAATATTCGTCTCGTCATTTTTTATATCTTCTTCATCTTTCTTTTCTAACTCATCAAATTCTGCTGTTACCTCATGGCCCTCTCCTCTTGTATTTCTCTCTTTGCCCAACCTTTCTGCGTTAGCACTGTCAATATCCATCATCTCTTGATGATGTGAAGTGCCACCATGTTCTATTGTCTTTTTATTTCTCTGTGAGAGACCCTCCCTAGTGGACAAAATTTGAACAGTACCCTTTTCCTTAGTCGATTTCTTAGGCCATGTTCTAGGATGAGCTGTTAAGAATTCGGGACCGCACAACCAGTGTTTGTTGTTTTCTGTAGTGTTAATTGCTCTGGTGGCTCCGTCCGCGGGGTTGAGGTCAGAGGGTACGTATCTCATATTTAGTTCACTAATCTGCTTTATTTCATTAATTCTTCTCGCTACAAATGGTGGTAGAAGTTTTTCTGAGTGGAGCCAGCTTAAAACCACTTCACTGTCAAGCCACAAATATTTCTTTTGTATTTCGATCCTTAGGAATTTAGTCACGTAATTTAACAATCGACTACCAATAACTGCTCCTAATAACTCTAATCTGGGAATCTGTAAATCTTTAAGGTCTTTCGTGGGAGTCAGTCTTGATTTTCCTAATATAAAGCTGACTGTTCCTGTTCCGGTGGCTTCATTGTATCTACGCAAATACACCACAGCTGCATACGCTTGTTTTGAAGCGTCTGAAAAACAGTGTATTTCATTTTTGACTTCAATGTTTTGATGCTCATTTGGTTTGGTATATAACCGAGTCACACTAATTTCCCTTATTGTCTCTAAGTCTCTCAGGATAGTTTGCCATCTGTTGATTATGACTGGTGGTAGGGTTTCGTCCCATTTAAATTTTTGACGCCATAAATCTTGCAATAGCAACTTAGCGGGCAAAATCGTTGGAGCAAAAAACCCACAAGGGTCATAGATTGAGGCTATTACTTTTAAAATTCCCCTTTTCGTCTTAATACAAACCGCATTTACGTAATTAGGTTTTACTTTCAACTCGTCTCTTTCTGTGTTCCATTCAATGCCCAGCACCTTGATAGTAGCGGGTCTATTATCGTGATCCTTTTGAGGGATCTGTGACATAAACTCTTTCGAGTTGGATTTCCAACTCGAAAGAGTTTATGTCAATTTGGATATATAAACATCCAAATGCCAATTTGGATGTTTTATATATTGAAATTGCTTCATCTAAAGTCCGTGTACCTGTTACCATATTGTCTACATAAATGTCGCCAGCAATCCTTTTGAGTACGTTTGAGTTGGATTTAGACAAATGGTGTCTTACTGTTGCGTTCAGTAGAAACGGGCTTGATATGACACCAAATGGAACACGTCGAAATCTGAGATGTTGTAAGTTTTCTGCTGATATTGGTTTGTTGAAATCTTTAATCCATAAAAACCGCGTAACATCTCTGTCATCATCTTGTAAACCGATTTGCAAAAAGGCTTTCTCAACGTCTGCTACTATGCCAATCTCATTTTCTCTGAATCTTATGAGAATGCCAGTTAAGTCCTCCAGCATTAAGGGACCTCTGTAAAGACATTCATTAAGACTGTTATTATATTTGGTCTTCGCCGAGGCGTCATAAACTATCCGTAGTTTTGTAGTCTTTCCTTTTTGTAAAACACAGTGATGTGGAAGATAGTGTACTGGATGATTTGTGGGTAAGGGAAGATAGTCAACCCTTTCAATTATACCCTTTTCGAGTTGATCGTTTAACACTTCATTGTAACTTCGAACAGTTTCGTTGTCGAGCCTTTTAATTAAATTGGTGAGCCGTCCGAAGGCTAAACCAAAATTGACTGGCAAGTTGATGGGGGGGTATTCCGTCCATGGCCATTTGACATAATACCGATTGTTAACATATTGGGTGGTGTCATTAAATGTTTTAACGGCTTCTTCTTCCCTTGAAGCTTTTGGAGAATCAACTATGCCGATAGACTCCAAGTCCCACAATTTCTTTAAATTGTCAGTCCGTAAAGGCAAATCAGGTTCATAAAAGTGGCCTTTTAATTCATCACTCGTTTGAAAGTATGTCAAGACTGATAATTGGTCCTTGTTATCCAGGTTTAAAGTAACTCTACCGGAACACACCCAACCGAAGTCAGAGTTGACAAGAAACAAATCTCGATCTATCTGTAGTTTCTCATTTGACATGAACGTATAGTAATAGTCGTTGCCTATAAGTATATCCACTTGATCTTCTTTAGTACCATCATCTGCTAAGATTAAATTGCTGTCACGAAGAACAGAAACATCTTGTGTGAACTCATAAGGACAGGGGACCTTTTGTGTGATATGGGGTACAGAATTCGCATATAGAATTCTGTTTTTATTTGTGCGTGTGACTATTTGGAAGTTCACTAGTGGACTGTCAATTTCATGGGGAATTTCTGCACCAAATGTGAACACTGTTAAGCGATTTTCTTCTATAACAGGAAGCTCTAATTGTTTAGCAACTGAATTTCTGACGTAGCTCCTTTGGCTACCGCAATCTAATAACACGCGACATTTTATGAGTTTAGTAGGCTCTTTTACTTTATGTACGTTCACGATTGCTGTCTGTAGTAACGTTACTCCTTTAGGGCTGTTCACATTCAAAACCTTTGTTGTGTTATTATTCTTATTGTTATCACCAAATAATTTCGTGGGACACAAGGCTCTATTATGTAGTCCAAACTTTCCGCAATGCCGGCATTTTCTTTTGGATTTACAGTCATTGGCTCTATGTTTCTCTCCAAAACAATTATAGCACCGATTTTTTAGTTTCCGTTTCCGTTCTTCACATGTCTTCACATTAGGACACTCATCATTAAAATGACCTTGATCGCAAAAAATACATGTAGGTCTTGGTTTTTTCGCTGGTATCTCATTTAGTCTAGTAAATTTTTCGCGTTCAAAGTATCTTTCTTTGGGTCGACAAGAACTAGGTGTTGCTGTATTATAATTAGTCTCTTTTACGAAGTTTTCCTGTCTATTGTTAAACAGTTGCCTTCTTTTAAATTTCTGTTTAGTGTTATCATTGTTGTCCGTTCTAACGTGAAGTGTCTCTAATGTAAAATTTTCACCCGCGGAATTGTCCTTTAGGACGTCCTTTTTCAACCTGTTTGATGTTTCTCTGGCAGATATAATTAGCTCTAAATTCATCCTAATACTCTCAATTGAATCTCCTTCTGGTCCTGTTTTTAGACGAAGTTCATAGATTAAATCTTCCGGGAACTTTTCCATGATCATCACTCTGAGATGGTTATGATTGACATCCTCGCCTAAGGACTTTAAAACCCGCAAATGTCTCTCTATCTGATTAAGCGCATTGCGACACCCTTTAATCGAAGTGCCCGATGTTGGAATTCTGTAAAGTGCTACATAGTGAGCATCTATAATCACACCTGTTCTCCCATAGCGCTCTTTAAGAGTATCAACGGCTATTTTGTAATTAGTGCTCGTAGTTTCGAGCCCTTCAATCACCTGTTTCGCATCACCACATAGTACTGATTGCAGATACAATAATTTGTCAACGTCATTGATGTGACGACTATCCACGTTAGAGGAAAATTGATCCCAAAACTGATGCCATTTAAGGACGTCTCCATCGAACTTCGCTAACTCCATTCTAGGTAACCGCATATTGGTATTCACATTTTCGCCTGACGAAGCCGCTACAGAGTTAAGTGGTTTTGGTGTCTGACTTCGGATTTCAATCTCTGCTATTAATTCTTCAGCTTCCAATTGAGTAGACGTATAACGTGACAATTCATCAGCCGAAGGTTGTGTGACCAGTTTAAAATAATTGTACATTTCTGATACAAATCGGTCGTTTGTGGTTTTTAATTTCTGGCCCAAAACACGAGCATCTTCATGACTTATTTCATTGTCCTATATTTAAACTAATGCCCACAACGCAAGACTACCTAGCCAGACAGACTTTCTGTTGGTTTCGTCTGTAACAATAAACAAAGTAATTCTGAATTGCTATAGCCTCTGGTAATTTTTTTTTTTTTTATTTTATTTTTTTTTTTTTTTATTTTTTTTTTTTTATCAGGAGGCATCCCAGCACCTCCACCATGTCGCAAACTGCTTATTTCATGGAACAGTTTAACACGTTCATTGCCACATAACGCGACTTCGCGTGAAGCGGCCTACTATAATGTACAAACCATAAAATTGCAACTGTAACATATTGGCACGGCAATCGACGTGTTAATCAAGCAGTGGCGAATTGCTAATATAAGTATTTACATATTGTATACACGTATCTGCTTCACTGATTTACTGGTAGTATTTTACCTAACAAACCATTAACGATGTTCGAATGATATCTGATTTCTGTTAATCTATTGATCAATTGGTGTCTGAATATGCGAGTCCGCAGACAAGCTCAACTGGTGACGGAATATGCGAGTCCGCAGACAAGCACAACTGATATCTGAATTAGCGGGTCCACTGACCCTGTTAAAAAAGGGCCTCCAACCTTCCCTTACAGCCCTCCCTGTCCTCTCAACATGTTCTGATTTCTAATACTGCTGATAAGCAACGATAACGGCTGTCAACTATTTTATCGGTTCAACTCTAAAGTTCTATATTTCAGATCACCGCAGCGATCATTTTGCACATTGTTTTATATTATTAAAACACTGGTAACCAATACCCAAATAAATAGGCACAAGAAATAAAGTTAAATATAAAAATCACTTACCAAGTTTAGTTAAACACTCACTATAAAATATATATCTGTCTGGTTCGGCTGCGCTCGCGAAGTGAAGTGAAGTGCGGCGGCTCTTCTCGATTTTTAATAATAAATTATAACCTACCTACCTTTACGTTTGAATGAGTTGCGGAGGCCTTTAATAATTTTCAATACTTTGCAAACCTACCCCACACTCACTTTCTAATTTGAATCTTATCGCGTAGGTAATACGCGACAAGTCGTTTATGAGTTTGTTTATTTTTTACAAACACAAAAATGTTGTCAGTTTGTAATATTAGTATAGAAGTATAGATGTATGTAAATTTCTGGGGTCCATTATTATTTAAAATCACTAAGTGTTACAAATAAACAGGCTTTGAATAATGTACATTTCTGTTCATTTCGGTAATTCTCGGTTTTTCTTGTTTAATTTCTTTTTAATTTGCTTCTATCGGTGATATTAAGCCATAACTTTCCCAAAGAACTGGGTTATTATGCAAAAAAAATCCAATCTGACTACTTAAATTCAGAAGTAAATGCGTAGAAATAATTGCAGTAAAAATATTTAGTTTATGCTTAAAGAAAAACATAGGCTATATTATATAGTATTATATGTCAAAACAAAACATTAAAAACAAGTGATTTCTAATGTGTAGAATCTTTACCTATTGTATGAGTTTTCTATGTTATAAAAAAAGTTAATGTTAAGTTTCCACAAGCGTACAAGAGGACAGTAAAATTTTATTGAATGCGTGTAGAAATTCAGTTTACAAATGGAGTTTACGTAGGCACAATGTTTCACATTCACGCAAGGTTGAGTTATGAAGTGTCCATTGTATGTAAGTGAAGTTGAATGAAAACGAGCCACGGCACATGACCGCAGAGTGTCACTGTGACGAATTACCACACTATAAACATGTGCTATGGCGATGGCGGACTGTAGCGTCGCATTTAAACGTTTTTCCCAAACTAGTCATTAGTAAGCGACGGTCCAAGTTACAAGAGAACAGCTAGAATCATACTGGATGAAATCTCGATCTAGAATCCAAATTTTATCAATTTATTACATTTTATTAATATTTAAGCGACGTTTTCCGTGGCATATAATTTCAACTATAAAGCACGGCAAATTATTTAAAAAAAAATTTTTTTCTTTTGCTTGTTGCGGCATTCCGCTCCGCTCTAACATAATACAAAATATCATTAAATTAACAAAATATATGATGAACCTACAATTATTAAATTCCTATTCTATTCTAAAGTGAATATTAATTGTTTGCCGCTTTATATCGGTAAAATGGGACCAATCAGAGGGGCCAACATACGAAACGGTTTGCCTAGCACAAACTATTTTTTCAGTAAACCCGCTTCAGCGTTTGAATTGGACCACGCCACGTCAATCCTTTTTACCGCGCACATATAATGAGAAGATGGTGTATCAAATTTGATACATTCGGTGTTGCGACCGACACATTCCCAACATACATTCCCTCAATACATTGAGAACTCACAAACGGACCGGCTATAATTATTGTACTCGCATACGTCATATCTGATGACGAATCTCTGAAATTACTTAACGATCTTAGAGAATGTGAAGCTATTAAAAGTTGTACAATTTTATGAGAAACTGTGATTTTTTGGTCATTGACTTTAAGTTAAATAGCAAGTAAAGTAAATTAAGTAAGTTATATAGTAAAATATTGTTAATAGTAGAACCGAGAACCGATTAGAATTAAGGTCAATTTTGTCATTTTGCAAGGTTCCAGTTATCATACTGATAATTATCATATTACAGTGTGGAAACTTTGATATATCAAAATATATATTAAAAAAAAAAAAATGTAGGATCACTTAGTGTTGAGAATATTCAGTATTAGTAATTAACAACATTCTTGGAATGTTTTTAAGATCTACTGATGAGTATTCTTTCTGCACAAGATCGTGAAATGAACTCTGACAAGTTGTTCCTTAACCAGAAAACTCGATGGAAAATTTAAAAGTCACGCACTTAAAAGATAGATATGCCAATACTTCTAGATCCCAAAACTGTCAAGTTCTTGTACTTGATACAACTATCAAGTATCTATACTAATATTATAAAGTTGAAGAGTTTGTTTGTGTGTTTGTTTGAACGCGCTAATCTCAGGAACTACTAGTTCGAATTGAAAATTTTTTTTTGTATTGGATAGATCATTTATCGAGGAAGGCTTTAGGCTATATAACATCACGTTGCGACTAATAGGAGCGAAGAAACAGTCGAAAATGTGGAAAAAAACGGGGAAAATTATTCATCTTTGAGGGTTTCCGTTGCGTGCGCTGCGAAAACCGTTCGAGATACCCAAATGTTTCCCAAAATAACTATTCCACGCGGACGAAGTCGCGAGCACCAGCAGTTAATAATAAATATTTTCACACTTTCTACAAAGACCATTTAGTTCCACATTAGCAACTATAGGCTTATATTATGGAAATCAGACAGTTTGATATACTACATAGATTACTTTTTTTTGTAAATATATACATATTAGAGATACAAACATCGATGATTCAGGTACAAAGTTACACATAATAAACATTTGCCCCTAGCGGGATTCGAACCTGCGACCGTTTGGTTAACAGCTAGGGTTACTAGCCACTAGACCAAACGTGTCGTCGTAGAATAATACATTAGCGATTATGGACACGGATCATTAGTGTTAAGATCCGTGAATACGAATACGGATATGGACCTCACACAAGTTACTCTTTCCACGGACAATTTCACCTTCTTTCATTGCCTCTCCATTGCTAAGACATTGACTGTTAGCTTCAAAAGCTCCTTGTTGATGATCAGGCGTAAAAACTTCTCAAATCTTGTTTACTACTTCATGTCATCCTATTATTAATATTATAAATGCGAAAGTTTGTTTGGATGTATGGATGTTTGTAACTCTTTCACGCAAAAACTACTGAACCGATCACCATGAAATTTTGCATACACGTTTTCTGGGACACCAGAAAGGACATAGGGTACATTTCATCCAGAACGCGGTCGAAGTCGCGGGCACCAGCTAGTATAGCATATCTACAATTTGCTCATCATGACTTATTTTTACTTGAATTTAAATGGTTTAAAGTATTTATAATTTCATTTAATAATAAAAACTGTGCAGGTAGAACATAAATATTGTTCATAATATATTATAAATATTGTATTAGAAATATATTATTAATATAATTATAAATATTGCTACATTTTTTATTTAAATGAAACAAGACTTCATAAACCTTCCTTCATACTACCGTACCCCTTATACCTTACCTTCCCCTTATACCCTTACCTTCACTGTAACTGTCATTATGTCTGTTGCTTAAGAAAAAACAATGAACCTTATAGACTAGGTAATTAAGTCCCACAGTGTAGGCTACAGAACATATTATGACATAAGGTCAAACCACGTTAACCTGCGTTGAGGAAGAACTGGCAAGAAAACACACAGTCGCTCTTTTAACATCAATTTGCTGTACTTATAGCATAATATATACTTACTTACTTACTTACTTATTATATAATAGCATACTTGTATAAGTATACTTAACAAATAATAATCAGTCCTAATTCAAGCAGCTCCATCAGTCAAATAATCATTATACGAGAATATCCTTTTGTATGTAACACAGATTTTTTGTTATACCTACTACTTGGGACCTTATTATAGAAGGGTAGTTGACATAAAAATATCGTGAGCCATGTTTTCGATATATAAAGCTAACTTATTATTATGTCTGGTGTTATATTCATTACAATGGCCCATCTATAAGTTATGGTTTTTTTATATACATATTAAATTTTCATATAATATATACATCTGTATATTAGATGTAATATATGTAAAAAGGTGTTCATCCATCTCAAATTGTAGGCGCAAAGAAGTATCAACAAAGGCCAATAAAAAGTGAAGTAAAATTGAAATCAGTAGCTAATATGATCCCCGCCTGGTTAATAACAATGTATCAGCAGTACGGTAAGATATCGCTTTTTAACCTTAATTGCCACGGGGTCTGTGAGACCGCCGCGGCGACACTAAGTGTTATTGATGTTTCAGTCACATTAACCAATGCCGCTCATCAGGCAGGTGTCAAAAGCTGTGCCGAAGTGGGGCAAAAAAGGTCATCAGCTACAAAACGCGGTGATGGCGGATTGTTTGAAGTAATTTGTGTGCAGATGCGGCATTATCCTTTCATCGTCATGTGATTTTTACCTACTTTTGGAATAATATCAAAATCAAAACAGTATTTAGAAAGTGCAACATTAATGCAGACGCATTAACGTTTTCCCATTCCTTAGGCACGTAGTGGTAACTGATACCAGAAGAAAGTAAACAGCTTTGATCGCAGAAAATAATGTGCCAAAACCGTCGAATCTTCTTATTGCTTTAGACCAAGTGTCATTTATTTTATTTAAAACGCGTAAAAAACCTTGATAGTTTATTAACTCAAGGAAGTAATTTAAATAAAGCCCAGATATAACATACTCGCATGTTGATAACATAAGTGAACCCTAAAAGCGTGGTAAGTGTGCTAGCTTTCAAAGCTTCTTTGACCTAAAAACTACGAAGGACACCATGACATTTTTGCATCATGGCATCAAGAATAAAGTGGTCCTAAGATGGCACCTGGCCATATGGGGATCGAAGGTAACATGCCGTCAAACTGGCTCGAGCAGGCGCAAAAGGTAAGCTAATAGGTCCTGAAACTATGTGCGGACTACCAAACAGCCTAGCTCGCTGGACCATATTATGGAACTAGAGCTTTATTAAATCTTACAAACGCTGGACTAACTTGATAGGTCTGAACCATTCTAAAGCGCTCATAAAAGCCTATAGTCAAAACGTGACAAATTAGGCTATGTCAAAATCCACACACCGTCCGTCCTGTCTGTGTATAAGTCTTTCGGTTTAATCTTTGAGTGGGCGCATTAACGCAGGTTTTTATTATTATGACAATATTAAATCAAGGGCAGAGTGGATCAGGAATCCATGAGATGATTTATTGACGCCTCGTCATCTTGTTGAGAAGACGGTTGATATTTATTTATTAACAGTTAACCACGTTTTTGCAAACAATAGGCATGGTTATCAATTTTACTCTGAAAGTCGACTGGGAAACTGCGCATTAGGGCCGGCATCCACTATCAGCATCGGCACGGCTGAGGATTTTAGGTGGCAAATAGTAATTAACGTCAAGGCAATAAAATAGAAATTTCCAATATATTGTATAATTGTAGTAACAAAAACACCGCTTCGGTACGCTTGAGGATGCTACGGGATGCTTCGGCATCCTTCGGCATGCCGAGGCAACAGTCCGGGATAGCTTGCCCTGAAGAGAACGTGAAGAGCTACAAATACAATGTCGAGACGCCTCGGCATGCTTAAAGACGCCTCGGCATCCCTTAGTTAGGATGTTGCAGCATGCCAAGGCATAGTTTCCGACAGTGCGCTTGCATGTAGGGATGCCGAAGGATCCTTTTCCTTGTCGATGCCGATAATGGGCGCCAACTCTTACTGCGCACAATCTGGATGAGAAGAAACTCTATCCCGCGGACGCGCAAACAATGTCCCTTATACCTCTCATAGTTACAATAATTACTTGAATTACGGCTTGTACGTCCTTTGAGTATAAATCACCAACAGACAGCTCATGTAAAACTCTTTGCAGAATGCTTTAAAAATATTTTTAACTTGAATATTACACTTATAATGTTTCATGGGGAACTCACTAATAATTATTAAAAATGAACCAGACATTGTTGAAATACTTTTTCGTCCCACTTCATCTCTATATCTACTTAATATATAGATTTTCTTTAACCTACATTAACACAAATCCATAACAAAACAAATGGCATAACCATACCAAAATTCTCTCCCTACACGACAACTTATTATTTTATGTGTAATAATCAATAAAAGCCTTCTTTCTATACTAGGATTCACGACAACACCCTTTTGATTCGTCGCCCAATTAACAAGAAAAACAGCGGGTGTTAATCCACAAAACAATGTGGCGACACTGACGTATTATTTCGATTTATGACCAAAAATAGTAATGTGAAATCCGAACTAGTCCAACTAGAATTTAAAAGTCTCATGATCGTAGCACGCGCAAGATAAATTAGACTTTTTGCGTTGCGGAATACGGTTGCATTTCTTTTTAACAGGGAGTGTTTCGTTGGTCTTTTGTTATTAAAATAGTGTTCAGGAGGCTTATTATGAACGTGTGTGAAGCAAGGCGTGCGTCTGACACTCGGCAGATAGATTTGACCGTTTCGCTATTGTGCGAGGGGTGACAAATACATGACAACGAAATAATGTTGTGGCAACACAAATTAGTTCGCATTGAATGGAACTCTGTGACCATAAATCAATTTCGGAGGACGATTCTTACAAGAAAACTCAAATCGTAGTCACCTTGGACCGCTAAGAGATTTATTGGTGGAATTGTTGTTCCGTTGAACACAACGGCATATTAATGTGCTGTTGTGTTACATATATTATACACACATGTCATATACATATATAACTGCATTTCGTGGGTCATTTGGGCAGTCCGTTGGCGGCAGTAATTGCTATGCTATTGTGTTTTCCTATCCCCTATCCCTTCCTAAACCCTATTCTTAATCCTACTATGGTTGGAAGCGCACTTGCAGTGCCTGTGGCGTTGGCGACGGTAGCCACCTACTTACCATCAAGTGGACCGTTTAGTTAGGTATAGGGTACACTGTTAATAAATTACTTTAATATTATAAAAAATAATTGTTTACCCTTAGATTAATCATTTGTAATATTTTTTTTCTATAAAAAGCTTTTGAATAGTTTTTAAATATTGCCATTGTTAAAGTTTACTTCCTTCGCGGTTAATAGTTTTTATCAATCATCGTCTTACACAAAATACGTCCGTAAGAAATTGCAAAGCGCCTCCATTAACAAGTTCATTAAAAAATGCAAAAATAAAAATCGAAAAGACTTAATGAACAATCACTGAATGGGTATTATTTTAGTGTCGTTTCGTATTTCACATTAATATCTGCACATTAGCTCGTTTTATTCCTATATCGTGTTTCGCTCTCTCACAAGAACCATTCACTGCGTGAACAAGGCGATTGAATTGAGACAAGCCGATCAGTCCTGCTTCAGAAGGGGACAAAGGGCCAAACTGAGTATAAATAAAATAATTAGTACGAGTGTTGAATCGTTTAATGTTACCCACAATAATTGATTTTTGAATAGTTGGTATTTAGCTTAGCAACGTGTGGTACAAGTCACAAGATTAATGAAACATTTTTAAAAATAAACTTAGTATGGACACGTTATAGGACTGTCAAATAAAGAATTATGTATTTGACAATATTAAAAATATACTACAAATTGTGGTCATCCTATCAGAAAATAGCGTAAAAAAAGCATAAAATATGTTCAATACATTTCCAAGAGATAATGACGGTAGACGATCGATAAACTATAAACGATAATCATTAAATCATTATGGTGGAATAAGAAATTTGTTTGTTTTATTATTAACAACGGTATAACTCACTTTGTTAATCAATCAAATCTGGTCCATATTTTTATCACCTCAAAAAAACTATTTACTATTTTGAAAAAGGTATCTAATCTAAATAAAAGTCGTGTAGTATATACCCACATCCACATATAAAACGCTATTGTTTTATAACATAATATTTATAAGACAGGTAATTGTAATATACATGTATAATAATAATAAAATATATAATTATAGTCGTATATGTCTTGTAACTTGCACCAAACAACAACCAGTATTTTACTTTATTTTTATATCAAGGCATGTTCCTTAAACGCTAACAAGGTTTCAAAGGCTATTAAATTTCGTTCATCTAGATTAGATTTTATAAAGCGTAAACAGAACTTTTAAATCTTCAGTATAATCTTTAATTTTAAATAACAAGACGTTGATTGATTTTAACAATTATTTAGAAGTTTAGCGGGATCTTGAGTGTGATAATGTTTTTATGTAGATATATACCTACATTGACATACTGGGTATAATAATTATTACTTATTTTATATTTTGCTAGCAGTGACACGCGACTTCATTCGGGTAATGAAGTATTATTACCCGTACTATTATATATGTAGTAAGTACCTATATTATTTTAAGTACCATCCATAGTTTTTGCAGCTCATGCCAAAAAGTGACTTATAAGCAAACGGACTGCCTAGCCTAGTCCATGACAGCAATTTTGTAACCAAAAACTATGAGCTTCAGAAAATCTTTACAGTGATAGATAACTTTAACGGAGTTTTTACTATTTGTAACCAACTGTCACAATTTTGTTTCTCTTAATATGAATTTACTAAATGTTAATTCTAACCTTAACATACACAGTTATTTTCATTAAAATATTTTATTTATTTCTCTGAGTTACCAATCAAGACACACAAATAAAGAGAGGTAATCATATTGAACAATGGCATTGCACAAAGCGTGCACAATTAAAGCACAGTACTTATTGCTGGTACAAATGAGCTCCAACACTCACCTGTGTCCGTCTGTTCGTTTGTATGTTTGTCCTCGAACCCATGATTAATCACGCCTGTGATTCTTGCCATTGACAGTTAATATTGCGAGTCGTATGGTACAAGTGCACCCTAAATATTATTAAGGACAAATATTATTTCTTGATTATGAAATAATATAATTTGTAATTTATAAAGTCAGTCATAAATTATATCAACCATCTGGCACCAGTAACCACACTTTTACCACACCAGTAACCACAGAGAACAACCGTGAAATAACAGCATGTGTGCTGTTGAGTTTCAGTGAATGTGTAAGAGATATCAGAGCCTTTTTATCTATACCTTAATTAAAGAAGAAATAATTTTATTTCAGAATAATAACTTTAGTTTTAGCATATTTCTGTCCCCCATATTAGGCTCTGCCTGTCCTAATCATTAACCCTACAAAGGTCGGCACTTGCAGCGTCTAAGACGTTATTTGCGATAAGAGGCAACATCTTTACCATCAAATGGACCGTCAGTATTATTAAGATTCACGGGCAACGTCAATATTTACATTAAAAAAGAATATAGCGGAAATGTGATTTCCGCTTCCGCTTATATATTTGCACCGCGTACTCAATCACAGCTAGGCGCGGTGAAACCGAGACATTCGCTACTTTTGATTCTGTATTGATGTCAAATGAATGACAAGCGCAGGTGGCGTATTGACCACCAAACAAATCAACTATTGCTTTATAATACGGTATGTCTTTATTAATTGACCATTGTTTAATATAATTAGTTTATTGGTACCAATCAATGGAATCTATTATTATCTGATCCACAATCCCAATAGACTTCTCGTATTTAATTTTTACTTTCGTTTAAGTGTCAGACTTTATCTTTATCTTATCTTTTTTTCAGATTTTTCAAAAATTATTCTATTGTAACATTTTCACATCATTATAACACTTTCGAAAAATATAATATGAAACAATTGTTTTTTGAAACAATTAAATGCTAAATTAGAATGATATAAGTATTAATTAGGCCTCTTATACTCAATACAGAGTAAGGATATTACAAAGTAAGGACCAAAAACTATTTAAAAACCTACTTTAAAAACCTATCCCTTTGGCGGCCTCTTCATTTAGCTATAACAATTAAAATATTGACAAGGAGTTCAATAAAATGCGCAGCACGTCGTCAAGCGGTTGCAGTGGAAAGGACATCACTCCATTTTGTTTAAGAGGACTGGGGTGTTAAAACAATAGGCTTGAGAGTCCTCGCCCTCGGTATTCGATTGGAGCCATTAAACAAGCGTGTGGATACGACTATGATGGAACTTTGAAATTACGGACGACCAAACGTCAGTGTTATCTTGCAAGGAAAAGTGACTTATCTTATTCATTAAAATGTATTAGCTAATATAAAAACAAAAAATATATAAGGACGTTTAATTTGAGAGTGGCAAGTCACACTGAAATTCGTAGTGGTAAATTGGTCAGTTCATCTACTGAACATTTGTGCAGAAAATCTGACAGAAGACCACAGTAACATAACAGCACGTCCATACGTCCATACGTCCAGTTGTGTTGTGCCAGAGCCCATTTTCCATTTATTTTTGGATCCCTTATATAATTAATCCTACTAAGATCGCCAAGCGCACTGGCAGCACCTGTGACCATGCTAAACACAAGCATAACACACACCTGTGGTGACGGTAACCACTGATAGTCAAGTGGACCGTCAGCATATATTTTAATTTGTTATTTAGGTAATGTAATTCAATATTAAAAAAAAACCTCTTCAGGAGAAATGCAAGTATTACTCGGCAATAATGGATATGACTCGAGACCTTGTAGGTACCTACTAACAATAATGCAGTATTCAGAAAAGTAAATCAAACATATGTCATTTAGGTAATTATTTTCAATTTTTAGAGTAAACAAGATTAATATAAAAATGAAACTAAGATTAAACATGTATTAAACAATATTTACCTCATAATCGAAAATCCATTACGAAACGACCAATTTCTTTTCCAGATTCTAAAATTAATAGATTATTTGTGATAGCCGCTTATGAAACATCCAATTTCATGGCCCGCCATAGCTGAAGTGTTGTCGCGCGTACTATTTGCACAAGTTAAACGCTCTTAAGATAATACTGTTGACATTTTGTAACTGTTGTCTACGAATCGCTATAGTAAAACGCTTTTTACTATTGTATCTAAGGTTGTCAGTATTCCCACGTCGATACTTCTTTGATAATATTTTGATAAAGCTTGGCTACCACTTTTTTTGTCAAATAATAAGATACAACTTTCGATCAATTAAAATAATGATTTTTCTACTTGCAGGTCCAATTAGCTCTCATTCCACTGTAGTTTTTCTTGGAAGGCTTTGTGTAGGCTTTGTATCGACCTGATCTCTTTTTCTCCTGATCCTAATCGTGTTATTCTCTTACCTTAGTGACGCCAAATTAGCTTTACCGATGGCACTAATACAAATAATTTAAAGACCACCAGGCCACAAAAAAGACCACAAGTTAAGCATTAATTTTTTTATTATTATTAGGGATGGGTTTGCTCTTGGCCAACGTACAGCTGTGTAGCGAAGATGAGGCCTATGATGGAGCGAGCTCACTCAGAAGATGGCTATGCACTCGAACTTTGAAAATATTTAGATTACATGAGCTCGGAAATACAAACGTCTGCAGAGAGTTCCAAACCTTGGCAGTTAAAAATAGTTTAAAATAGATGTAATTAGCTTGTAAACTTTAGTTTATAAAGGCTAATGAGTGCTTCACAGTCTCCTAATAAACTAGTTGTAAACTAGTTGTAAGCAAAATAGATTCTTGTATTACCTATAGATATTTTTGCTATTATCATAACAGAAAAGTGAGCAACCCTGTGCAACCTCGCACAGTCATCATCGCTAAGCTAATACAATGTGAATGTGTCTGTTTGTGTGATAAAATGTGTTTTTTTTTTTTGCTTTCATAAAGGTTCGATAACCAGCGACTAGACACAATTAATTATAATTTGTCTCAGTGTTTATTACAACCAGACGCAAATAAAGATATCGCGTGATACCGCGACGATGCTATCAAGAAATTATCTTTATACTATTGTAGAATTCATTTAAGTTCGTAAAATTATACTTGCACACGTGACAAGTTTTTATTGCTGAGTTTACCTGCAAGGAATTAAAATAGATTGCAAACTTTAAGTTGTGGCAAAGGCAAATATAACCCAAATCTTTTCAAAATTCGAATGAATAGGAATCTTCTGGGTGAGCTCGATCCATAATAGGCCTTAGCTTCGCTACACACCTGGATGTTGGTCAAGAGCAAACACATATCTAATAAATAAATAAAAAAGTCTTTGTAAGTAATTTTATGGTTTTTAAAGGAATAGAAAAGTACTCTTACTAAAGAGTGTGAATAATTAATCAACGGTGGCAAATTGTCTCTGGTTTGTATATTAGCTTCGCAACTTTAAGCCCATCGACTAGCCCTTCTAAAGCCGACCTAAATCCGGAGTTTCTTTGAGGAATCAATGTCTCCCCTCTCTCTCTTCACGTATAACAAGCCTCGTGTTCGAAAGGGACAGGTGTATATCGCGAGAATCCGGGCGCATGAAAATTGAATGTACCGTAGTTTGTTGTGCGGAGGTTCTTTGTAAATAAAATTGAATATTCAAGGAGGTTTTACTGAAATCACAGTTATCCTGCCCATCATGGACAACGGATATCCTTTTCCTTAATACGTATTGTAACGAATAAAATGTTTTTAAGTATTTATTTTTCGAGTGAAAATATTTAAAGGTATACCTATTTCATGGTAGCGGAGCTTACAAATATTTGGAGTCTATAGGTCAAATTAAAACATATAATTTGTATTGTTTTTAGAAGCTTTTTTAATTTTTTTAGTTATAATAGGTAGACAATTAATTATCTCTATAATATACTCGCGGACTAAGAATACGGGTCGGTACGAAAAACTAGAATATCTCCTAAAATAATAGAGCTAGCGGCACGATTCAAACTGTATGTTGTAGATGATTTTATAGTTAACAAAAGAACAGCAAATGTTGGAAAAGCTATTTGTTTATTTATTAAAATTACATAAGAAACAAAAAATCGACCATTTTTGCGCTGAAAAATTAAAAGACGTTACCGTACATACCACATAAAAAGAACTTTAAAGCCAAATTAATACTTCGTAATGCCTCCGCAGGCTCTTCTTACAGCTGCCAGATAATTGGGAATATTTTTATTAAGTTTCTTATGCGATGATGGGGGATATTGGTCCATTCTTCGAGACCGAGACCTAAACGCATGTTTTAGGTCTCGTAAGTGTAGCTGAGGCTAGGTTCCGATTTCTTCTAAACGTCCCAAGCTTGTCCCAAATGTGCTCAATCGGATTTAAGTCCAAGATCCTCGAGGGCCAGTCCATGCAATTGATGCCATCGACGTAAATATACTCATTTACAATTTGAGCTGTATGTGGCCTAGTGTTGCCATACATAAATATGAAATTTTTACCCAAATTAAATAAGTATGGGCCAACATGGTCACTAGGGATTTCTTCTACATACCTTACACTAGTTAGCGGACCATTTTCTATCAGCACTAACTCCGTGCGACTCTCTGAAGAGATTTCAGCCCAAGCCATAACAGATCCACCGCCGAACGATACTTTTTCCTCAAAACAAGCTGGAATAAAACCTTCCCCTAGCTGTCGGTAAACTCTTGGCCGCCCACTATGACCATAGAGCATATTCTAGATTCGTCAGAAAACAATACTCTTACCCTTTCTTCGTTTTCCCAAAGTGCATGTTCGCGGGCGTAACGTAATTTTACTACTCGAGGTTCTCTTTCAAGTTTTGGGCCGTTTGCAGGTATATGTAGGGTCAAATTAGCTTCTTGGAGCCGTCGCCTTACAGTACGTTCGCTTACGTCATCTCTTTGGGTCTCTCGAAGTTGATTTGTTACTTCAACAGCCGTGAGGTGCCGATTTCGGAGCATGATCCTAACAATAAATCGATCCTCTGAAGCCGTAGTACATCTTGGTCTGCCGGTTCCTGGTGTTTTATTGTTCTACCTAGTTTCTCGGAAACGTTGGACGACTCTCTGCACCGTAGAAAGTGACACGCATGCTACTTTCGCTGTACTTCTATGACTTCTGCCTTCTTCTAGCATAGGGACGATATGTGTACCTTCACCGGTTGTTAACGACATGGTAGTAATTCAATAATGACCGTTAAAGACGACAATGACTGCCTTTTATCATTTTGATTTCACAGATTGAAAACAAAAGTGAGAAAACAAGCAAAATGAAACCAGCGTGTGTAGAATTTATTACCAAATTCGAGCAATTTTAAATTTATTTATTTTCCAATTACGTTGTATAACGTTCAAGCTTTTATATTATACTATAATAAAATTCTCTTTAATATAAAGTTAGTTTCATGCATGTACTATTATTAATTTGCAAGATACAGAGGATTTTGTCATCGACCCGTATTCTTAGTCCGCGAGTGTAGTAGGTTCAAATAAGTTATGTCTCAATAGCATCAATAAACTAGCTGCTGCCCGCGACTTCGCCCGCGTAACTTTGTAAATTATATACTAAAACCTTCCTCGAGAACCACTCTATCCATTGGTGAAAACAGCATGAACATCGGTGCAGTAGTTTTAGAGTTTATCGTGAACAGACAGACAGACAGACGGGGACTTTGTTTTATATAATGTAAGAATATACTAGATACACAAAGATGTACACTTGCTATTGGCAATAGCAAGTGTAGGTACACGTAATGAGAGCCTATAAAAGCCAGTCTCGGGCTCCGGCTCTCTTGTCAGTGGTACTAAATGAAATTTCAATTTCAACTAAAGATATGACAGTTCCGAAATCCCCGGACGAAGGTGCGCAATTGCCACGCAAAACCAGAACGTAACGTAAGATCCTTAAATGTGAAAAAGTCTTTAAGGCTGTATAAATGTTAAGATAACATTTAAACCAAGTCTAATTTCAAATTATTCTTGTCCATGTTTAGAACTAGGAGTCCGTCCTTCGCATCCAGCCGCTTCCCGCGAAGCCTTTCAGGTCGTCTGTCTACCTGGCAGCAGAGTGTCCCATGCTGCGGTTTCCAAATCGTGACCTCCATTCGAGAAGTCTTCTACTCCATCGGTTATAAAATAACCCGCTAAGAAAGCATTTTTGAAAATTTCAACCCTCTGAATCCGGGGGCGGGCGGATCGCTAGTAATTTATAATAATGTATAGCCTGGTACTATGCGCTTCTATATCGCTTAGGTGTCGCTCCATATCGCGGTACAGGGTCGATGGACACGGCCAGTGCGTCCACCCTCGGCTGCTTCTGACATATATTGGATCGACCGGTAAAACTCGTTTACAATAAATTAAATCGACTTTACATTGGGGTGAAAATTGTGATATTGTGATGTCATTTCGTGGGGGTGGACTTAAACGATTTTTGATAGTCCCTCAAGTTTAGTGTAAGGACCTTTCGTGATGGGTTTTTTTGTCATTTTACAAAAAAATACTTCAAAAATTAAGTTTAAAAAAAAAAAAGAATATATCTAACTCAGTGAAAGCAAGGCACATATTGCGTCATGAACTGGGCAACCTGTCTAGAGAAGGCATACAGTAAATTTCTTCTACGAAAAGACCCTGGCGAAAGAGATCGTGTCCTAACAGTCGTTCCCTGATTCCTAGTAAGTAAAGCAAAAAATAGAAATAAAAAAGAGAAACCATATAGGCTAGGCAGTTTCATGACCGTGCAGATCGCATTGTTTGCTTACCTACGCTCCGAATTTCCCAGTCAATCCGACTCGTAATATCTTTATTTTCAGTTCATTCCATTTCTGTTCCATACCATCTTTATGTCTAATTATTAAAATATGAAATGAATAAAAATATACAACATTATAAGAATAAAATATCCGTTTGTTTGTTTTTGTAATGCATTGTGCTTTAAACACTTACTCGTACATGACGGTTGTATAAGGTTCTGACCTCCATTCCGATCGAGCACTTGTCAATGTTTGATAAATGTATCAATTGATACGACAGCATCCGCAAACAATTATCTACTCTGAAAACTAATGACTAATGAGTCGTATAGAAAAACCACAAGTGTATTATAAACCTGGGCGCACACGAGAGAAGCGCTTTGTAAATGTATTTTTTATTGTAGAGATTTTGTTTGCACTGTCTGAACGTGTCGTGGTAACAAACTTAGTAAGTACTCCGCTCTCACTATAAATCCACTACCAGCTAATGCGTTTTGTAGTCTTTTGGCGGTACTTACAGAGGACCACAGTGAAAAGGGTTTGACGCCATTCGTCCACTTCGCTGTTTACCACATTCAACATTTCGGTGAGTGAGTAAGGAATACAGGAGCGCATTTCCACCTAATGCTACGACACACACATTTGACGACACGTTTGGTCTAGTGGCTAGTAAGCCTAGCTGTTAACCAAGCGGTCGCGGGTTCGAATCCCGCTAGGGGCAAATGTTTAACATTTACCTTTGTACCTGAGTCATGGGTCTTTTGTATTTATAATATGTATGTATTTACATAAAAAGTAATGTATGTAGTATATCAATCATAATACAAGCATTATGTTGCTTACTTTGGAACTAAAAGGTTACCTACGTTAAAATAGCCTACGTTTTTGACATTTAGTTTTTGTTTTTTTTTTTTTTTGTTTTTCAGCCTTTTTTGAAACTTTTTATCTGAATTTAGCCCGTAAGCAATTTTTTTATGTTAAGGTGGACAAATAACAGGCTGACTATCCACTTGATGGTAGGTGGCTAACGTCACATATAACATACCTTAGCAAGGACCATAAAAGGATTAAGGATAAGGGATAAGGATAACTATAGAAGGATTAAGGATAAGGCAGGGATTAGTATGGGCTTTGGCATCCCTTAATCACTCAACGAAACACGACAGCACATATACTATTATTTCACGATTGTCTTCTACAAGGCGGTGGTTACTGCCGCCAGAAGGGCCGCCCAATTCACTTAGAAACGCTGTGTTGTCATGTCACTATTTAAATACATTTTAAATGTTCGATAAATAAAGTCTTAAATGTTGGTTCCACGTTGTGTACTCGCCCTATAGCGCTATGTAAAAAGCTACTATGATATACAGTTAGATTGTTTAGAAAGAGATAGACTATACTGTTGCGAGTGCTTTAATAGGCGATTGGAGAGAGACAAAAACGTATCCCACGGCAGTGCGATCCGGTGATAAACAGAACAGTAGTGACAACCCTGTTACTAGTACTAATTGTTACAAATAACAATTAGTTTGGATGGGAGTGAGAAATCTAAATATACTAGTAGAACCTTAACTTGCGATTCACCCCGATTTCCCACCGCAATATATAAAATTTATAAAAAACCCGCGATTAATATAACTTATTAAAAACTACTACTAGCAAGTTGCGTTTAATTTAAATTATTAAAGCGGACAAGCAGACATACATAGGTAGGTACATGGAGAGAGATTTTGATAGTATTTTTGCCTATTACACTAAATTTCTTGGAGACTATTTATTTTCATTATTTTATTTTTGTATAGACAGATATATACAATATACAATACAATATAGATAGATAATATATATACTTTATATTTTGTATTAAAAGAAGCACTGACGAAGTTAGTTCAAAATTTTTATAAGAAAGGATGTTTTAGGCTCGCAGTTCCATTCGATTGTAAAATGCTATGCTATAAAATGCAATATTAATGAGAACAATGTAAAAGATTTAGCTTTAGCTTCCAAATTAAGCACAAAAACACACAATGCTTTTATTTCTTTGGTTGTCTTCTACAAAGTTCTTCTGTATAGGTTTGTTTGCCCTGTTTTGTTTTATTTATACAGATAATTAGTTTATACTCTGCTATTTGTATTTTCTTATTTAAATTACCACTACCTACTTTAAATATATATGGTACTTGGATATTTTTGTCCTGTTTATGATTAAACCGTAGTAGGTACTTACATCAAAGCATTATACACAAGTACAATTCATATAAACTGAAAACAACTTAATACAACTTACTTAAGTGGAGTGTAAGTAAAATGGTCATGCAATGTGGCCTCTGTAAAAGGCGCCGCGTAATTAAGAGCTAGAACCATATTAGAATGCTTTGCATCTTTGTTGATCATCGAAGCCACGGCTGGCCATAGAAATGTTAATTGTTAAGTCTTTCTGTCACAGTGTCGTGAAGAGTAGCGCACTATCCTAACTAAAATTATAAAAGCGATTGCATACTCTAATTTAAAAAAAGAATGCCGTTGCCGACCTTAGTAGGAAAGAGGGTAGGAAATCGGCTCTGGGCATCCCTTGCTCACTCACCGAATCTTTTTATGATAGTCTTCTGTAAATAACAGGTTACTATCGCTATTTATTTATGTAGGTACTAACTAGTGCCCGCGTCTTCGTCCGCGTTTTGGATGAAAGGTACCTACCCTATGTCCTTTGTGGTGTCCCAGACAACGTGTAGGTATGCAAAATTTAAAAAAAAACATCATAATTCATCCCGGGAAAATCTCCCACATTTAGGAGTCGCTCTATATCCGCATCCGCAAAAGATTCGCATTGCAAGGCATGTTGCCCGAATACTGATACGGATATCCGCAACAACCCTGCTTGGAATTTCTAAGCTTTGATTAAAGTATAACCCCACTTAGAATCTAGTATGTTATTGTTAGTGGCTAGAAAGTAACATACAGATAAGTTCAGTAAGCGTACCATATTTTTTTGACGAGGAGTAATCCGCTTACAGATTCTCTACCGCTGGCCAGACGGTAGGGATATGTGGGGGTCGCCCAGCACCTGATGTTAGCGGCACTGGGAATACCCACTAAAACTCCCCGGTGCCTCTTTGCTCTGTGAGCGGGTTGAACCGGGTTCTGCCGAGGCAACAAACTCCTATATCCAAGCGTACCTACTGTACGTAAGTATACAAAGTACACGCGTGAGCTTTATAGTTTATTTAGTAGTGCGAACTTTACGGACATTATTTTATCTGATATCTTCGCTTTGTTCGGCGTTTACACAACGTTTATAAATGGAGTTAACTAACTACAGATTTAACCGACAAAACACAACAGGGTTAACGCACTTCAAAGGTAAGCGCAGTTTATCTAACAACCGAAGTTTCATACAAATGACGTAGAGCTCGAGTAAATACTTAGAAGCGTTTCTTGAAGTGTACGTCACAAGTAAGTAGGTACAATGTGACTACGAGTTGCCCGACTATAATTTAATAATAAATTGTCTAATCTGATTAAAACTTTGTTTTTAAAGATAATTATCCAGTAATTAGATATTTTTAAAATTAATTAGATTTAATGAAAAACACTATACAATTAGGAAAGTGACTCTGACTCTTGTGATGTCATCACAGCTAATTCACTGAACAGACAATGAAGTAATATAGTATGCCTAAGGCCCTTTTTTTAGACCCTCGTCCCTTAAACATCCCCTAACATAAAGAAAATACAGTATTTTTCATAGGTACAATTCATAGTTGTGGTATACAAGATCATGAACCAATAAAACAAGACAAAACAGTCTACTATACATACAGCCGAAGAGTCTTAAAGATAAACAGAGTAAGTATTAGTGCTTCTCTTAAGATCGTCTATAGCAGTGAAACAGCTCGACAGAGACTGCACCGTGTAATCGAGCTTAATAGTTACATAAATCGAATTTATTGCCTATTTATAGTGCTGTTGATTTATGAGGTAAAATCGCTAAAAGTGTTCACTGTCGAACGCCAGTCGGTATCGAGCTTTCGAAGCACCGCACCGGTGTACATTGAGCTTATTGATTCAAAGAAACAAAAAAAAGCGAACAGCACGGTTAAATGGTAGCTTCGCGGGCGCAGATTAAGTTATATTTTCATTTCGTACGCGTCACAAGACACGAAATAGTAGCGGAAAAAATAATTAATACAAATATACAAAATTCATTACACGAAATATAAGTTAATCTGTCCATTGGTTTTTACGAAGAGAACTTACGAAAAGTTTAAGTATTTGCAGTAAACTTCGGGAAAGTTGTTTCTTTTTCAGACATGTTTATAAGAGCTTTTTATATTTAAAAACTTTCGACTATTATTTATGTTAAGGATAGCCAACGCGATAGTGTACAGATTATATAAGTTAATTTGAAATTAATTTGAAACATATAGCATGCAGTTATAATAAAATCGCTGTCTACTTCCGTCGGTATTTTAATAAAATATTATTCTATGTTCTATATTATTATTGTATATATTATTCTATATATTATTCTATATATTATTCTATATATTTGACATGCATGAAAATTGATGCAGTAGTTTTTGAGTTTATCGCGAACAGACAGACAGACGCGGCGGAGGACTTTGTTTTATATTATGTATGATGGTCTGAGTTCTGAGTATTGAATTTTATACACAGGTTAGATTAGAACCAATTCTGGAATATTTATCCAGATCCGCCTGTATGGTGGAAAACCTCGTCATCTCTACACTTGGGTCTGATAGAGTTATATCAGTATAGGTGTGTCGGTCTATATATCATCTTTCGCGTAACAGCGGCGCCTTCGACCACACCAGCGATTTATGGCCCCACTAATGTTTAATTTGGACA
Organism: Synanthedon tipuliformis; assembly: GCA_947623395.1. NCBI lineage: Eukaryota > Metazoa > Arthropoda > Insecta > Lepidoptera > Sesiidae > Synanthedon > Synanthedon tipuliformis. Next base: position 10,138,782 of record OX392418.1, on the reverse strand, counting down.
TAATTTAATTTGAACACGCCACTAACCGACTTAATTATGATATCTGCAGATACGACTTCAATGTTTGCACTCAACATCAATTTAGCTGCTATCGGGTCTATAGAGAGCTACATTTAGGTAGGTACTTAGGTAGAAATAATTGTGAAGCAAGAATTTGTTACACAAACATTGGATTTGCTGCGATTGGCAGACCTGTAAGTACTAGTAGAAGATACGTCTAGACTTCTAGAGGTCTAATCCAATCCTTAGGAAAAACTTTTGTTAAATATAATTAGATATATATTTGCTTGCGGGTTCACCAGATGTATCAACAAGGTAAAGATGTATTTTTTAAGGTTTAAGCTTAATAAACCAGCGTAAGCCTTAATACTATAATTCTCAATCACTCGATTTTGTAATCATTGACTTGTCTCTACTATGTATTTACATAGGTAATATTCACCTTATACCTACCTAGCTTGATTGGACGGCGCATTTGATTCTTCTCGGTATTGTATTTCTTTATAGAAGGTGGTATTCAGCTTGTTTGCTGCCCTTACCTACAATTAGAAAATTCACGAAATGCTGTTAAAATATTGTAAAAACCGCTTTGGAATCCATTGCTAGTAAGTTCTAAACGATGCAATTTAGAAGATCTATACTGACAAAAAGACAAACGCGGAATATCTTGAAAGGTATATTATAGGTAGGTATATTATTTTATTATTTTAAGAAAAAATATAATAATTTTAAAATGGCAACTCTGGCAGGCGTAAAGAATAATACCAAATTACAAAACGGAATCGGATTGCGTGCGAAATGGAAAAGCAATTTGTCATATGCAATCTGCAGACGAACGATCAAACGAAAATCGTACGTAGTAACGCGTGAAAAATTCATAATTAAGTCCGCAGAGATCTCGTCCGAAGACAACGCCGCAATACGAATATTGCATCAGATAATATTAAAAGAAATTAGTGTTGAGAAATAAACAAATAAGAAAGTGCCAAGGGGCGGTAAGAGAGTTATGCCCTATAATTAATGCCTACCGTATAGTATCCATCCGAACCCGTTTCGGACGACCACGTTATTCGATAAATGTGAGTAAGTACACGGTTATTATTTAGCTTTCAATTTGTGCCGCAAACTTTTCTCTAGATTAAATGTCAACCTCCAAACTGTTCTTACTTCGATTCACAATCAATTAATTAATTGCATTATTCGCATTATGTCAACTTTGCCTCTCAAATATACCTATACTTAAAATTGAATTAAGTAGTGATACTGCGTTTGCAGTCTTGTGCAGCCCAGTAAAACTTACAGAAGGCCTCAGTGAAATAGATCGTCCACCGCCAACTAATTTTAGCTTAGCTTAGCTTAGTCCACTGAGCTTAGTTTGCGGTGGACGCACATATATGAAAATCTGGCTCAACTATGCGAGCTAAGCTAAACTTAACTTAGTTTATTGGCGGTGGACGATCGGCTTTAACCGTAGGAGTCTGTGAAATGACCCTAATTTATTAGGATATTATGGAGACCCATAGGAAAGCAATCTGCCAATCTGTCAAAGTTGTTGTATATATAATTATGATCCGACAATTTCTAAGAATGTATTATGATCTATGTTAAGTTATGATATGGCTGATTCAATATTGCAAACATAATGGGCCCACACGCAAGTGGATTGTTCTTAAAACTATGGTCAGCAGTAATGCATCCTGTCCCGTCTCGTCGTCTTGTGTTTATCAACGACTTCCTATGAATTGATTGTATTTTACTAAGCAAAAATACTGTACTCATATCTTTGCTTTCTGTAGGTTATAAGATTACAAACTTTAAATAGTTTTATTATTTTTTTTTTACTTTTTATGTATAGGTCCAGCTCATGATAAGTAGCTTCCGTCGCCTTTAAAACAAGTAACGGAATAGCAGCAGCAAGTGCGCACCGTAGGAAACTTTAAAGTTTTGAGTTATATTTTAGGCATAAGTGCGAAATGATCTGTGTCAGTTTAGATTGCAAAAAATATTTATATAATAATTTATATAGGTAGATAATTTTTGATAAACGGGCTAGGCAATTTATGACTGCGACACTCGGTGTGCCCTGTGTTGGAAAGTAAAAGGAACTTGCTAATAATTTAAAATAAAATTATATAAAATGTAACGGACGTTTTGATGTGATGGGTCTTTAGGGTGCTTGCCTCAATGCTCCGTCTGTGGTAACCCGGGTTCGATTCCCAACAAAGTCAACTTTGGAAATTAAATTTTCAAATAACGCACTGAGGTTCAAAATCATTTGAGCAGCCTATCTGGCGAAAGTAAGCACCCCTTTACTTAATACTAGCGTGAAACAGCATGTGTGCTGGGCTCTAATTCTCTAACACCATTTCGAGATTCCTTACTTCGAAAAAGTTATTCTCTTACATATATATAAATGCAATGATAAGACTAGGATAAGACATTGATGTGTTTTGGCAAGGTCACAAAAGCGTGAAATCATAATTTGTAATACAGAATCAGGGCCTGTTGACTTTCCGTGAGCGAGTAAGGGATGCTAGAGCTATTTATTTATCATTTACCTATATATACTACTATGGTCGGTAACGAACTTGTACCTGTGGCGTGCTATGGGCGGCGGTAGCCAACTAACATCAAGTGAACTGTCAGCCTGTCTGTCGATCTTAACATTAAAAAAAAACAGAAAGACCACACAAGACAACAAATTTTTCATTACACAACAGTTTATTAATTATTTAGATAATTGAATAAATTTTGCACATAACATAAGCCGCTACACATAGTATATTTTATTAGCTAGTGCCCGCGACTTCGTCCGCTTTCTGGATGAAAGGTACCCTATGTCCTTTCTGATGTCTCAGACAAAGTGTATGCAAAATTTCATGGTGATCGGTCCAGTAATTTTTGCGTGAAAGCGTTACAAACATCCATACATGTTGTGTAAGTCCGAAACGGTGCTGGCTGAAAATCAGCGCTGCAGGTGCTTGCATCTCAGCACAATGCTGAGCCAGTGTCCGTTTCACTGCTGCGAGGACACACACTCTTACCTATTAATTTCTGTTTTGTTATTTTTTTTATTACTTATGTTTGTGTCTTTGTGAATAAAACTCTTTCTTTCTTTCTTTCTTTCTTTCATACATCCATACAAACTTTCGCATTTATTTCTACGATAAGGCAGTGAATTATTCACTAAGATTAAAAAGTTTGAATTTAAAAAAAATCCACATAAGTAACAGTTTTTGGTTTAACAATGACGATAACATAAAGACGACTTTAAATTCCATGACAAGTGACAATGAGAGAGATGCAATGCAAGATACGGCGATGGATTTCATTTTTCGAATTCGAATATCCGATACATTTTGTAGATATACGAATACGTTTATTTTATTTTATTTTATTTTATATACCCGCGAGAAAACTCGTTTAATTTGCTTATAAATCATATTAAAAGTAGCACGTTTATCCACACCCCTGTAGTTATCGATATCTTAACAAATGCACCGCAATAACGCGATGGATATTTCAATATAAATACTTTCGACTGCATCGGAACTAGTGTTGTTTAATTCCATTTGAGGATCGAGATTCAAATGAGGCATTGATAAAGTGTCCCTAAAAGAGTTAGTGGATCGTCCACCGCCAACTAAACTAACTGGAAACTAATCTCAGAGAACTAAACTAAGTTAACTAGCAAATATGTTGTCCGTCCACCAAAAAATAAGTGTATGTTCAAACAACGCTAAGCGACAGGCGCTAGAGGGGTAAGTTATGCTAAGTCATAAACTTAGTTGGGCTATTTTACGTAGCTTAGCTCGCATCTGGCATGGCAGTTCCACCTTCCTTGTCCGAACTGCTAAGGAGTGGAACTCATTGCCTGCGTCAGTGTTTCCTCAAAATTACAACCTCGGGGTCTTCAAATGTAGGGTAAATTGGCACTTACTAGGTAAGCGTGGTCCACCTTCGGCCGCATCTGCACCTTACATCAAGTGAGATCGCGGCCAAGCGTTGCCTTGACTTTTATAAAAAAAATGTATGAAAAACTGGATCAACTATGCGAGCTAAGCTAAATTAACTTAGTTTAGTTGGCGGTGGACGATCGGCTTAAATGGCCTCCCCATACATTTGACGTGTCCCCATACAGACGTCTGACGCCAGACTACAGACTACTTTTGTAAATTGTAGAGCCCTCACATCTCTTACTCACGCATTGCATATGTTGCCATTTCGTGCTGATCTTCTGTAGGAAGTGGTTACGGTCGCCAACGGTCTGCCGAGTCTTTATGACTACAGAATACATAGCGACTTGCCACCGCTAAATATTTGCTTGAAAATAGTTTAGAATTGATTTAGAAAATAGTTTAGAAAATAGAAAATAATTGATTTATTTTTAAACAGTTTTTAATTTCATCGATAAATGGTCTACATATCACATCACTAAGTTTACAGTAGGTAGGGTGTATGTGTGTTTGTCTGTGTGTATGAGGCGATCGGACTGGGGCCGGCTAATAAACGCCTTGGTGAAATAGTAAATTTTCATGCGAACGGAAATAGACTTTCTGATATATGAGTTTCCTCTGAAGAACTATGCGGAAGTTATTAAGGTAATTATTACAGAATCGATCTACCTAACTTACGTAGGTACTTAGTTTACACACGTAGGTACATTTGTAAGAAAAACCTTCCAATTTTGAATTTGTTCGGAGGACTTGTGCTCCCTATCGGTACCAGAGTACTTGGGGACCTCATGACGAGTGTAAATCCGTACTAATGTTATAATTGCGAATGTATGGATGGATGTATGGATGTTTGTAACTGTTTCACGCAAAAACTACTGAGCCGATCACCATGAAATTTTGCATACACGTTGTCTGCGACACCAGAAAGGACATAGGGTACCTTTCATCCAGAACGCGGACGAAGTCTCGGGCACCAGATAGTCTGCTTATAAATTTGAAATAGGGTCTGGTCATCCTTAAATATAGAAGCTTATAAATCATTAAATTAAGCCCGGCACCATGTTTACTGGTATGCTTTTGATCCTAGATGGAAAAGAAGTATGGGATAAGGGTCAGGACCCTTCAAGCTATTAAATTGCTTTATAAGGTACAAAAAGTTCGGCATGACATAAACTTACGAAGTATTATCTGATAAGAGCGCAGCCTCACAAAATTTTTCATTAAAACATAATATTGTGTAGTGTAAAAAGCAAAGTTAATTAATTAACTGCGAATAATCTCACTGCACGTTATCTGTATAAAATTTCGCATCCCACTTTTCACAGCACCGCTCATTGTTATCATTGGCAATCAGAAAAAGTGGTAACGCGCCGACAAAAGCCAATATACTAACATTGCTGCAAAGGAATCCGACGGAACCCGCGCTCATTAACGCTTCTCCCGCACAGCCCTTCCAAACGCAACACCAAAACGTCACAACTCCATACCACAACCTCTATCTAAATTGAACTTTATCGCCTTATTCATTAAGTATATATTTTAATAAAAAGTTTATATGATAAAATTAATTCTAAAAGACTTAACTGCTTTGCGAGTAAAAGCGTAATACAATAACAATTATATACAGACGACGCTAACGCATTATTTTCAATGACGTTATTTCGAACCTTTGCGTCTTTTTCGTGTTAATTCTTTAACATTTTTCTGAGTGAAAACGTCACAAGTGCAATTCAGTTAAAAATTTAAATTGAATTTTAATACTAGTGAGTTTAGATTGATTTTTGAGTGCATTCAAAGGTAGTGTTGTATCGTCACGATATTGTATACTTTGTGCATGATGCGCGATTAGTGTTTTTGCGTCGGCGGCGTAATTAGGGACTATCGTCGGCACGTATAAAGACATAAATAAAAGGCGAACTCCTGAATTAGCGACCCGCTAACTGCGAGCACGGGACTCGGGAGATTTCGATCCATAGTCGTTCCGGAATTCGGTCCGATTTATCGACCAACGCACCTATCATTATTTATGACATTTAAAACGTGGCTATCTACATAAATTATAGTCGAGTTTCACTATACATAAATTAAAAAGAATAATTCCACTGATTTTTTTAACGATTGGACCATCAAACTATTCATATGACTGGCTCAAAAGTCCTAAAATAGAATTGTAACTGGACTTATAGCGCTGAAAGGTGGTCTTTAACTATAGGCCCTGTTAACTGTAGGTTTAGGACTTAGGTAAATGAAGAGGTCCGTAGAAATACAAAAGTCATCAATTGGCAAGAATCAAAAGTGACACATATTCTATAATAAGGATCGTGTGTCCATATAGGTATTGGATCCAGGTTGAATCTGATTCCTATAGGAAAATTTAAGTGGTGACCAATGTCCATCAACGAACCTCCTACGGGCTAAGTTGTTGAACTAGACTAGGATTTAAGATTTTAAAGTTTTATCAGTAATTTATGTGTGTTATTTATAAATTCCATAAATAATTTTAAAGCCGAACTCGTTTTTAAAAAATTCTTCTGTTCGTGTATTACGTAACGTCATATAAACTTAAGTGGAGTAACAGCTGATGTGTAATTTAAGCAAAAAAGAAAATAATTAAAAAAAAATAAAAGATATATATTCATAACAACCTATTCACGGATTTCAAGAAATATTTTAAAAAATAGCCAAATTGGTCCAGTCGTTCTCGAGTTTTGCGCTTAGTGAAATAGTGACACATTTACTTAGCATTTAATTTTTATTCACATCTTAGATCGGTTTAAGGCAAAGTGCCTTTTTGTATTATTCAGTTGTCAACTACAGCTTTTATGAAACGTTTTATTGATTCTACTTTGAATATAAATTTTAAAAAAAACCATATAAACACAGCTGTAATTATCATAGTAATATTACGTGAAACCCATACATTAAAATAAATTTTTAATGTGTGGTTGTTTGTAGTTGACAGCAACAATATAATTAGCATGAAAAAAAATACCGGGAGAAATAATTGATTTTTAACTTACTGACACAAGTTGTGTATAAAGCCTTAAAAGGTATCCAAATGAGGTACGAAGCGTGAATTGTTAGATATCCATAGACGGTTAACATAGAAAAATGTTGTATCTTGAAATTTCAAAATTTTAAAAGAGAAATTTTAAAGAATTTTAAGAATATCTATTATCTTGTCACTGAACCCACATACTTAGACAGAAAAAGTCAATCTGTAAAATAAATCTGTAGTAGCAGGACGCACTTGTTGTCGTTAATTGATAGCCCCTCTGCCGGTAATAACTAACCTCGATCTTAACTGAGGACCTCCGTGAAAAAAACAGAGTGTGATTTTGTATTTCGGTAAGTGTGTTAGACATTATAAAGCCTATTCCACTGTTAATCCTGATCCCATATTACTTTACTAGCGACCCGCTCCCGGCTTCGCACGAGTGCAAATTTGAGTGGAAAAGCAAATTTTGGTTGAGACCCATAATTCAGGTCACAATGTACACTTTAAAAAAGAATGCAGTCATATTTTTTGTTTTCATAAATATTTAGTTTATCAATTTTGTCGTCAATCATAAATATGTAGGTAGCTTTATAATACCGCTAAGTATTTCATTTCATTTGTAGGTACTATTATTTTCAAATGTAAAATATAAAAAGGTAGAAAAATTAACTGGCTTTAAAATTATTAATCGTTAAGTTTTAATTATTGGTCTATTTTCAAATGTGCCATCCAAATAAGGAAAAACAAATACAGCTCTCCTATAAAATTAGAATACTCAAGTTATCTTCGTTCACGTAACAGCCGTCGGATTACTAAAAAGGCTGCGTAATTATATATTCTTGATTACAATTTCCTAATACAGACATTGTTACAATAGGCGTATGCAAAGTATGCATAAACTTAACACTATACTAAAGTAAAATGTTGTGTAAGAATCGAGTTGCTGCGAAACGTTACATACGCGCACACATCTGTACTAGGAATGGGGTAGGGTGTCTATGAATAAGAATTATGTAAAATAAGAAAAAAACATTGATAAGATACGGAGCCAGAGTCCGCTTGAATTACCACCGCCGTGTTATCAATACTAATTAGTGATGGTTTTGTTTTGAAGCGGTGAGTATGTTTAGTTGAAAATTTTATAATTTCTAGATAAGGAAATGAGTAATGACTAATTATTATTAAATTATTTAAAATTTGCGTAGTTCATGTTTACACTGTAAATAAAATTCTACTACAGCGTCTCCTATTAACGTAAATGGTGGCGGATGGATATTTTCTTGGTGTTAAGTGGTACCATCGCTTAACTTCAAGTAGTCAACAATCAACAATGTTCGAACTCAACGGCAAACAGTTAAATATTCTTGATTTTGATCCGTCGATAGTTTTGATCGGAAAACAAATTGATAATTTTACGGTTCAAAACATACACAACATTCGATATTCACAACTACACCAGATCATACATACATAAAATACTTTGAAAACGGTGAAATTTTGTTCATTTTTCGGGTCACAATTAAAACATAACACACTTTTACTCATGAAAAATATTTCAAAAATGAATAATGTTTAGAACAATAAATATTTATGGCTTTTTTTTTTCAAAACAGCTTTTCTATTATATTATTTTTAAAAAATCACCGCGCGCGGTCTTCTCAGCCTGGTTCAGTGCCTTTACCAAGAATTTACAGTGACCGCACTCGCTAGCGAGAGCGTAAAACATTTATATGAAAAACTGTCAACTGTCAATGTCAAATTGACAATTTTCCAGCTAGTTCGGTCATTATAACTGATGGTAGAGGTATAGTTATAGCCTAGTCGATTCAGTGACGCTCGAATATCCAGGTCTTAATAGGAAAATGTGGTGACCCCAGTTTTTCACAAAAAAGTTGTGGTCACATGAAGAGCGTGTACGCGCGGACGCATGCAAATCGCGCGCGCATGCGTGACGGCGTCGGGGATTTCAATTTACCGGATAAACTAGATTTATTGCACATGTACACAGAATAATACGCCCAGCTCATTTGCCTGTTACTATGTTCGTACAATAATTAATTACGTAATACAGGTGTAATCTATTTGATATCGCTTGTGAGCCGTGCGGACATGCAAATTGATGACATGATGTTCTATTAAAGTATTATCTAATGAAACTTATGTATTTGTTAGCAGTCTGAAATTACTGCGAGGGTATGTTAGGGTTATGCATTTGAGAAGGAAAAGAATGAATATTAATTTTTTACAAAAAAATTATAATTTTGAAATGCAAATAAATTCTAGCATTTTGTAAGTTGGCTTAGGCAACTTGATTTGAGACAACCTGCAGGCCTGCTTGTCAATATAGACTACAGTAGCCACATACTATGAATGACACCTTCGCTATCACTATCATCATCACTACATATTATAAAACAAGGTCCTCCGCCGCGTCTGTCTGTCTGTCTGTCATCTGTTAATCTGTTAATTTAAATTAATAACATTACGTAAGTAAGCCTCTTTTCTGCAGCCTTGTTTGTTCCTAAAAACTTTACCAGATGTCGCCTTCATATTTATTTAAATGGTTGTTTAATACTTACGACTTCGCCCGCGTAACTTTGTAAATTATATATATACTAAAACCTTCCTCGAGAACCACTCTATCCATTAATGAACATTAGTGAAGAACCATTCTTTTAAAGATCTAAGCATACATAGGGACGGGCAGACAGACAACGGGAAGCGACTTTGTTTTGAACCTACTACTATGTAGGGATAAAGAGGAAAGATTTGGTTGTTTGTTTGTTTGAATTGAATTAGAATATTATCAGCGAGTACCTACATAGGCTATATTATATGAAGTCGCGAACGAAGTCGCATGCAACAGCTAGTACTTTACAAGCGACTGTAGCAACCTACAATCAAGTGGACGTTTAACGTGTCTGAAATAAAAAATAAGGGAAAAATTACAAGAACACTTTTCTTGTGACATTGGAACCCTATGTAAATATATAAAATATGTTACCATAGCAACAGAACCGATTAGCAGTACAATGCACTGGCTCACCACTCACCACACCGTACACACGGTAGACCACAGTAACGCGTTACTACCGTAATTAAACAGCAAATTAATTGTTTCATAATTATAGATAGTATCAGAAGCGTTGTTTCAGTAGCCGCTTCTAGTGTGAAATCGATCACGTACATCAATGCACGTGATCGCTTTGTGTACCTATTTTGTACTTAACTGTGGTACTCCATGTTGTGTTGCCAACTACACTTATATTTATTTATTTATTATATAATATATATATATATATATATATATATATATATATATATAAGGCCTCTAACGAGGCAGACATCATACAAAATCGTCATCGTTCCAGTAAGGTAACAGGTGTAGGTAACATCCAAAGTATTACCTACACCTACAACTAAAATGAGAAAAAATTCAAAATTAATTAATTAAAAACAAACACAAGCAAAGCAAAGAGACAATCACCCTTATTTTGTATCATTCACTTTATGGATAAAGCAACCGTTATAGACATAAATTAATCTTTAAAATGACATATCGCATTGATTTTAAAGGTTTATATGTCTATAACGGTTGCGTTATCCATAAAGTGACCAATAAAAAACAAACAAACACACAACAAACAAAATGTCTATAAAAAAATAAAAAAATTGTCTGTTCCGACCTTTTTTATGTAAATTTAGGCAGCATTCTGACGTTCCATTTAATGATACGTTTCCAAAGTTCACACTGCCGGGTTCCGAACCTAGAAACCCTAGAACAGAGCGTTAAGGCAAGCCTAACCACTCATACAACGGTCTCGTATAGAATTATAAATGAAAACAGGAAGTAAATGGTAAAAGCACAAGAGCTCTCCGCAAAGTTGTCGCGTTATAATACAAATGCCACGTTCGCTCTCTCGCTAACTGAAACAGTTAGTACGTTTACATTTCCAGACCACACACGCGCAAATGCTGTGAACTATTTAACAATTATAATATGTAAATATTATGAACACTTCAACGCTAATTAGGGCTGCCACTTGTGAGAAACAGGTGATTTGAAAACGCGAAAGGTCGCCGCGACTAGGCGTGTGTGTATACTACCCTCGAGCGCAGGAACGGATGTAAAAACCGACAAATTAGTATTAGAAGTTTAATGGAAATACAAGTTAAATATTATTAACTTATTAGAGTTTAATAGGTATATGTTTGCTAAACGCCATTAAAAGCTTTGTATTAAGAAAATACCTTTGTATTTATTTTCAATTCTATTAATGATGAACAAACAGATTTCATGATAATTCCCTTTACTGTGACTGTGGGGCTATTAATATCAAAATTCAACAAGAGACGCGATAAAACTGAAACTTAAGTAGAAAATTCATCATGGTCTAAAATATTGATTTAGGAAGATTTGTCAAAGTGTAAAGCTGATATCTTTGAAATAGTGCTCATGAATGTTATTTCTAGCATGATGGTTTTTTTAGAACAAGGGTCTTCAACCCCCGGCTCTCAGGCCGCATGTGGCCCGCCGGATAATATCTTGCGGCTCCCAGAGGCTGAAGGAAATATTGTATCTAGCGCCACCTAATATAGCCTAGTTAGAAGAGATCCACTTTGTGAGCTTCCAGGTGAGCATCTGGAAGGCAGTTTGCGCGTTGCAACTACAAAAATAAAACCAAATATTAGACACACTCCACTCGTCAAAAATAAACAATGTCTAAAATCGCATTGATTGATTGAACTTTTTAACCAATAAAGATTATTGCACTTTGAAATATGCTTTTTATTTTATGAATATGGTGGTAAATCGGATGATGTGAAATCGGTTTTTGGCCCCCACTAAAAAGGGTTGAAGACCCTTGTTTTAGAGGCAGTAAATATTGGGTTTCGTAGTGCTAAACTGGGCACCCAATCTGGTGGCAGTAACCACCCTCTCATAGAAAACTATGGTGAAATAGCAGCGAAATAACAAAAACAAGAAATCCAAAAATGGGTATTTGTATATATTTAGAAAACCTTAGAAATTAATAATTTTTCTTTATCAGTTTGATTTATTTTTCTACTCCTAAACGGTTTGTGAACTGTACGCATTTTTTCAATATTAACCTATGTTATTGAAAAGGGAAAAACTGCGGAAATAATTCTTATAAGTAATTCGCTAATAACCACTCTGTGGGTAGCTATTTGAAACGCTTCGTTTATTCCCTTAGCGAAGCTTGTCTTGCGCCCTGCAGGCATCGCCGACAGCGGCTTGTCATCTACTACACCGGTTGGCGTTTTGAAAAAATAGTTAAAAACACCTATAAACCAATTAAGGAAGCACTAATGAGATTCCCATTCATGTTAATTGCAACCTGTGAAATAAATATGCGGAATTGTACAATCAAAATGCACACTTTAGTCTAACGCAGTAATAATACATTTTAACCATTACGAACCTCATTAGAAAAAAGAATAAGATATAAAAAAGAAGGAACCTCATTTGAACAATAAACCAGTCATTTTAATTATGCAAATAACTTTAAAAATAAATATGGATACATAGCATAATGTGCAAGTCGCAAAATGTGCAGGCTACGTAAAATGTACAAATCTTATAATGTGCAGATCGCAAAATCTGCAAGTCGCAAAACGTGCAGATCACAAAATATCTATGCTTTTATTGAGGGAAGCATTTTATTGGGTACAGAAGTTATCATGAGCCGGGCACTTATAAAAATCTATAAGTACTTACAAAATACACCTAAATTTCAAACATAGCTTTATTTCATAAAGTAAGCTTCAGCTAAAAAGGATTTTTTTTAAATTTCGACTCCTATAATTGCAAATTTGCAAATAACTATTAGTTGCAAATTTAAAATATACTTGTTCAAAAATTTGACCTCAATTTTTTTTTGTAAACTTTTAAAAGCCTTTATGTGTGTTTTTTATGCTCGTTATGTTCATATTAAGAAATATTCTCCAATACTGTCAAATTTACTCATGAATTTAATCTTCATTTAAAACAAAAGAATTCATTTCTTCATTAATGAGTCTTAACGTAAAATATAGATTATTTTTAATAATTCAGAATTATTAAATTCTGTTAATTAAAATTAACAGAATTTAACTAAACAATCAATGAGCGTTTTAATACTGGTTATAAATAATTGACTTTGCAGTATAAGTATCATATTACATCTTTGTTGCTATAATAGCTTGACAAAAAATGATGGAACAAGCGATCAGCTGATTGACCCCGTTCCAGCTGAGAAGAAACTTCTGTATCTGTTCGCGCGAGACGCGGTGTAATTACTAATTACGAATCGTAACTCATCAATATAGCAATTAATACAGGACCAAACAAGCTCGCTTATTTAACTAATTGCAACTGATTTTCATACTAACGCTCCATACAAACTATTTTACAGATATTTAATTATATAGAGCTACTAAAAAATATTTTAAACACGCTTACAAAATATTATCTGTACTAATACACTCGCGGACTAAGAATATGGGTCGATGACAAAATCCTCTGTGTATTTCAAATTAATAATGGTACATGCATGAAACTAACTCTATATTAAAGAGAATTTTACTACCGTAGTATTCTATACTTCTCCTATTCTATATTCTATACTAAGTAATATTATAAAGAGGAAAGATTTGATTGATTGTTTGTGTGTTTGCATTGAATAGGCTCCGAAACTACTTAACTCCGCAACCGAACTAACTGGGCCGATTTGGAAAATTCTTTCACTGTTGGGAAGCTATATTATCAGCGAGTAACATAGGCTATATTTTATAAAGTTACGCGGACGAAGTCGCATGCAACAGCTATTATTATATAACTATAGCGACCTGCTCCGGAGCGCGGGCGAGAGTGGCTGCATCAAGCGAGTCCAGTCTCGCGTTTATTTTTCTAACTCCTATTTTCATCTTCAACAATCATCTTCAAAAAATAAAATCATCGTCATAATATCTACATCGTCTACAAATAAATACAAGACAATATTAACTATGTTGAATGACTTCATGTTAACATTACCAGGAATCGAACTTAACACGTTTGATTCTCAGACCTCACATTTTTATCTTTTCTAGCGAATTGAAATGTGACATTTCCTTTTTTTTACTCTTGTATTTTTTGGTTTCTTCTTCCTCAGAGTGTGTATGGCTTGTATTTCAATGATCCATTGTCACCTTAGTACGGGATAGGACTAGCGCTATATCAAGGGTACCTACATGTTACCTAATTGGAGTAATATCAACTCTATATAAGTGTGGGAGATGGTGTCGCGGGTTGATGCGCAGCGGCGGCCGTTACAACAGGTCCGGTGAGTTTTTGTCGCGCTGCATCGCAAATCGCAATTTACAAGTTATTAGCGATTTTATCCATGGTAGTCAATCAATTGACAAATTGAGGTGTGGATTTGGGAGACCAGAGAAAAATAGCTTTACTAATTTTATTACATTTATTAAAATAATTATAAATTTGAAATTTTCTAATTGTCAATTTTCCAAACAAAATAAAATCTAGTAATTATTTCTTATTTATATACTACACTACCTATTGTTCTGTGCGAAGTATCAAAACACGCTGAGTAACCCTTATTGAATTATGTTTAAATAATTTTGTATAAAAGAAGCACTCGTCGAAGTTTTTCATTTTCCTATATTTTGAATAACTGTGTAATATTTTTTCCATTTAAAAATATTACACAGTTATTCAAAATATTACTGTTTTGTGCTGAAAGCAAGCATTTGTCTATGAACAGTGTTTATTTTTACCTTTTTCTCGAATTTTATTAGCTGCCGGTTTACCGAATATAGCGCATTTTCTATTCGAATATTTTTTAGTCGTAAGCTTTGCAATGTTGAATAACGACTATAAGGTGAGTATATAGTAATGTTTTCCTGTAATCACAACTTGAATTACGGAAGACCCTAACATCCACTACGAACACAAGCTGAAGCGATTTTAATCCCTTTTAATACCGCTTCAGCTCGTGCCACGGGCCAAGCCTCAACCCTCTAATCGTCGGCCGCGACACGCTAGTATAGCAGATATCTACACTTTTTGTTAGCTAACATTTAATTAGATAACTGTATTGTTATAAGACCGCGGTGACGTTTCATTGTTTCATTAAATGCAAATCTAATCGCTCGCATTGACACTCGCAATTATTTATAATTTAACAAAAGCCAAATGAACAAGAAACTTGTACAAAAATGTAATTAATGATGACACACAGTGGCTGCGGCAATATGGTGCGTTTGTTTTCTTAGTTACTTTCACGAAAATATAATACCTACTCTGTAAAATCAGATCTTGTCGCTAAGGCTAATTATAACGAAAATGAATGTTAGTTTTGACGATTTAGTAAGGAATTATTTCTTGATTCCTAATAATTACCTAAAAAATATTAAGTAGTTAATAATTAGTAGGTATAGACGTAAAGCCGAAAACTTAAGATAGTAGATTTTCGTACACATTATTTCAATGTTTCATGTAGGTACCTCTATAAAAATAAATGTACCCGCACAAATATAATACCTACACTGTAAAATCAGACCTTGACGCTAAGGCTAATTATTTTAAAAATGAGTGTTAGTTTTGACTATTTAGTAAGCAATTATTTCTTTATTCCTAATAATTACTTAAAAAATATTAAGTAGGTAATAATTAGTAGGAATAGACATGAAGCCGAAAACTTAAGATAGTACATTTTCGTACACATTATTTTAATGTTTCATGTAGGTACCTTCATAAAAATAAATGTACCCGCACAGATAAATAAATGTGTATAATTATGCGAGAATATTAGACAAGAGATGTTTTCACACTTAACCAACAATCAATTGACATTCTTTCAGACGATTTAACCGTGTATAAAACGATATTTTCACTCGTTAATATGAAGTGTGCATAAAAGCTGACGCGAAGAACTATTATGACTCTAAAAGGAGGTGCTTAGCCATAAAAATGTCCAAGTCTCATGCGCGGGGCCTCTTCAATGCACCATTAAGATTCTTCCAACAGTTGGAAAGCAAATATATCATCCAACAAGCAAAGATAGCTAGTAAACATGCATGCCTTTATCCCATAGATTATGCTATAATTCTCTTTTTGCGTACACACGCTCCGTTCAAACTCACTGACCGAAAATTTAAATTACCCACTTTTTTTTTGAGACCACAATTAAACTGTCCTTATAAGGTTTTAAGTGCTGATAAAAATGTATCTACTATTTGCATATTGTTAGGAAAGTGAATTTTTTTAAATTTATTTCCCTGTGGCGCACTGAATGGTTAATTTATATATTATACTACACGCTCCCGGCTTCACCCTAGTTCAAAATAGAAACTATCCTATCTTTTAACTTGGACCGAATTACACATAGTTACGAAGTTTTATCAAAATCGGTTCAGTAGTTTAGTCAAACAACGTGACACTTAATTTTTATATATATAGAGATATACTAGCCGTGGCTCGCGGCTTCAAATGTACCTATTTAAATTTGATATGATCAGTAGTCAAGGACACTGGTCTATGACCTATATAGGTATCCATAGAAAGAGCGTGTGTGTGTGTGTGTGTGTGTGTCTGTTTTTGTGTACTATTTTATGAGTTAGTACCTACTGACTAACTCATAATATCTAGCACACACTGATCATGCTGATGATGATATTAAATTTGATATAAAATATTTTTTATTCATTAAACCGATAAACAACTGTTCGGTATATGTGAGAAGCTACAATAATTTGCTTTGCAATATTGCACCTTAATTGATAGACAATTAGGTTGCACTCATTTTGGTAAAAAAATGTGTTCTTAGTGAAACACAAACCTCACATTACAAAGATTTTTTTTAAATGTAGAATATATCAAATAATATCAAAAACAGTGATGAGATAAAAAAAATAAGTTTAACTAAATAAAATGTTTGAAATTAACCTTATTCCTATAAAAATTTAATTAATTTAAATTAATTGATTTTAATTGCATTATTATTATAAATACATAGGTAATTATTATGTCAAACCGTATTAAATATTTGATTTTTAAAATAATTTTATATTATAAAAAAACCGTAACGTAATATAGTTATGATAGAATCATTAGTAGCATTTTATACAACTGTATTATTAAGTATTTAATAAGTATAACCCATTTAAAAAGCTATAAAATACAGTAACGCGGGCGAGTTATTCGCAGATGTCTCTTTCTAATAAAAACAAGCCGGAGCATCCGTGAAGAACTGCGATTATGTCATTACGGCGGCGGTAGCTCGCGGCAAAAAAAATGTAAAGGGCATTTTAGTATGCGATGATACAGTGCAATTAAATGAAGTTAAGATTGTCTGCAAAATGTCACGCTTTTGAAGCCTCACTGCCGACCGAACTAACGCTTCACCTCGTCTCGCCCTCATCTACCTACAGCCTTATTATTGGTTTCATGAAGAATACAGTCTCGCTCGCTCGCTAGCGAGAGCGTAAAACATTTATATGAAAAAGTGTCAACTGTCAATGTCAAATTGTCAATTTTCCTTATTACGCTCTCGCTATCGAGTGCGGTCATTATAATACATCCAGCCTGTAAACACGATATTTCCGTAAAACAAAGTAACTTACTCCATGACCAACCGTTACAGATTTATTATTAGTATCGATAATTGTCACAAGATGATAAATTTCACTTGATATCAAAATGTATTATTAATTTAAGCGACAGTAGAGGTGTCAATTAGTACACCTTGACCAGTTGCCATCAGGTGGACGGTGAACCTGTCTCTCCAACAAGCATGAATGATAACTACATTAAGCAAATGCAATCAAAATGCAATAATGGGTAGCGTTATTGGGTCTAATTGTAAAACGCAACATATTTAATAGTGATAAAAGCTGCTAATTTTACGCTAATAAATTCTTCTAATTACGACTCTATCCAATAAGTGATGTTCGGTCACTTTGATATTGTACGTTTGATACTAAATTATAGTGACGGTGTACGACCATTTCGCAACTGTTGCTAACAGGGTTATAATTTGCATTCCCATAACAACATCAAGATGCACGTTAGGGTGTGTTTCTATGTTAACTATTAACCTATCAAAGATATTACTATACATTTGAGGAGGTTATTTGTAAACGTTTAATGTATCAAAGAGTACATTAGTAACTGTATGAAAAAATAAATCAAAGTATGTATATGGATTTATTGCATAAGACCAAGAGCAAAATTCAGTTATTTAATTTTACATTTTTACTGTGTCTGTGTCTAAACAAATTAAAAATTAAAACAAGTTTTATTTGTATAAACAAAATAGGATATATAAATAATTATATTCTGGCCAAAAATTATGGCTAGAAATACATTTTTGTATTTTTTTTCTAAATATTCTGCTAATTACGAAAATAAAAAAAGTAAATATACCTAAACTATTTTTTCCTTTTAAAGCACTATTTAAGAAGCATTCTTAATTAAACACACTCCTTTCTGAAATTCCCAAAATGAAAGCCATATTGCGACCGCCATTTTGTTTTACAATTAGGCGAAATGGCTGCCGCCGTCGTGTCGATTGGTTGTGAGTAAAAAGCCAAGAAAGTATTAATCGTTCCAGATTCGTTGTTAACGAAGTGCGTTGAAGATAATTACACGTTTAAAGATATACATTCGGATGCGGCGCTTTAAAGCGAACCGACAAGGGAATTAACGATTATATCAAACAATAACTTTAGCCTGTTCCTTAAGAACGCTTTAAAGTCTGCCTACATAAGTAATCATGTTTAAATTTGGTAACTATAATTAAGTAAATATACAATTTTTGTCAGATACCAACTAACTTAATCTTAGTAGTACAAGTAGTAGTACAAACATGCTTTTGAAAGCATTTATATTACCTACACTAATAAATACTAAATGCTGCTTTTGGCTAAAGTTTATATATACACTGTTTCACCAGTTAGATACTAACATATCTAGGTTTTCGTTGATTCTTTCTCGTAATTAATTAATTCTTAATTAATTCTGCCCGAGTTATTGATTTCCCTGCCATCTTTTAAAATGCTCATTTATTGACATAATTATCCTCGCCATCAAAGTATGATTATCTTGATTTGTAGAAAGTATTTTTTTTGTTATTCTTTATTAAAGACACCAAGAAAAACATGCCTATAGATGCCTAGGCTACTCAGACACCTATTATAAGAAGCTTATCAAATACATTTATTTGAAATGACACCATTATTTATACCTATAGGTTCAGTTCAGTGACCGTTAGTAACAAAAACGTTTCGCTGCTACCACAGAGCCTAAAAATTGTGCAGCATCAAGAAGTTATGTGTTTCTCGAAATGTGTTTGAGCAAAAAGTGTCACCTCAGTCTCGTCACCGCAAACAGTTGTAAAGTAAAAAGTGTGTGAAGTGCTGTGAACTTGAGTTTCGATATCACCAGCGGACCGTTTATGGATGCGGTGGCTTCGGGTATTCCGTCTTGTTACCAGATGCAGCAAAAAAGACAATCAAAAACAGTAAGAAGAAATTGTTTCCTACGTCACAATCTGCGGTCACAATCGTATCCTGTCTTGTGTTCATAAGAGACTTAAGTAATTCTTACTAGCTGTTGCATGCGACTTCGTCTGGGTTTCTTTATAAAATATAGCGTATGTTACTCGTTGATAATATAGCTTCTCAAACAGTGAATTTTTTTTTCAAATTGGTCCAGTAGTTTCGGAGCCTATTCAATGCAAACAAACACTCAAATCTTTTCTCTATTGAATCATAGATAACCTCGTACGGCTACGAAATTAACTTTAATATCCCTTCTAAGAAATGTAGTTTTTATTTGTAATTTGTATTTTTACCATGTCACCTGATATTATATGTATTATTATGTATCATTCAAATCCTTCATGTGGTGTTGGCTGATTTAGTTTCAATTATCACCAGCAGACCGTTAATAGAAGCGCTGGCTTCAGTATCCCGTACATACTTAAGTACCAGTTATGGACCCTGTCGGGCATGCAACTTTTAGGTACCAGAAGAGAGGAAGCGTAAACTAATTTTAAAAAAGAATTTTATTTTATTTAAATTTAAATTAAAAGTTAAAAATATATATAAATTACATTTATATTAATATTTTAATAATAATATTATCTATCTAATAATAAATCTACTACATAGCGAGCTAGTGTTGCATACTTAACCTTGCCTAAATAACTCCAAACTAGGCATATTAATATTAGGTAAGTATATAATTAATTTGTCAAAAAATCTAAAAAAATATGCGCGGTCGATTGATTAGAATAATTGCAGACATATTTCGGTCAGCTAACATAAAAAATTATTTTGTCTTAGTCTTTATAAAATGAAGGAATAATTGTAACCTGCATAAGAATGGAGGTCGACAAGAAATCGAGCATATATTAATCACCAAAGGGGTGTGAGAGTGTATCGATTTCGTACCAAACCGTAACAAAGAAGGCAATAAAAGCCGGTGTAGGCGCACCGGACTTTGCGCGAGAGGGGGGCGGAAGAGTGCCTCGGGCGGGGGCGGGGAGGGGATATTTATTGAAGAGCAGATAGCGTACCACCAAATATCTTCATTAGCGAATCGCTGGCTCTCGCTAGAATAACGTGGACATTCCAAGATATGAAAGTACCTACGTAGGTATATATATTTTTTAGCATTATAATAAATGTATGCAAGCGTAAAAAGATTTACGTACTTATTTCCGAATTAATTACAAAGTTAACTAAGAAAATTTCAATGTTTAATTTCAATGCTAAAATTTTCAAGTTGAAAAGATACTATTTTTAATTTTTGAGCAACCGTACCTAAGCATATTTGAGACCAGCATAATAAATGGCATATTTCAAAATTTGAGTCAATGGAAAAAATCCTAAACAGAGTTATGACAAGTTACGATAAATATAAAAGATCCACATTAAGTCCAACGTAGCGATCCATCGAGTTCACCGAGTGACCTCATAAGTCAAGGATGCCGTATTAGGGTCGGCATGACACGGGGCGGGGACGGTGGTAATTAATGCCCCTCTAATTGTCCACCAGATTGAGACGTCCAACGGTTCGCGACCACGAATTTATTTGCACATTGTGTTTCTTACGCGAATTCCATAACCTTATTGTCACGTGAGCCAGAGTTCGATGAAGGATTGTTTTTGTAGAACGACTGACACAAACTCATAAATATATCGATGAGACAGAATCAAAATTGAATGATGTATTACACTGTATTTTTATAAACTCCTGGTCGTGGACCGTTTTTCATGTGGAATAATTTAAATCGATATCTTTGTTTGATGAGTTGTGTTCTAAACGCGTAATTGGTTGTATATTCTTATTTTCATGAATAGAAAATATGTCTGAAAGATATTTCTAAAAATAAAGAAAGCCTATTAAAAGCTTTCTTTCACATACAAACACACACAGGCAACAATGGCATTATCAGACGTTATATTCGTTCACAGCTTTGCCTAATGTAGCCTACTTGCGACGGTAGACACCTACAATCAAGTTTATTGGACCGTCAGCCTGTCTGTCGACCTTAACATAAAAATATATGATTTGGGTTCAAAAATATTTTCTATTAGTTTAGGTTCAATTTTTTTTTTATTTATAATTGAAAATACGACAGTGTGACATATAAGTTAGCATATTAAAAAACTAGCTGCTGCCCGCGACTTCGCCCGCGTAATTTTGTAAATTATATACTAAAACGTTCCTCGAGAACCACTCCATCCATTAGTGAGAATCGCATTAAAATCCGTTGCGTAGTTTTAAAGATCTAAGCATATATAGGGACAGACAGACAGACAGACGCGGCGGAGGACTTTGCTTTATAATATGTAGTGATGATGATATTCTAAGCGGTTTTGATCCCAAAAATGTCAAACACACTTACTTATTATACATTCTGAATTTTGAACACAGTTATTTAATTTCTTACATTATTTTTAAATATCAATAATTTTTTGAATTTCTCATTGCGAGACCGAAGAGGTAAAATGGTTGAACGAATTGATTCAACCTTCAGGACGATATCCGATTGGGGCAGTGCGAACCTGGTCAAGTTTAACGGTACCAAAAATTCTCCTAATTTTTGGTTGAAAGTTGTCGTTTTAGAAGAATTTTATTTTTTCAATAAAACTGTTAAATTAGCTATTAGTGTTTTGTTTTACTTACTGGCGAAATGAGCTTTATCAAGACCTCAGGGCCACATATTATTGCAATATAGTTAGTAAGTAGGTAGATATAGTCATTTTGTTTCCTCTTTGAAAATGTCCTTTTGACGTCGCGCGACACGCGACGGGGAGAACACTCGATGAATTTTTATCAAAAAATTCAACCCCTTGCGATGAAAAAAACTTCAACAATTTCACGTTCAGAATACTGAACAGGCCTGTCTGGTTTGTTCAATGAAAAAAGAATCACCTTGTTGTTAGAAACTTTTGTTGGAAATACATAGGTATTATTTTCGATTTTTCGCTTTACACATACTCATGCGAATCTATAGAAAATATTTTTTTAAACACTATATCAATATCTTGTAGACTTTATTTATATATTTACTACTAGCTGGTGTACATATTCAGATATTCAGTCTTAGTCAGAAACTACGCCAAAAATATTTTGATTTTAAATTTTATTTTACGTGTACTACATTTTTGATGCCTCAGATGATATCTACAATAAGAGGAATAAAGAGAGCTCCAAACGATCGGTTAGATTTCAATCTGGGATATATTTTACACCTATCGAGTTATATATCATTAAACACCTAACTCAACGTTATCAGTATGAAGTTATCTGTTTCGGAAAATACGGTCATTTGAATACCGACTCTTTAATTTAGACATTCAAAGGTGTTGTAGCCTCCGGGGTACTGCATTATTACCTACCTATAGTTTTCGTTTGTTGAAATTATTACTACCAATTCATTACGAGTTAGTAGTAGTAATAGTAGTAGGTAGTAGTAGCATTACGAGTTTGTGAGTTACTTTTATATGTTAATATAGTTTATTACTAGCTGTGCTCGCGACTTCGTCTGCGTGGAATAGTTATTTTGGGAATCATTTGGATATCTCGAACGGTTTTCGCAGCGCACGCAACGGAAGCCCTCAAAGATGAATAATTTTCCCCGTTTTTTCCACATTTTCGACTGTTTCTTCGCCCCTATTAATCGCAACGTGATGTTATTAATAGCCTAAAGCCTTACTCGATAAATGATCTATCCAACACAAAAATAATTTTTCAATTCGAACCACTAGTTCCTGAGACTAGCGCGTTCAAACAAACAAACAAACAAACAAACAACAACAACAGTGTGTGTTTTTCATGGCCATTATACTTGATGTTAATATGTTTTTGTTAAATTAAAATAAATATATAAAACTACACGCTCCCGAAATAAAAACTATCCTATTTTTTATTTTGGACCAAATTACACATAGTTACGAAGTTTTATCAAAATCGGTCCAGTAGTTTAGGGGTTCATTGACGTCAAACATATGACACGAAATTTATAATTTGTCTATTTCTCCGCTTATTTCTCCTAAACCACCCAACGGTACGGTTAATAAGGTTTTATTTGATACGGTTTTCACTATTGGAAAGAGCGATAAACGATCAAAGTTTGTTTAGGTAATTTTCAGAAAAAAATTGCATCCTATGCGATGGCGAGAGGGGTTCACTGCTTTGATATATTTTAAGTAGGTAAGTGTCGTTTTAAGATTGATTTGTGCAGGATATATTCAATCGAATTCGATACAATGATGAGTGAACTCAATTAGCGCATAACCGCCATAACTTAGTTCTATTAAAAGTGACAAAAGGTCGTTTAATACGAGCACCATTCCAATGAAGGAACAACTTCATTGTGTTCAGGACATGGGCAGATGTAACGCATCTGTTTATTAGGCATTGTACACAATGATGTATGCGTTCCACTTCGCTAAACCCTTAATAATAACCAGTTAACAGTTTTTCTCGAACAGGTTGACACGTTGACTAATAAAAATTAATGCAAGGATCTTTGAACGTTAGAAAAACCTAAAAATGCTACAAACAAGACTTATATCTTGGTCAACACTTGTTGTTTATTTAAAATATTCTATATAAAAGTTGTCAGACAGGCTGACTATATCGTTTGATGCCTGCCTCCGAGGCAATATCCCAATTTTTAAATTAAGTAGGTACTTAGCATTTATGGATGCCGCCGCAATTATAGTAAGCACAACCTGCACCAGTAAAAGCAACATCAAAAGTCCTAAACCTAGATCTAAATGAGAATAAAAAATATATATAATACGCTCAAAGAAAATATTACATGTAACGTAGGTACACGTACCTATGAATAGGTACAAAAAAAACGGGGAAAAAAACGATTAAATTAATTTAATCGTTTTTTTTTATTTAATTTAGGGCATAGTTTGGTCAACAAATGCATTTAGTTGTGTGTGTGAACTAAGCTTTAATTCGATCGGTCATCTTCAGCCTACCGGACGCCGGCAACGAATTGTCGCTTGAAGCGTCAATATGTCGCCGGTACTTGTTTATTTTGTATCGACAATTAACATTGTCATGAAATTTAATATGAGTCAGTCAATATCTTCATTCGAGTTGGCGATATAGATAAAATTAAAACATTTACTCAATCTTTATTGCTTATATATTTTAGTCAGGCGTTGATTTTGTATTTTTATTGTTAGATGGTACAGTCGGGGTAAGAAAAGTTTCGTCACCTTTAAGATGAGATTTGCTTGCGCCAGGGCAATTGTCAGTCGTGCTAATTTTTCATTTCAAACGTCTGTCAAGTTGTCTGCTTAGTGCTTTAGTTTCAAAAGGTGCTAAGAGTCTACGATTTTGATAAAGGAATGAATTTGAAAACTGACGAAGATTTTCCTACTGCGACTTTACCTTTAAAATGGTCCTTTTTTCTGGATGAAAGTTACCCTAGTTAGGCAAGTAAATATTATCTAATCTGAGCCCTAGGTCTGTATCCTTGACCACGACACTCGTCTATGCAAAATTACATGGTGATCGATTGAATAGTCAAGGCGTGAAAGGGTAACAATTAAAAAAACAAACTCGGACATTTATAATATTACTAGCTACTAGTTGTTTTGTCAAAAAATAAAAATAAAAAATTTGGGGTGGACCACCCTTAACAAAATATAAAAAATAGATGTTGGCCGATTCTCAGACCTACCCGATAAGCACACAAAGTTTCATCAAAATCGGTCCAGCCGTTTCGGAGAAGTTTGGCAACAAACACCGCGACACGAGAATTTTATATCTTAGACTATTACCACAGCATACTTATTTACTAGCTGTGCTATTACTAATACATGTAGGTAGAAGTTTTTTATGCTACTCAATTTGAAAGCGGATGAAAGCTCAGCTCGTATAGAGTATAATACCATTTGGCTTGTCGAGTATGTCAAATTGAAAATGAAAACTTGTTTCCAAGCGAACGCTTTGTAATGTAAACAAATCACATGTGGAAAATAAGTGGAAATGTTTTCCTTTAACAAAACGTTGTGGAAATGCAATCGAATTTCGTAAACTCGTTCGCATTTAATATAAACGAGCCAGACGAAATGGACAGTTTGTGAGAGAACGCATTTAGGGGCTCTAAGTAGATATTGAAACATTCATACAACATACAGTTCTGTTTATTGTAGGTATACTTTGTCTGCTTAGGGAACTATACTACGTGACCCATTTTTTACAATTTGTTATTTTATGTACCTAAAATATCAATAGTTTTCACTATGTACGCAAACAACTTTGTTGTAATTTTTATAGCATCTCTAATTTTATGCAAAATAAAATACACCATACGTTTCAAAAAGCATTTTGTAAATCAGTTTGGAGTAAGTACTTTTTCAGTTTATCAATTTGACAAAACAAACAAACAAACAAACATACAAAAAATCAAATCTTGCCTCTTCATATATTTAGTTTAATTAGGCTATTAGAGTGATTTTTAATATCATAGTCCTTTTGTCTATTGAGCAAACTTTGAGGTAATATGTAGGAATGTTTTTATGAATTAAAAGTTCCGTTTGTATTGTCATTATAAGCGCATAAGCTAATGCGATTATCTGTCTCGTTAAGAATGCAATTTAAAAACTCATTACAAGTTCTTGGTGAAACAAAGCAGCTGTTCAACGCTGGTCGGTCAGGCGAGGTCTGAGCCGTATTGTTATTGTGGGTTCCGTACTTATATCTAAACTTCTAGTTTCCATACTGTTGCATAGACTCATTGTGACTTAGTGTATAATAATTTTCTAACAAATTTTACATTTCGTTATGATATGCTTGTTTACGATTTTATTATATGTATAGAATCAATGACTATAGAATAGATTTAAAAAAAATTAAGCTTATAAATTTCAGTTAACTACAAAAGTTAAAATAATAATAATTTATAAAAAGTTACTATAATAATGCGTTATTATAATCATGACCGATCCAGAACATTTGTTTTTCGAGGAAATATTGGCACTCGAAGTCGACATTTGACATTCATATAAACCACAGCTGTAGTTATTTACCAAGTAACCCTTGTGTCAATTGTGGAACCCCAATCGAAGGGGTTGGAAGTTAACAAGTACGTTTAATCGACAACCAATAAGTAGTGATGCACTTTGCAAGTGGACCGTTGTAGACTATGATATACTGCATAGTGTCACGAACCAAACCTAATTGACACGCATTATTTGAAAAAATAAAGACAATTCCATCTATTGCATTCTGACAGGCCATAGGCCTACATATTATACATTAACATATTATATATATTAATGTAACAGTCGTTGTAAGATAACATTACATTGGGTAACATTAAGTAGACACTGCATTTCAAGTCATTTGGGCGGCTGACGACGTGGCTGCAGTAACCACTTCCTCACAGGCGTCTGTATTTCCGAGCTCATATAACCCAAATTTTTTCAAAGTTCGCTGGGTGAGCTCACTCCATCATAGACCTCATCTTCGCTACACAGCTGGATGTTGGCCAAGACCAAATTCATATCTAATAAAAAAAGTAGGTAGTATAAAAAATTGGTTTTATTTTACTTATAGGTATATGCTTTAATACGGAACTGTCTAGCTGGAATAATGAATAATAATGTATGTAACATATAGGTCCAGTTGCCTGAAAAATAAAAATACCGTTAGAACCTTTGATAGAACCTTAAAAACTAATCAACACATTACTTGTAGTTGGTGAAAGAGGCCCTTAGGATAAATAAACGTTTCACATAACTAGAACAAACTTAGTATTTCACACGTAATCTTTTCAGCATAAAAATACAATTTTAGTGAAATAGAGACCAGGGAATAATTTAAATTTCACCATAAGCTCATTATTTTCGACCCAAATACGCCGTAAATTAATGTAGACGTTGAATATCACGTAAACGAAGTTGCCTTTGTGGACTAGATAGAGTCATGAAACGTTTAAATTTCACTTAGTCTCTATAGGGTTGTCCAACTGACCTAATTCCTAAATACTGACTTTTATTTATTTAGTTCTTAATGTATAAGACATAAGCTCGTCACAGACTGCTAAATACCTATATTTTTAAGTTAGCTACAGTATTGAAAACAAATCTTGCAAAAAATCTTCAAAGACTATTAAATATTAATATTAAATATTAAATAAATCCACCATTAATTACACTTACACTAATACACTTATACTAAGAAAACTATCAGTTGAGTACTAAAAATCAACTTACCATACCGTATATGTTAGACATTATTATAGACATAATTATTATAGATAATCTCATAGACTAGTGTCCCGCTTCCGTCTTCGCCAGGGGTGCAGTTTTTATATACGCAAACTAAACTTTCTCCGTTCATCCCCATTTCTATATTAAAAAGCAAATTAAAATCGATATAGCTATTATTTATTTTTTGCAATACTAAGACTTATTATTTCTAAAGAAACAATTCCTACGTTAAAAAATGGACATGAAGTGGCAACCCTGTCCAGTATCCAAAGGCCAAGTGATAGAGGAACATCTCGCTCAGCCCTGGGGGGAGTAATTAGCTGCACAAAGCGACTCTGTGTCGCCGATTCCTTCCTGTAACATTGGTAATTCGATTTTAAGAGAGACTTGTGGCATGCTACTGTTGAGATTTTAGATGAGATTTAAATAATAACGTCGAGTAAAGTCATAGGTAAGCTATTATGAACCTTAAGGACAAATCTAGGTAGGTATTCGTTCTCATATCTGACAAACAAGGAATGCAGCTATTTTTTTATTATTTTTATTTTTACTTGAAAATTTTTACTTAAAAATATAAACTTTGAAAATGTAAATAGTCTATATAATAATATATAATATATAATAAGCCCATCTAGCTTTATGACTACGAAACAAAGTGATGTCCTATCCGAATCTATTTGGCCATACATTTAATTTAACCAATTCACTTAAATCCTAGACTTTTAAGGCCTCTTTTGAATAAGGCCCGTCCATACGATCGGCGAACTAAAATTCACTGTCGAGCAAGCAAAGACGAGATACAATTATTATTATAATAAGTGGGATAATATTCGTCGTAGTGAACGCAAGTAGATCAGTATTAATATAATAAAAGTAATATTCGCAGCAGTGCCCCCTTCGGGTTACAATAACGAGGTTGAGTCGGTCGGGTTGGCGAGAATATTGCCTCAGAAGCCTCAGGCGAAACTCCTAGACGGTCACAATTTGCTACTTTGTTACTCAACAAATATGTAGTAGGTACATGTTTTTATTCAAGGAGATATGTATCCATTGAAGTAGGATCCATTTTTTCATTGCATTTTCTCATATAAATGTAAGATAAAATAAAAAGGGAAAAACAGAAATCAACAGAATAAAAAAAATCCAAGTCAAAATTATAGTAGAGGAATAATAAATAATACTATTTATTATGGCGCGGCGCCACCGTCGTCACAGCGTCAGACATAAAGATAATAAATAAAAAAGCTAAAAAGATATATATCTTTTTAGATGTCAGGCGTTATACCTATGTATAACATTATTTCATGCGGTTTATTTTTCATTTTTAAACGCCGACGAAGCAGCGGGCACCAGCTAGTTATTTCATAAAACAACAACATTAAGCATATATTACATACATATATACTATACATACATATAAATCCTAACTAATCATAAAATTTCGCATACACGTTGTCAGGGGTACAGAAAAGGACATGGCGTCTCTCGACTTTCTATATCCTTTCCTGTAATCCTGACAACGTGTATGCAAAGTTTCATGATGATCGATTGAGTAGTTAACCCGTGAAAAGGTAACAGACAGGCAGACAGAGTTACCTTAATATTAGTATGGATTTAAAATTCCATACACATAGAAGTCAAACTTTAAAACAAAGTACGTATTTACAGGTTTTCGGGAATCATAACAAAATCGTCTGAATGAAACATCTAATAAGTAACAAATGCTGCTCTGTCTGTTTGTAGGTAATCTGTTAACATTACGTTCAGCATATCGGACCCCACCGAGGTAACTGGATACCCTAATCCCAACACAATTACGTTCTCTGGTATCTGTTAAATGAGAAAATAACCCAATCTTTAATGCCCCACTCGGCAAGCAGCAACCAGCGAACAGGGCTTGAATAAATAATGTACCTTCCACACTACCGTAATCTTTGTTTTAATGAATTTATGAGTCTAATGTGGTTTTTTGGCTGTCTATATTTCTGTTTAAAAAACTCATAATCCATACTTCAATATTAATATTATAAATTTGAAAGTAACTCTGTCTGTCTGTCTATCTGTCTACTTACTAAACTTTTCTGAAAAAGAATTCTCCATACGCAAACTTCCACACAAGACTACAGTCAAGTTCTGTATTAATTTTAATGTTTGAACAGTGAGTGGGTATACCTTGAATTTTTTGATAACATGTGTGGCTTATAAATAGTGATTACTTGCTTTAATGAGGAAAAATTATAGGAAAACCTTATTGTTTATTTATTATTACTTTAATTATTTTACCAAAAAAAAAAAACAATAGAATATCTACTATCTGTTTTATACATATATATAATAAAATTGTTAACGAGTCGTGTCTGTTTTAAATACTTAAAATGAATTTTTTTTTTTTTTTCAAAAAACAATTTGTACTCGTTGTTACCGAGGCCAAAAAAATAGTTTTTATCTGTGCGATTTATGCACGCTAATCTCAGAAACGGCTTAACCGATTTGAATAAGGTTTTCACTGATTTTTTAATTATTAGGGACATAAGCTATATGATACTTTCCTGGAAAAGGTTAGGTTCCATTGGGATTTTCAAAAAAACGAACTACAGCACCTACGAAGTTGCGGGTACCAGTTAGTATTTACCTAATAAAATTTTGAAAATCGATATAACTTGTGCATGGAGATATACATATATAATATAACAAACAGGTAGACAATTCGAGAGATGGGTATCCGTCTAGCTTTGTGTTGTACTAAGCCCCAGATTGAATCTATTAGGAGCACGGAACAATATGTCTCGAGGATTGCGACTGATTTGATTTCACTGGATTCGAGTGATATCTACTTGTGAAGGGTCGATATTGTTTTACTTGGTTATTTGCTGTACACTATTCCGTACTAGTATTATAGTGATATATTGTATCACATCTATATCTTTTCTCTAAGAACCATCCGGATCACGTCAGCTTTCAAACGAAAAAAAATCGGATCAAAATCGTTTGGGAGCTCCACTTATAAAAACCCGTTTTTGGTTCGGGCGTCGGGGGTTAAGAAATAATGCCGTGAAATGCGTATAACTAGATTAGCTGAGTAGCCATGAAACTGGAAGGTAGCAAATTAAACACCTTATCTGCAATTTAATAAAAAAACATTACAAAAAATTAATTAATCACTTATTTTCGACGTAGAAGAAAAATCAGTGAATGTCTAAACATGAATTGTAAATCCGGTGGAGACAAAAGAAGGCTCGCTTGTAATTGTCACAAAAATCAGAGCAGCGGAGCGCGCCAAGCCCAGTTCGCTGGCCGGGGGCGCACGCGGCGGCCTAGGGTTGTCACTAACAAAAAAAAGCCATCCTTCGAACAGGTATAAGCATTTAGATGAAAATTCTATTCGATTCAATAATTCGTTGTTTGACCAATCTGTTAATTAATTCGATAAAACATGACCAACCATTTTGGTCAAGTGATAGTCGCATTTGCATATAGAACATAAGTACGAATTGTCCTTCTTTGCCAGCTCAATCGATGGAACTTTTAAAGACACCAACAGACTGTTTTCTGTCAATTTAGCCCCAAAATCTGTCAATGTTCCCCTGGAAGTCAACTCAGTGTTAGGGGGTGCCGGGTTCGATTCCCGACAGCTCTGACTTGGAAATAAACTTTTAAATGTTGGCTCTGGTCTGGATCTGAAAAATAGTTACAAAAATACTTATGTGTAATAAGTAACATATACTATGTCATTGTCACAGATCTAATGAGCCTTTTAAACGTTTACGGAAAAGAGGCAACCCTAGCGCAGTCGTCCAGAGAGTGGAATTAATGCGATAATGCAGGACTCTATCAACAGTCGCAATTAAAATTAGTCGTATTTTTGAAAGGAACTCATTGTTAACAATATTTGCCGCGTCGCCGCACGCTGTCTCTCTTTTTTCTACTTTTATTGCTAAATATTGAGTTTCTGCAGAAAACTCTATATTGTTGTCTCGAAATTTTTATTGTATTGTATATAATTTATTATCTAAATAAACTCATGTAGATAAAGAGTACATCTACCAACTAATCTAGGCTATTGACGGGTTAAGTAAATTAAAAGTTTGTTATATTAAATAATATAAACTATTAATTTACTTTTAATAAATTTTGTGTATTGTAACCTCACAAACCTTTCTGAAAACATTATTAATTACATTCCCCTATTATATATTTTATATAAAGTATTATGTTTTTTATATTATTATTGTTTTAAAGAAAAAGTTCAACTGTCAACACTATGTATATGTCAACAAATAAAATTTTATTGGAATCCCCATAAATTAAATTATAACCTATACTTGGAATTATATTGGTGTAACAAAAAATAGCAGTGTTTTTTTTAATTTAAATACCCGTTGTCTTTTGTGTTATTTCCTATTGAAATTGCTCACTGTGTTATGAAAGCTCCAAATTGAGTATAACTCTTGAAACATTTAACGATCAGCGGCCGCCAAAAACTCAAGCTGAAGCATTCATTAGACTTTTAAATGGGTCAATGTGTAAGGTACTTTAAAGATATGTATTTTTAATAACCTACTGACTCTATTCTATTGGTATTTTATTAATTAAAATTTCAAAAGGTAAAACACATTTTGAAATATTTTTTTCTTATTATCTTATCATAATCTTAATCTTTATTCTAATTACTTAATATTATAAATTCGAAAGGTTTGTTTGTTTATGTACACTTTCATAGCTTAACTTCTTATTGAATAGTCAAGAATACAAAAAGGACACCTAGAAAAAATATAGGTAAAAATAAATTAATATAAGAAATTCAACGCTTAATAAAACTAATAAATATTGAATAAATATATTAACACATGAGAAATAAAAGCGCAAACGAAGTACGAAGTCGCGGCTAATATAAAAGGCGTACAGAAAGCTAGACATTTTATAATTTACAAGAAATATAACCCTTAATATAACCCTTATAAATTATATATTTCTAAAGGCGCTTTTAATAAGTAGGTAACATTTACGGCCTTATTCATAAAAAGTTATAGAAGGCTTATTAGCTTCTTATAAGAAATTTACCAAAAAGTGTTATTCATAAAAGTTCAATAGCAGCAAACCGCTTAATAAGTGTTTCATAAAGTTATTGAAGCAAGGACCCTACTATAAGCCTCTAATAAGGGAACAATTCAAGATGGCCGAATTAAAACAGCTGACCGACTGACTGATTTCTGTTAACGTTTGATGTGGAGTTTGAATTTTGATTGATGTTTGTTTGTAAAGGAATTAGCAAATAATAGTTTAAATTACATACTTATGTAAGATATAACATAATAAGTGATATATGTAGTAAAAATACAATATATTTTTCAAGTAATTTATTTTTTTCTCATAATAAGCAATTTTCTTTTGCACTAAAATTTCTTTTATGTCCAATATTCTCCCTTTCTTCTCTTCATTTTTAATTTGGGCTTCATGAAGCTCCTTCCGACACTCCATTTCATGAAATAAAAATGAAATAAAAGGCTGAAATAAAAATAACACATATTATTATGTGTGGTGATGAAATATTATGTGGGATGTTTATTTGGCATACAATATTTTATAGATATGAGCATATTAGAGCTATGTGAGCCCGAAGGCTGTGGTGCAATAACACACTATCAACTTTGCATTGTCATGGTGTTATGTGATATTGTCCACACATAATTATTTATTATTTCTCCACTACATATTATAATACAAAGTCCTCCGCCCCATCTGTCTGTCTGTTTGTGATAAACTCAAAAACGACTGCACCGATTTTCAAAATTCACAGTTAGAAAACTTTGAGAAAAATAAAAGTGGTTCCCTCATGACAGCAATGCTTACAATTTCTAATAAAATAATAATAATATTTTTTTTGTTTTAAAATTGCATCATGCGATCAGTCCAAAGAATATGAGCAGATTTGTTGAAAGTGTTTTAAAAATAATAAAATAAATATATTTATAACAAATAAAAAATATTTAATAAAATAATTTGTTTAGGTTAGGGAATATTTGAAAGCTAAACATGAAATTACCTGATTTATTTGGTCTGAATCAAACTCGTTTGTATCTATAATGAATTCGTTTGGGAGCCACGAACTTATATCTTGGAGTGTTCCGAGCGGGCTCCCAAGCGGGAGTCCGTAGCGGAGCGCTCCAATTGTAATAATAATTTTTAACTTGACACTGGCAGATAATGGCCATTTTAAAATGAGCCGCATTGCCATTTAAATCTAAGAAGAAGAAGAAGAAGAACTTATATCTTCAGCGTTGTCTGGCTTCCTTGGCGGCGGTGGACCACCACCAGTCACAACAGTTTGTTTTCTTTCTTCTACTTTTTGTCGTTTTTGGGTCATCTTTAAAATGCCCCACTGCGATTTCAGCTGAGTAATGGTACGTGTGGTACCATTGCACATACCTACTATTGAAGCTGGAAATAATGAACAACTTTAACAAACATCTAATATAACAATAACGTACGCATTAAATATGTGTCAGTTCATGTCTTAGCAATTGCCAAACTAAGCTATATATACCTGACTTGTAAATCCGCCCACGCTGCTTGTATTTTGTAATTGCAATTAGTGTCCGTATTTTTATTTTCGATCGCTTCAACTCTCTCCGTCACCAATTCCAACAATAGATGCTACGGAAGTAAACGTAAGAAATTAATAAACAGAAAATACTACATAAACACAACTAATGGCAAATAAATATTAAAAAAAAAACACTCACTTTATCTTCCTCTGACCAATTTAGGCTTCTTTGCCGTTTTTTATCCACTTTTGGATTCCATAGTTAATTGCGAATCAAAAATTTGTTAACAAAATCACTTATTTATCACACAAGTAAATTGGGTTATATTTTCAATTTTCATAAGAAATGTCAAAATATCACATTAAAAAAATCACTTTACTGTCATTTGGGGCGTGGATACAGAGATTTTAGCTTTTTTGTCTATGAATTCATCAGAACGGCAACATAACAATGATAAACTAACTAATAGCGACATATTAGTTATGACAGGCTTATGGAACGTTTATGAATAGCAATTTTATAATAAGCTTATTAAGGTCTTATGAGTGTTTTAACTATTGAACGTTTTAAGCCTCTAATAAGGGATTTTTATGAATAAGAGCGTTAGACACTAACAACTCAACCACAAGTTGAACGTTAAGAAATTAACAAAAGTTAACTTACACACTTTGCAACCTCGCTGTATTAAAAGAAAATACAATAGGAAATATAAAAATTCTCACGTGAAACCGAAAGACGTTTTTGAAATTGAAACAAAAATTTCAACGATAATTTCAAAGCACTTCATAAATCGAGTGCTGTTTGCAAAATAGAGTTAAATTGAGTGGAGAACCAATGCTTTTGTCTTTGAGGGCCTGTTGCACCTAACGGCTTATAAGGCCCTTCATCATTCGGAGGGTTAAAATGTTTCATTACAATTATTAAGTTAAGTTTTTTGGTGGGAAATACACTTTTAACTTTTAACTTGTAGCAACGATTGCACTTGACTTTTCTATGGTCTTTTATACTTTCATTTTTGTTAATGGTTTTTTAAATTATATTTAAAAATATTGGGTGCGTACTTTTTTAATGTAGGTACAAACGTTCATAAAGACTAGTTCTCACTGGAAACTTTGTTAGTAGGTATGTAGAAAAAAAGGTGAAAAAAAAAACAGTGTAATTTAATTGACATTTTACAAATGTCAAATTGCAACTGTGCGAGTGACTAGTTAGCTTAATTCGTTTGTCACTATGAAACATAGTTTTTTATTTATACATTTCATACATATTTTTTTTAATAAATATTTTTTTAAATATAAAAATGTTACGTTTGTTTGTGTATGCTTCAAAGACTTGAGAATTAGTAGACTGATTTTAATTCGGTTTACACATATGGAAAGAGGAAAAAACGGGTTTATTTTTATAAATAAATATTACACCCTGGGCGAAGCCGGAGCGGATCGCTAGTTTTTTAATATAAAAAGAATAGCAGCCGAGCAGATGTCCCACTTGATGCCATGTGAAGACCTGGGTTGTTTTGACCAGAATTTTCAACATAGGTAGGTATATGCGGATATGGATTTTAGGTTTTTTTTTTTAATATATTTAATTTCTAATGCAGAAACAAATAATTGAAAAAATAATATTTTTTTAATGAAATAATCAAGTCAATTACTTACACCAGACATGATTAAAGTCGTAATAGGGTAATTCTTATCTACAGTCATATTTCTTGCAGAAAATTATTTCTTTCTAACACTAATTTGAATGTTATTTTATTAGATCCAATAAATTCCCACGAGACTAACCCCGTACAAAGAGAAGCATACTTCGCGAGGGGTCACCGAGGGCTAATTGGCAACAATTATCGCCTCAACTATTAATCATCCCTGAGTACGTATTGACATGTAACCTTTGCAGTTTGCGTTTTATTAAAAATTATTTTATTATAAGTAGATTGGTAAAACGGATATCGGTTGAGTCACTTGTCTCTGGTTTAAATTTAAGCCCGCAGATGGTCCGCACTCATAACACGGGCTTTTCTGGCGTCAGTAAACCAGCGTCAAACTACGGTTGACAGGATTGAGATTTCGCCCATTCTGGTCTAAATTCAAATTGTACGAGACTCTACAAATTGTAAAGAAACCTAAATTCGACTAGCGACCGAATTCGAAGATGAAAAATAAACTAAGTACCTAATTGTTTCCAAATTTTTATTATTATTAATAACACTAGTCGAAAGCGTATTTTTAAATAATAAATCGAAAAACATTATATTGGCTTTTACTTTAGGCTAAACAAAATTTATATTATATTATACAGTAAAAGCGTCGGTCAATTAAATAGCTAATACTCAAAATATGAATCGTTTTACAAACAATAAGAAAAATGTGGATAACTGTTCTCTACTTAAGGCGTCTGTCTATCGGTGCAAAACTACGAATCAGAGTCGAAAAAAACCGTGCGCGTGGGGAGCACCTCCGCTGACATCCTGCGTTATAATACTCGTAATTTATCAATAGAATCTTGCTCTACTTATTGCTTTTAATATTTTACTAGAATTTTTTAATTTTATGTTATTGAAAATACCCAATTTTCAACATTTCTAAATATATTATACATGCATTGTTATGCTATAATAGTTAATTTAATAAATAGATACAGTCGGCGCGCTAGCTCCAAGAAATTTTAGAAATGTTAGAAATTTTAGAATGTTAGAAATTTTAGAAATTTTAGAAGTTTTAGAAATTTTAGAAATTTTAGAAAGAGACTTAGAAAGAGAAATTTTTTAATTTCATGTTATTGAAAATACCCAATTTTCAACATCTCTAAATATATTATACATGCATTGTTATGCTATAATAGTTAATCCAATAAATAGATACAGTCGGCGCGCTAGCTCCAAGAAATTTTAGAAATGTTAGAAATTTTAGAATGTTAGAAATTTTAGAAGTTTTAGAAATTTTAGAAAGAGACTTAGAAAGAGAAATTTTTTAATTTCATGTTATTGAAAATACCCAATTTTCAACATCTCTAAATATATTATACATGCATTGTTATGCTATAATAGTTAATCCAATAAATAGATACAGTCGGCGCGCTAGCTCCAAGAAATTTTAGAAATGTTAGAAATTTTAGAATGTTAGAAATTTTAGAAATTTTAGAAGTTTTAGAAATTTTAGAAAGAGACTTAGAAAGAGAAATTTTTTAATTTCATGTTATTGAAAATACCCAATTTTCAACATCTCTAAATATATTGTTATGCTATAATAGTTAATCCAATAAATAGATACAGTCGGCGCGCTAGCT
Source organism: Synanthedon tipuliformis (assembly GCA_947623395.1). Lineage (NCBI taxonomy): Eukaryota > Metazoa > Arthropoda > Insecta > Lepidoptera > Sesiidae > Synanthedon > Synanthedon tipuliformis. Next base: position 10,101,235 of record OX392418.1, on the reverse strand, counting down.
CCAAGAAATTTTAGAAATGTTAGAAATTTTAGAATGTTAGAAATGTAGAAATTTTAGAAGTTTTAGAAATTTTAGAAAGAGAAATTTTTTAATTTCATGTTATTGAAAATACCCAATTTTCAACATTTCTAAATATATTATACATGCATTTGTTATGCTATAATAGTTAATCCAATAAATAGATACAGTCGTCGCGCTAACTCCAAGAAATTTTAGAAATGTTAGAAATTTTAGAATGTTAGAAATTTTAGAATGTTAGAAATTTTAGAATGTTAGAAATGTAGAAATTTTTAGAAGTTTTAGAAATTTTAGAAAGAGACTTAGAAAGAGAAATTTTTTAATTTCATGTTATTGAAAATACCCAATTTTCAACATTTCTAAATATATTATACATGCATTGTTATGCTATAATAGTTAATCCAATAAATAGATACAGTCGGCGCGCTAGCTCCAAGAAATTTTAGAAATGTTAGAAATTTTAGAATGTTAGAAATGTAGAAATTTTAGAAGTTTTAGAAATTTTAGATATTTTAGAAATATTAGAAACAGACTTGTTTTTTAGAATTAGTTTTAGTTAATTTAGAATATAGAAAAGTTGCTAGCAGATTATCGATATTATTATTGTGAATAAGGTTGTGTTCATTTCATTATTAGAAATTGAGATGATATTACATGATTGAAGACTTTTTTTGAGCCTGTGCCAGGAGCCTTCACTCTTCCATAAAAGCTAGTAATAATATATATACTAATTTTTTTTATAATTATTATAACATATAATATAATATAATATAATATAATATAATATAATATAATATAATATAATATAATATAATATAATATAATATAACATATACGAATATAATATATAATGCTTATGATATTTGACTTGCATTTCCTTTTTTTAGACAAGCATATCTTTTTCCATTATGACCCAATAATAATATATATAACAAAAACAAAAACTAACTAACTACCAAAAAGTTCGAAAATAATGTTGAAAATAAATAAAGTAAAGCAACTTTCGATATGCTAACAGAAGCGCAAAATCTCTGAGAGTGAGCGAGACAAAGATATTTGTTCGATCGCAAAAAACATGTAAAAATTTAACACGGAGCACACGTCTGAACGCAACGACCGCTCACCGGTCACTGAGGAGTTTGATTGCCGATATTTTCTTATCAATAAAATAATTACTTTTCTTAATTTTTATACAGAAACCATAGCTTTTTATTGTACCTAAACACTTGTCCTTTATGATAATAAATGTTAATTTCTAATTGTTGTTACGTAACTATGTTAAAAATGAAAAAAAAAATTAGTGAAAAATTTGATAAAAGACAATATTTAACGTTCTTACTTAAGAACATGAATTAGTTTTGCAAAAAAATAATCAGATCAATTTAAGGACGACTACATAAGAAAACTTCACAACTGAATAGATTTTCTAATTTATCATTAGTTGTTATGTCATTGGTCCGTGAACATAGCTCAACATACTGTAGGGCTTGGCAGAGCTGTGTTTAACTCCATTTTTACCTAATATATACCCTATAAACAAACGCTTAAAAAATACTTAACTATTAACCATATTATAAATTTTTCTTGGTTATAAAAATATTTCTAAGTTTTTTCCTAAATCAGTTTGAAAACAATGTTATAAGCAGCGCCAAAAATTCGATGAGAGTCAATTTTTAACGGTCCGCAGCCTTAATAAAATTAAATTCTACGAGTATAAAGTATTAAATCGATACATTTAATAAAACCGTAAACAAACCATATTATCTTGTATATTAAATAATTAAAAAAAAAAAACAATTTGTACACGTTGTCCTTATACTGTACCTACGCAAATCTCAGAAACGACTTATCCGATTTAAATGCATATTTTCATTTAAATATATGCATATTGTAGCAAGCTTCTCGTAACATGTTCGTTTCATTCCCATTTAGACCCATTATATTAGACCACGTAATATTTTCTACATAACTACTTACGACATTTTAAACAATATAATGTAGGTAATGACGTCACTTATTGATTCAAAGTCAATAGAGGTAAGAAAATTTGCAAGGAATCGCGCAAGTAAGCCGTCACAAAACAGAGAGTTCATTACCGAGCATTGCGCCTGGCAGTGAATCGCGTTAGCCTTAGCGTGTGGGGAGGTCGCTAGAGGGTGCTAGAGGGTGCTTTATGCATATGAGGACAGGTTTATGCAACGCACTCCAGTTTGTTAAAATTATCAAAATATATTAGACAAAATTATTTTAGAATTAAAATTATTATATTTTATAAACATTACTTTACAAAAATAGTGGATTTTCGATTCTGTAATTGAAAATAATATAATGCCTTAATATTGAGAAATTAAAGCAAATCAAAATTATTTACTGTAAGTCCAGTAGATGTAAACTGATGTTACAACTAATTAATTTGAATTAAAGCAAATCAAAAAGCTATGAACCCAGTACCTATCAATAGGTAGATGATTATACAATTATTAATGAAGCTAAATTAAATGAAAATAAATCAAATTATTAATCAAATACACCTCCGTATATTTAAAAGATCTTATTGTTTACAATGTTAATCTTTAAAAGTCTACAGTAACAAATCTATACTAATATTATAAAGAAAGAAGATTTGTATGTTTCTAATGAATAAACTCAAAATCTACCAGTTCGATTTTGAAAATTCTTTCATTATTAGAAAGCTATATTATCAGCAAGAAACAAAGGCTATATTTTATAAAGTTACGCGGGCGAAGGCGCGTGCAACAGCTAGTTAATAATGTAGAAGACGATTGTTACGCGTTGCATAACGCGGTCCAGTTTTTGTTTGATTTCTCGTCGCGATGTTTTATGCACCATCGGCTGCCTCGCGATCGCACAAAGTCACATCAATATTTGCTCAATCACATTCACCCCTGTGACTCCGAGGGTGTGCTGCAAATCTTTTACACTAGTCCGTTTATGATATGAATGAATATAAAGCATGTGTTATTTTTCACACTCGCTGAGTTTAATATATATTAGCTTTTTAGTTACATTTAACGGACAGGCTGACAAACTATATTATAAAGAGAGATTATTAAAATTTGTAATGTATTATGTATAAACTCAAAAACTACTGGACCGATTTTGAAAATTATTTCATCTAGGTATAGAAAGCTGACCAATTTAGACCGAAATCGCGTGTAAAAGCTAGATTAGATATAAATGCGAAAGTGAGTTTGTCATTGTTTGTTTGCTACGCTTTCACGCCATAACTACAACCGTTTATCATCAAATTTTGGACATACTTAGTTACGTTGTCAGGAGTACTGAAATAGATACGGAGAAAAACATGGAGAAAAGCTAGAATTCATACCTATATAGCAACTAACTTAGCATCAAAATAAAATAAGTGAGTAAACCATTATGCCTTCTAAACTCGTCAAAGTGCCACATTAACGGAATGTATCAAGGAATGGATGACAGCGACTTTTACATATTATACAAAGAAAAAAAACGCATTTCCCGCCGTTAAACTTTGCTATTCAAAATGCGAACTTATTGACACGCCGTAAAAAGAACTGTCTCAAATTACTCTGCATCTTCCTTCCCTTTCACACTTGTTACTACGTCTAAATGTGTCCCTCTCTAGAGCTATACAAACTGAGATAAACAAATACAAAGGGCCTAATTGAGTAACTAGTAAAACGAACGTTCTGTCCCGTCCCTTCGAGTGACATTGCCAACATAACAATCCATTTGGTGAAACTTTTTTCATTGAAAATTGCACTCAGTTACAAAGAGGTTAAGGTCGAGAAGAGTTATTTTGATGTAACATAAAAATACATGTAAGCTTGTTCAATTTTGGAGTCGAGTTCTCAAGTGGTAAGGGAGTTCAAGACCGGGTAGGGAACTTAATTTGTCAACAATTTTCGATATTTGAATACGCGTTTCGCTGTTCAATGAGCTTCTGTCAGCTTAAATTGTTTTTTCTTCCTTTTAAATAATTCGTGCGGACCCTTCCTCGTTAGGAGAAAGTTTCGAATTTAAAAATAAAGTCTACAATATATTTTGTTGGGATCCTACCAAAATTTTAGATAAAATAAGGTAAATTTAAGTTAAATTGTATTAACCATTTTATGGCTTGAAAAACAATGATTGTAATTTTTTATATTATATTGGGGGCTTCTATATTTGGTTATTGTTTGTAAGTTTTTCGCAGTCATTTAGCACTTCTGTGGCGTTTTTTGTGTTATAAGCGACGGGTAGCCACCTAAATAATGTGAACGATTCCCTTCGGCCGCCGACGAAACCAATGCTACGTAACCGGTTACGTGTAAAATATTATTTTTCTTGCTACGAAACTAGTTACTTACAAAGAGGTTTTTTTCTTCCTAGGAACTAGTTACGTACGACCGCCTACGAAACCAATGCTACGAAACCAGTTTCTGACACATCTTTGCATAGCCTACCCACCTCACTTTTCATTAAAATTTCCTCGTTACATTAGTGAAAACATTAGTGAAAATAAGTTAGCATAGAATCAGACAGTGGTCGAGGGCGACTTTATTTTATAATATATATATTGTATATAATTGACACATAATTGAATATAAATTTAGTGTCACGTTGTTTGACGCCAATGAACTCATAAACTACTGAACCGATTTTGATAAAACTTCGTAACTAAGTATGTGTAATTTGGCCCAACTTAAAAGATAGGATAGTTTTTATTTTGAACCCGGGCGAACCCGGAAGCGTGTAGCTAGTAATATATAGATGACTGGGTATAGTATAGATGACATACTATAAAAGGATTTCATATAGCTTCAAACATAGAAATTCCTTCTTCGCCGTCTACTTCATGAATTAAAAAAAAGCAAGTTTCCATTAGGAATGAAGATTGACGAGCGTGGGCAGTTGGTTAGGCATGGCAGTGTGGTGGACATCCGCCAATCAACATGATCGGCGCATCCTTATTGCAGCAGGATGACGGCAATTTTAGCCGCGGATCACTATTGGTCGCTGACTGCACACAACAGAAAGTTACCTATATTCATCTGCCATGATAAAAAGGAGCAACCCATACTTTTAAAGACGAGGACTCAATCCCCAGTATACTCCTATTGGTTTTTTTTGTCGATGCCTATATACTTACGTTACATATTTTATTTATTTACCAACTGACCCGACAGTCGTTATTATCAATTTATGTAACTTTTCCACTGGATTTTCCAAAAAAATTTCTTTCATTATAAACATTGTCCAGGTATGAATATAACAAAAGAAACAGCAACAAATTAGTGTCGTTCTCAAGAGTGATATAGATGAGGCTCAACTACGTCATATTGATTTTTATTTCTATAGCTTTTTTTTAAATTTTCAAATTAAACTTTTCGAAGTCAGTCATATGGCAGCAGTAAGCGATGCCAGAGCCTATTTCCTATTCCTTTCTTATTGTTAATCCCTTATACTTAATATTTCCATGTTTGACAGTGCCCTTGCATCCAGTGGCGGTGCTTGTTTTATAGGCTACCGTAGCCAATCTACTATCAAGTGGACCGTCAGCCTGTCTGATGGCCTTAACGTATAAAAATGAATAAATAACTTACCTACTATTTGGTTGCATTTTAATATTTTTCCACATAATTAGTTATTAATTTGTATGTAAGTGTGTAGATTAAAAAAAACATTCACAGACGACGCGATCGTTAAATTCTTTCCACTGTCATCGTAACCGACAAGTCAAATGTTGAATTGAATAATATAATCAGTCGGAAAGTCGGAACAGTCGGTCAGCCCGACGCCTCTTTTGTTCGGCCGTCAGAAGTGACTTTGAAAAAATATTTAACGATCGAATTGTTTATAGAAAACAAAATCTAAGAAGCTACCGTTTTGACCCTCCGTTTACTTAATCCTATTGTGCGTAAGCGGATCGCTCCAACGCCTAATTGTTAAAGAAAGCGGACAAACGAATCGGTGGCGGGAAACGTTTATTTTCTTTTTACATTCAAATAAACATTAATAAATTTCACGTGAATATAAGTCGAGGAAGCAATTACTGAGTGCTGTTATTGGAACGCACAGTGGTTGACTCGTGTGTGAGAATCGAGTCAAAACAGTAATACAAATATTAGTCAAAGAGGTAGGTACACTTAGAAATAGCAGGTGTTTTAGTATTATTTCTGTAATAGTTTAAGTTAGTTTTAAGTAGAGCCTAATTTGTGATTTACTAGGTATTGTTTGCGACTTTGTCCGTATATCTTTTATAAATCATAATACGTACCTATTTTATTTCTGAGCTGGAACTATAATACACACACACAAACACACACACACACACACACACAATATATTGATTGGGCAGCAGTTTCGGAGATTACCACAAAAAATGTAATTGTTTTTTTAATATTATTATCATATTTTAATAGATTTTCTATTTTAATAAAATTTAGATAACATAAGCATGACAAAAAAAAATCGAAATTCATAGGTATATTATCTAATTCTGAGTTATTTTATGTGAGATTCCAGATACCTTCCTTTCCCCTAATCTATTATGATCAAGGAAAAATTAAAAATTATGTTATATTTCATAATAATTTCAAGTTCCTAGGCATATTACAATTATTATTTTGCAAAAAAAAACGCTAAAAGACGTTATGTTAATTTATATATTATAATGAACAATTTGGATAACAATTTGAATGAATTTTCGCTCACACTGGCACCACACCAGAATGTAATCGACCGTGAAACTTATCACATTATCAAAAAGCGTCAATTCGCTGAATCCTTTGATCTGCGCGACTCACTAATTTTACAATTATACCACCCGACATTGGGCCTATCGCTATATCATAAGTCGATTCGACTGCCAACAATCGAATGTACGAGTAGGTACCTTTGGACATTTTATTTGCAAAATATTCCTTTTTTAAAAATGTACTTTAAATCTTTAAAAAATATCCTCTTCCTTATATTATCAATGACTTGTTTTATGTAAGCTTGTGTGGTATTTTTATTTTGAGAATAAAACTTACAAGTATTCGTATTGAAATAAAGCTTAACAAAATATGTTGAATGAAGTTTTTGAGAAATATTTAATACTTATTTTTATGAGAATAGCATTTTCGTTGAATCACTATCTGAACTTACCATATATTTTCTTAAATATATGTATATTTATTCGAAATATAATTTCGAATTCAATTTTAATTGATAATGCTAGTTTACTTTACGAGAAAGAATCAAGGAACTTTGAGTGCGAGAAGGAACTTCGAGTTTTTTTTTTAATTTAACGTATAGATTTGATTCGTGAAACAGAACTTCTGATCAAATTCACAGCAATCTGAAGACACAGAAAGAGATACGGAGAGAGAGAGAGAGAGGAGGAGGAGAGATAGAGATAGAGCAAGAATAACCCGTATGATTTCATTGTTATATTTTATCGAATATTCATTTCGAATGTCACATTTCTATTGTCACGATTAGCCCCGCGCTTAACAAGGATCTTTATAAGTTGGCACGTGCCGTTTCTAAAGCAGCTCCAGTAATTTTATACAACTTTATTCAGTTAAAATTGACCGTGGCGTGTCAGGGAACGATACGATCGTTACTCGATCAGGGAACGATACGTTACACTCTACAATTTACATTATACTTGTTAGCTTTTTTTCCTAAATGTCAATAAACGCTTGAAAGTCGGGTCGACCTTAACATGCCAGATTGTCATTAAAATCTTGGTTGGAGCTGGTCTCTTAATTGAATTATATGCATATTTTTTATTAGTTAAATTCGTCCTCTTAATCGTCAAAACTTAATTAATCTATTTACAGGCAATTTACTGCCGGGGTCTGACCGTTAGTCTTTATATAATACAAGTTGTTGACAGAGCCTGTCTAAATTGCGATTGTATTGTTTATTAAACCTTTCTTTTATTTGTAACTGCATTTTAAGTTTAGGTAACTTAAAATTAAGTAAAAATAACTTAGGTAAGTATAAGAAATTTCTGCACAGTTCTTGATCCAGCGAGACGCTTGATCCAGACACAAACAAAAGGGAAATAAGCCCTTCAAATGCCAAGTTAAACGCAGCCGTCGAAATGTGAGAACTCTTAACAAGAAACAAAACGCGCCTCCACTAATTTCATCTAACAATTCGCAGATCATATTCTTTCGCAACGAGCCCATAGAAATCGGTGTCCTTTGGCGCAGCACAATGATGCGGAGTTTCCTTGCTCCGTTTCCTCAGTACAATGAACGGCTTTTATTTCATTCAGTCATTCGTTCATCGCCGTTGGCATTATATGCTCATTTGGTGCATTGAGTGGGGTTAGCGGTGACACTTGGTGTTTCCGTCGCGTACTTCAATTAGCCGTTTGTTTAAAACAATAAATGCACCGCCCCAACTTGCTCATTTTACCAACGCGTTGATGGTGTACGAGTACCTATGCAATTCAGTTTTAAAATATGTTTGCATACGGTAGAGGTCCACGGATTCGAAAAAGGAAATCGTTTTATGACATTAAAAGAAGTGTATGACAGACAAGCTGACGTATCGTATGATGGTAGCAACGCCACACTGCCAACCATAGCACAGATTAAATAATAGTTACTATCGTAAGTAATATTAAGAATAAGGAATTGGAAAGAAGTAGCGAAATGGGATTGCCTCGTTCGAGCAGCTATTCCAGTTGGCTCTTGACCGGTTCAGGAAATTGACGGCTAACCTTCAGGACTGAAGAGGCACAAGGAGAGAGACAGAGAGAGAGAGAGAGAAAGAGGGAGGAATATGGGCTCTGTCTAGCATCCTTTACTCACTCTCTCAAACACGATAGTAGGTACACATGCCTACTGCTGTCAGACGGATTGCCCAAATAATTTCCAGCATCAAAAATACAAACATTCAGAATATTGATGGAAAATCCTTTTGTTTTGAGAAATAAACCGACGATTTATGGCAAAAATCCCTTTGTATTAAAGACATTATTGACTTCTCAAAAGGAAAGCTGTGAATGTCGGCCGTGTGTCGGCTTTTTTTTTAAATCACATCTCTGATTTATCCTCATGGCAAATGTAAAAATAAAATAAAATAGTGTAATTCAAAATTCAATATTAAACTGTTAATAAATTCAGCTGGCAGCGAAATTAACCCAACAGGAGTTTATTTGCGTTGGCGTCACGTCAGCACTTTGATCATTCTCCAGTTATTTCGCGGCACAAAAGGATTTTTCCTTTGTCAGTGTTCGTATCGCGAAATGATTGACGGCCGATTCGCGGTGCAAGTGTTACCTAACAAAAACGTGTTTGCACTCACACTTGAATGTTTTATTGAAAATTAAACCTTACCGCCTCGCGTTACGATTGAAACTTTCATTTGGAACGGTAAGTTGAAATTAGTTGTCGCGTAAAGTAACAGAATAATATTTGCTGGTGACGAATTCGAATGCGTTCTGAAATGAATTCTTTGCACTAAGCAATACGGTTTAAATGATTCTAACGCTGCGTTGGATACATAGAGCATGAGTCTAATAAGTGAGCAGGTTAGTCGGCGTTGGAAAATGAGTTTCCTCACGCGGTATTGGGTGCAGGGAGGGGGGTAATTGTACAAGGATCAAAGCGCGGCGCGTCTGATCCGGCATCGATGTGCGGCACCTTTGATTGTTTTTCCAGAGGACGATTGGCCGTTGTTTTTGCGCGGCCACCTGTCCACGTAATAGCGTAATGGCGGATTATTTACGAGGTCGACTGTACACCGGTACCTGGATTGAACTTACCTAGTTAAAGTGGAACTTACCCGGTTAAGAATGATGCCGTGCTGTAATCGTGAGGAATAGGAACTTAGTAATTATAGACAGGCTTATATAAGTTTGCGATTTTTTTTATTCGTTTGAAAGATGTTGCATAAAGTCAGTGAACTTACTCTTCTTAAGATATTTTCAGCATGATACCGGAATTATTAATCTTAATAATAATTACAGAAATAAAATTTCGGCTACCACTACTTAAATTTTGCCTTTCTTATCTTGAAAAATAAAAGGAAAAACAGACACCTAGTCACGGACATTTTTAAATTTGGAATCCAAAAACGTTCATACAATAAATTCAAAAAATTTTGAAATTGACTAGTAAAATCAATTTCAAAAATCTGACCCTGTCCAGGATGTACTAATTTTGGCACCCGGTGCGTAGTAGGTACCATATTATCTAATAATGCTCCAGGGTTAGTAGCAAACGATCGGTGTGCCTGTCTAGCGATATATTCCTTAAAAAAATTTGAACTTATTTCTGCTTATTTTGAAGGACTGTCGAAACAACATTTGATCTTCATCGTAGACATTTCTCGGAAGTTTTCTGTGTTTGTTCTATTCGATGGTGTATGTATAGTTTTTGTATAACCCCTCGACATGTTTGTCGGGAGGCGCCTCCAAACCACGAAACTTATATTGTTTTAAAATTGATCCTGCAACCCGAGAGGACATCATATTTACACAGTTTAAAAGACGCGTCAACAGGAATGCTTTGTTGTTCCTTTAGTTAGGGTTGCCACTGACAATATCTATTTATTCCTTGTAATAAGGAATAAATGAAAATCGATAGAGGCATAGAGCAAAGTATACCTCTTATAAAGTGGTCTTTACGTATACACATATAGATACACAACAAACATTTGTTTTTTTTTTCGCTTAAAATTAGATGTAAAATGTAAAAATATGTGAATTAAAAAATTCATAAATTTATTCAGCTAGTCACTATGTATTATTATTATTCAAGATACTTAATCGCAAAGATATACCTATATTGTTAACTTTGTTTATACATCGGTCCAAAGATACTTCAACCCAAGAACAATATAAAGATAGAGTCAATGAAAACCACATCTTGTTATTTAATTAGAAAGTTAAAAATTTTGTAATAAAAAGTTAGATGTCACAAAATGTTCTACTTAGAGGGCGTTGTATATTATAGCATGACTGTAAGTTTACAAAGCTTAAGTTAAATTAATTACTACACATAAAAATTAATGTAACACTTGGGATATAATCAAACGTAAAAAATCAATTTAATAATTTTTTTATATAATTAATATATACATGTAGATATTTTCAATTCTTTATAAAAAAAATAATGGTTTAACAATTTTCTTGTATGACGGTTCTGATTTTGCATTTTGTAAAACATCTCAATTTCTATAAAGAAAAAAAAGGAATTTAATAAATCGACAACCCTAACGCAGGACAGAAACAAGACACATCGAAACTGAAGTAGTTGATTGTTTAAAAACATCTCTCGAGACGACCGATGACAAACAGACTGGAAAACTAACCAAGAGGAGCATCGTTTGTCCATGCTTACTTTTCACGAAATAATACGGATGTATGTATGTATGTATATACCTACTCGTATATAGTTTACCTATGGTTGAACTATAGTTGACTAGCTGGTGCCCGCGACTTCGTCCGCGTTGAAAAAGCAATATATCGCCTGACATAGTTATTGCTATTATACTTAGACCAAGAGTTAGTTTCCTTAATTTTAGATAATCCCTCGGGAGCAATACTTTTTTTCTGGGTGAAAGGTACCCTATATCGTTTCTGGTGTCCCAGACAACGTGTATGCAAAATTTCACGGTGATCGGTTCAGTAGTTTTTGCGTGAAGGAGTTACAAACATCCATACATACATCCATACATCCATACAAACTTTCGCATTTATAATATTAGTAGGAAGGATCTGTCTAACAACCTTAACATTAAAAAAAATATAGTAATTTATTATCAACTGCTCTTTACAATACACATGTCACTGCCGCATAAATTAGTTTAGCATGTGCATAAAAAACTAAAAACATTTCCGTCTCTCTCTCTCTCTCTAAGTTATTTTTTAACCTGTGTCTGTTAATTTAACAACCCCAACACGAAATGGTGATCATTAAACACGTAGGAGTAACACTTGATAGTGGCTACCATCGAACCACTGAACATTATTGTACAGTGAGACAGCTTTATAAAAAAAATGTTCAGTCAAATACTTGACACTCGTTACGAAATACTTCGTCGCTAGCGTTACTAAAAGGCGTATCTCATTTTACAAAATTTTATAGGACAGCAAAAAAAAACGTTTATTTTCTTAATTATTTGTTCTAATCAGGCCTGCTTTTTAAAAGCAGGGTTGTCCATGACTACTAATGATTTTAAATTTTTTGATTAGAAATTTTTTTTATTAAATTATTATTTTTTTCCGTTTTGAAAACTCTTATTGTACTTAGTTTTAACATTATGTTGATAGAAGATGGTTATCAAGACCAGACTCTCCCAATGCTCAATGGTGGTAGACGAGGGTACCTAGTCTAATAACTAGACTTGGATTGTAATGATTTTGAAATAACTTTTACCTTGCATATGTATGTGTGAATGATTTAGAAATAACTTTTCCTTGGCATATGTATTTAATATTAAAAAATATACAACAGAATGTGAGAATTTTGTGAGAGAAACAATCAATTCGTAATAACAACGATTTAATAAGTAATTATATTAACTATGCTACATTTAAATAAGCAACACAAATAGGCATTTATAAAAGTTGAACCACTGTACAACGTTGACGAGTTCACGTAAGCTATAATTATGAAAAGATGACTTCATTTCCCCTACCTTCTTTCAAAACAAAATATACATTTGTTTTTTGCAATTTAAAATAAATAGGGTCAGCTTTTATTGAAGTCATGATGATTTTAGTTTCTTTACGTAATTCAAGGAAAGTCGGAAATGGATAATGACAACATGTTTAGATAACATTACAATTCGATTAAATTGGCATTTAAATTAATACGTTTTATTGTGAGATGTAATATTTTTTTAAGTACAACTGTTAAAGCTTCTTCGCTATACATTCTTATTCTTAGAGACTGATAGACGAATTCTTTCAGCGAAGAGTCATTCTTTTTTATGATTTAGTTATTGTATTATTAGGACGATTAACTACGAATGAGGAAAAAATACTCGATTACTGAAACGGCAAATAAATTCTTGTTTGAAAGTTAATTACGAAACAGCGAAAAATAATTCCTCTTTCGTAGCCAATTACGAAACTGCAATTACGAAACCGCTGCAGCCCAAGAAAACATTTTTAATATAATAGTAAACTACAGATTATTATTTTCCCGTTATATTCTCGGAAGACAAAAGATTGTCAAAATTTATTTCGAAAAAAAAATTGTATTGTTTGCAACTTCTCCGTTATAGGTATATCGAGCCGAGCCTAAATAAATATTTTCGATAATACTTCCTCTCTAGAATGTTTGAAATCATCCGCAAAAAATGGCTTTAAGTATTAAATTACTTATCTATACTTTAGTTGAAAGGTTCTGGAAATGTTACGTGTCATGCACACTGGCGCCAAATTTTTTTTGTTTACTTCATTCACATTTTTGAACCTATCAAAACAGTAACTTGAATAGGGTAAGGTAGTTTTAAACGATCTGGTTTTCGAGAGAATATTATATAGGAGGATCCATGACATTAGGGAAATCATAAGGTAAGTGCGTAACGAAGTCAAACAGCATGCTTGACATACCTATTGAAATTTTATAAGTATTTTAGTTGATTTCTCGGGAACCTAACATATTTCAAGGATAAGTGTTCTGGATATGTTAATCTAGGTATTAAACTATCTGTGTGCTAAATTTTATCCAAATCCGTTTAGCCTTTTTTGGGTGATTGAGTAACAAAGATCTAAACTTTCACATTTATCAACGAAGTCGCGTTAGCTAGTAATATTACTACTAGTTGAAATACTAAAATTATAATACCTGAGAATATATCTTATCGCTGTGACAACCGTGGCGCCGCCACGGCGACAGTGGCGCCCGTTTTTAAAATATTTTTAGACGATATTTCAGTAACCTAACATTTTTCCAGGATATAAAGTATCCTATATACCTACCTATTAATTCAGGTAATTAATTATCTGTGTGTCTGTTCAAGCAATAACGGAACGTCGCATAGCTTACCCGCCAAAAGCATTCAAAAATGAAGATTATCTTCCACCGTCATTTATTATCATATACGATATTACTTACGAATTACATACGATCTCATACATACGATTTTATTGTCTTCTAAACGAATATTTAAATATGTAACGTTTTTATTATATTAATATACGCAAGATTTGAAGTCAACGATTTTTATTTCAAATGAGACGAATGAAGACATCAACATTAACATTGGTCCTCCAGAGCCAAATATACGAAAAACATTGATCCAGCCGAGGCGATTATACGAATAAAGAAGCAAATCAGCGTCATCGAAAACTGAAGCTTCATCCATCTGCGCATCGAGTTACGGTCAGGCTATCCTTTTATCTTTTTCCTACCTATATTCGACTAGTGTTGACACCGTGTTGTCAATTTCATTTAATTGTATTAAACGAATTAAACGTATATTATTTTATTAGTTGAATTTAGGGGGGTACTATATTTTACTACATATTAATTTGGTGCTTTATTGATGTCATCCCCTCAAGTCTTCGAAATGACTGAAATTGCTACAAAATTAGATCCGAAAGGTAATTTACCACTTCGGTCAAATTCCAATGATCCTCTTTCCGATCTCAAGAAACAAAGAGGAACTATCAAAGGTAGATTAACGATATTCGAAAAGAGTATTTCTAAATTCAATAAATATTCTCCATTAACGAATGTTCAAAAAGCAGAACTTCAACTTCGAATTCAATCAGCCAAAGAGATGTTTCAAAATTTTAATTTAATACAAACTAACATTGAAAATTCCAGTGAGGATATTGAGCTCGCAAATCAGTTGGATTACAGAGAATCTTTTGAAACGCAATACTTCAACATTATGGCTACAGCTAAGTTGTTGGTGGAAGACTGCTCACACAGCTCAGGGTATACGCATTCGAGTTCGGTAAGCGCATCCACAATTAAATTGCCTGAAATTAAATTACCAGTCTTCGACGGCTCCTACGATTTATGGCTTGAATTTAAAAACTCATACATCACTATGATACATACACGCACCGACCTAAACAATATACAGAAATTTCATTATCTTAGGTCAGCTCTTACCGGCAGTGTTTCTCAGGTTATAGCTGCATTGGAATTTACGGCTCCCAACTACACTCACGCATGGGATTTGCTCGAAAATAGGTTTAATAATACTAGACTTTTAGTTCATAATCACGTTAAGGCTTTGTTTACATTGTCATGCATTAATAAAGAATCTCCTGTACAGATTAGAAAACTGATAGATAACGTTTCAAGAAATTTACGCGCTTTAAAAACTTTAAATGAACCCACAGACGCATGGGACACGTTAATTATTTATTTAATCGTTTCAAAACTTGACCCATCTACTGAGCGAGAGTGGGAAATTTATAAGGGATCTATAACTTCAGGTGTGCAGGGCGATTCAAATATTACAACAAAATTGAATGACTTGTTGACATTCCTAAAAAATCGAGCTGATATGTTAGAGATGGTAAGCGCAAGTTATAGTAAAAATACGGGGTCTAGTTATAAAATGAGTCACGGTAAAATTAATAAATTCGATTCTAAGAAGCATGTGGCTCGCGAACAGCAGATGCATAGTTATGTGTGTTCGCGCAACGACAGATTATACGATAAGCGCTCACGTAAAATTACACCTTGTGTTCTATGCAAAGCAAATCATGCGCTTTATATGTGCACTACGTTTTTAAATTTGCCTATAAGTGATCGGCTAAAATTAGTTGACGATAAAAAACTTTGCACTAATTGTTTACGTATGGGGCACACGGTTACTAATTGTTTATTCGGAACATGTAAATATTGTCAACATAAACATAACTCATTATTGCATCTAAACACTGTTGACAGCGGCAACGGCGCATGCGTCTCGACAGGTGCTCGTCACGAGCCGACTGATCGGAGCGCACTGGCTGCTATTGGGTCGACAGCGTTACACACATCTCATTGCATTCCGAATAAAAATGCATCTAATTCGTTAGGTCTTGCGTCGGTTTTGCTATGTACGGCTTTAATTGAAGTAGCGGTGAAGGGGGAGAATCGATATTGTACTGCGCGTGCGCTTATAGACAATGGAAGCCAACATTGTTTTATTTCTACGAAATTTTGTAAACGATTTAACATTCCACTTATACAGTCCACTATACGAATTTCGGGTGTGGGACAATCAGTCACACAGTCGAATCAATCATGCGAAATTATTATACGTTCTAAGTCAAGCGACTATTATACGAATATTACATGTTTGGTTTTACCATGCATTACTTCTAAAGTGCCGGCGAATGGCATTTCTACGGATACGTTGCGAATTCCGGAAGGCATTCAGCTAGCGGATCCTACGTTTAATATACCGTCCGAAATCGATTTATTGATAGGTGCCGATATATTTTGGGACTTATTAAATACGGATAAAATTCGATTATCTAATGGGCCATATTTAAAAAGTTCAAAATTGGGATGGTTAATTTCCGGACCGGTTCATCCGGAAGGCTTACGTAGCAATCATACTCAATGCAATTTTGTTCAAAATATCGATTCCCAACTTCGAAAGTTTTGGGAATTAGAAGATATTACGAAAACTGATAACATTCTCACCAAAGACGAACGCGAATGTGAAGAATTATTTGTGAAAACCACCAAACGCTACGAGAATGGCAGATTCTCGGTTCGTATTCCGTTTAAGGAATCGGTTAATTCCTTAGGCGATTCTTACACGTCGGCGAAGAAACGTTTTGAATCTACAGAACGTAAATTAGCGAGATTACCAAATTATAAAAAACTATATGTAGATTTTATGCGTGAATATATAGATTTAGGTCATATGTCACGTATAGATAAATACGAATGGCCTTATTGCTTTCTTCCGCATCACGGAGTGTTTCGTGAGTCAAGTAGCACCACGAAATTAAGGGTAGTGTTTGACGCGAGTGCAGCAACTTCGTCAAATAAGTCTTTAAACGATATTCAGTTAATCGGGCCACCATTACAAAACGATATATTTTCGATTTTACTCCGATTCAGGCAGCACAAGTACGTTGCGTGTGCCGATATCGAAAAAATGTACCGACAAATTCTCGTGCAGCCAGATCAGAGAAATCTTCAACTCATTCTTTGGCGAGAGAACGCGGACGAAGCTCTTCACGCGTACAGACTGAATACGGTAACTTACGGCACGGCTTCAGCCCCGTATCTCAGCATGCGTTGCTTGAAACAACTCGCCCAAGAATGTGATGATGATATCATATCTCAAATTATAAATAACGATTTTTTCGTAGACGATTTAATTACCGGTTGCGATAATAGTTCTAAATTGTTTCAAATGTGTCAAAAGACATCACAAATTTTACGATCTGCTTGCTTTCCTTTGCGTAAGTGGACTTTCAGCGGTGACGTCCCTACAAGTCGGTATAAGGAATTGTCGAATGATGAACATACACAAAATAAAACGCTCGGTATAGGTTGGAATAGTAAAGGTGACGAGTTACATTTCACTACAAAGATACAACGGCCGACTATTTTGACTAAGCGTGTGATGTTATCAATTATTTCACAAATATACGATCCTTTAGGTCTTCTTGCTCCGACAGTGATCATATCAAAAATATTGTTACAGAAACTGTGGTTAAGCAGGATCGATTGGGACGAAACCGTACCTAATGAAATCGCCACGACATGGAATTATTGGCTAAATACATTACAGCATTTACATAATTTAAGTATTCCGCGTTGCGTAAGGGGCGAGCATAACGATCACACGGAACTTCATATATTTACAGACGCATCTCAAGATGCATACGGAACTTGCGCATATATTCGTACTTATAACAAAGACTCAGCCATAACGGTCAGACTGTTGTGTGCGAAAAGCAAAGTATCGCCACTGAAAACCATTAGTATACCCCGACTCGAACTCTGTGGGGCGTTATTAGGGGCTAAACTATATAAAAAGATTACGGAATCTCTTAGCTTAAAATTCGATATGGTATATTTCTGGACGGATTCCACTATAGTCATAGGGTGGTTACGTATGTCACCGCATTTACTTAAAACGTTTGTTCAAAATCGAGTGACAGAAATTAACGAACTAACTGGCGATACAATGTGGCTTCACGTCAACGGCAAGGAAAATCCAGCCGACTTAGTATCACGTGGTCTTCACTTTGACGCACTGAAAAATTGTGGTTTATGGTGGAAGGGGCCTTCCTTTCTTCATGAACGTGAGTTTGAACTTCACAAGGCTGATACGTCTATTGAGTGCACCGATTTGCCAGAATTAAGATTAAATAAAACCACTGCTATGGTGTGCGGCGAAGTAAACGAAATTATAAACTTTGAGCGTTTTTCATCATTTTACAGGCTAGTACGAACGGGAGCATATTTGCTTAGATTCATTAGAAACACGCGTTGTTTTAATACAACTGATCGCCAAATCGGTACCTTATCGGCAAACGAGTTAGAAGAGTCAAGGCTCATGCTGGCGCGCATAGTTCAAAAGCAGTCTTTTCCGATTATTTATAAAAAATTAGTAAACGACTTACCTATCACTTACAAAAATAATAAATCTATAAGCGCAATTCAAGGTTTAAACGTATTTTTAGACGAAAATAAATTAATTCGAGTTGGTGGTAGATTGTGTAATTCGAATACTTTCGATTATAATAAGAAACATCCGATCTTATTATGTAGTAAACACATATTTACAACTTTATTATTTAAACACGAACATATAAAGCTGCTACATGCTGGTCCCCAGCTGCTCGTCTCGTCCTTGCGTGAGTGTTGGTGGGCTCTGGGAGCACGAAGTCTGGCCAGAAAGATAGTGCATCAATGTGTCACGTGCGCACGCTTTAGGGGTAGGGCGTTAGTACCTATTATGGGTAACTTACCGTCTGACCGTTTGGAACCTAGTTTTCCTTTTATGCGTACTGGCGTAGACTATGCCGGCCCCGTATTCATGTTGAATCGTAGGGGACGTGGAAGCACACTGGTCAAGGGCTACATTTGCTTGTTTATTTGTTTTGTAACTCGAGCTATACATTTGGAGCTTGTCAGCAGTCTTTCTACTAATGATTATTTATTAGCTTTAAAGCGTTTTATTTCTCGTCGTGGGAAACCATCCACTATATTGAAGTGAAACTTTTTATGGGACACTATTGAAGTGAAACTTTTTGTCATGAGAGTGAACTCGTCGAGCTAACAAACTGTTAAGTGTTAAACTGTTAAACTCCTTGTCTCTTTCTTATTACCGCCTCTCTCACTCTAGCAGAGTGAGAGAGGCGGAAAGAAAATTGTTGATGTTGACTGACAGTGACACTGTTGACATTGACAGTCTGTGTCGGATAAATTGGATAAATACAGAACAACTAATTAATATTATGGAAAAAATGAGTACTACACAGACATAGTTCATTCTCTATATGCTACGGATTATAGAGTATGATCTTATCATACTATATACAGATGGATGACATTACTGTCATCCATCTGTCTGACGTTTAACTAACAAATCACAAATGACAAAGTTTGGTTTTATGACTGCCTGGCGAATCCTGAATTTTATTTTTAATTTAGTGTTGTGTAAAACTTATCTTCTTTAAGATAATACAGTCATGCTTCAAGTGTTCAACGTCCTTATTTTTTAATTATATGTTTATGGAAAATAATTCAATAAAATGGCACTAAAGAAAGTAAAGGGGAACTTCGAAAGAATGTTCGATAAAAATCTCACCGATTTAGTGCGTGGTATAAGGAATAATAAAGATAACGAGGTAGGTACACATCAGAAATTGTTACTATTTACTTAATAAACATGTAAATAAGTTTTGAATGTTATATTTTTTTATATAATATTCGATTTTAGGCCAAGTACATAGCACAATGTATGGAAGAAATTAAAGTGGAACTACGACAAGATAACATAACATAAGAAAGCTAACGCTGTCGCTAAGCTGACATACGTAAGTACTTAGGTCTTAAGTAGATCGAATTTGTAAGTGTAACTGTTGTAATTATTAATTAAATTGACATTTATTTTAGCTTCAAATGTTAGGATATGACATACATATCATGGGCTATATTCAATATTATTGAGGTGATGAGTTCAAACAAATTCACTTACAAAAGAATCGGGTACTTAGCAGCTAGTCAATCATTCCATGCAGACTCAGAGTTACTTATGCTCACTACAAATATGATAAGGAAAGATTTAAATGCTCAGAATCAATATGAAGCAGGATTAGCACTCAGTGGACTGAGTTGTTTCATATCTCATGATCTAGCAAGAGATTTGGCAAATGATATCATGACATTGGTGAGTTTATTGAAGTGAAACTTTTTATGGGACACTAGCGTTTTGTCATGAGAGTTAACTCGTTAACATAAGTCATATTAATTACTTATATAGTTCTTTTCTTAATGTAGAATGTTTATGTATATGTAATATATATATATATATATATATATATATATGTATATGTCTATTAAATTATTTCATATTAAAAATTTTTTAATATTGTTTTTATTCTCAGTTATTGTCAATGAAG
The DNA here is from genome assembly GCA_947623395.1 of Synanthedon tipuliformis. Lineage (NCBI taxonomy): Eukaryota > Metazoa > Arthropoda > Insecta > Lepidoptera > Sesiidae > Synanthedon > Synanthedon tipuliformis. The sequence continues at coordinate 10,080,672 of OX392418.1, read as the reverse complement.
ATACAAAAAATGTATGCGTCAGTCCAAAACTAACAGCGTCAAAAGTGAAACTTTTTATGTAATTCAAAAACTGTCAATAAGTGTACAAAAAAATACATTGCAGCAAAGAAAAATTGACTGGAAATTATAATAAAAATGATTTATAATAAAAATCAAGAAAAATCTACAGACTATCCCGAATTAATTACTATGGAAGTTTCACTTGTACGTATATGTATATAGTTTTATGTATATGTAAATAATAGTACGTACGAGTGAAACTTCCGTAGTAATTAATTCGGGATAGTCTGTAGATTTTTCTTGATTTTTATTATAAATCATTTTTATTATAATTTCCAGTCAATTTTTCTTTGCTGCAATGTATTTTTTTGTACACTTATTGACAGTTTTTGAATTACATAAAAAGTTTCACTTTTGACGCTGTTAGTTTTGGACTGACGCATACATTTTTTTCTGACAACGGCAAGAACTTCGTGGGTGCAGAAAGAGAAATTTTGTCAATTTTAAAATACGATTCCGCGAAAATAATCGATTACGCTGCCTCTGATGGCATATCATTTAAATTTTCTCCGCCATACGCTAGTCATTTTGGAGGCTTGTGGGAGGCGGGAGTTAAATCATGTAAGCACCATCTTAGACGCATATTGGGTAACGCTAAATTGACATACGAGGAACTCAGCACCGTGCTTACACAAATCGAAGCTGTCCTAAACTCCCGTCCAATATCCCCTTTATCCACAAATCCCAACGACAGCTCTCCTCTAACACCGGCTCATTTCCTTATTGGCCGACCGTTAACGGCGCCGGCAGGCGAAGACCTTACAACTCGGAATCCCATTTCACTGGCACGCTATGACCGAGTCGAGCTTCTGCGGCAACACTTCTGGCGGCGATGGTCGAAGGAGTACGTCTCTGAAATGCAAGTTCGGACGAAGTGGAAGGCGCACAAGACTGACATCGCACCGAACAGCCTCGTATTAATAAAGGACGACAATTCACCACCGCTCAAGTGGAGATTGGGTCGTATCGAGCGTACTTTCCCGGGCACGGATGGCGTCGTCAGAGTAGCGGACATTCGCACCACCAGTGGCATAGTGAGGCGGGCTTTTTCAAAGATTTGTCCGCTGCCCTTGCAACCGGAGGAGAGGAGAGACTAGAGCGGGCTTCTAAAATGGAACTCATCGAATTTTATGTTGGAGCATGGTGCATCCAAGGTCGGGGGCTATGTTCAAGCAATAACGGAACGTCGCATAGCTTACCCGCCAAAAGCATTCAAAAATGAAGATTATCTTCCACCGTCATTTATTATCATATACGATATTACTTACGAATTACATACGATCTCATACATACGATTTTATTGTCTTCTAAACGAATATTTAAATATGTAACGTTTTTATTATATTAATATACGCAAGATTTGAAGTCAACGATTTTTATTTCAAATGAGACGAATGAAGACATCAACATTAACAGTGTCTATGAAATACATGCGAACTGATTAATAGTCACTATATAATGACTGATGGCAGTTTGAAAAAGAAAAAAAAATTCTTATCTGTGTGCCAAATTTCATTACGGTATTTATCATATCCACACAAAGAGTAAAAACATATCCACACCTCTATCCATCCTCATCCTTACAAAAACTGAACGCGGCCACACTTCGCGGTGCGGCGTGCGCATCCTTTTTTGCCAAAAACCGTGATAACTTGGCAAATCAGATAATAAATATACAGATTATTAATTATATTATTTTATAGATATAAATTATATTATATTGATACGATTAGAAACAAAATTCGTTCACAACTTTCCGAATTCGGCGTACCTATAAGGTATATCTACATGGAGACAGACCTAAGACAGACAGAGAAAAATGAGGTCTTTAAAAGTAAAGTACCTACCTATATTATACTGATTTTACGAAGTCAAAAGACGTGGGGTAAATTGTTTACAAAATAAGACAAGTGACAGCGAGGTAGCACCTTAAACGAGACTATATCGAGACCGAGAAGCAACCATATTACACGGATCTAGGAGCAACAAGGAATAACGGATGCTGTGGCGCCGGCGCTGTCGACCAGTTGGTCTCCGTCACGTCACTAGGCAAACGCGTATCCACAAGTCACAAGAGGTAGCGTGTTTGGAGCGTTACACCAAATGTTTGCTGGTTTTTAAGCTCCTGTTTTTGAGGTGGTTGTCCATCTGCCAGACTACCCAGTTATTCCGCTTCTCACACGCATTAGTAATTAAGAAGTACCTACAAAAAATTAATTATAAAATATGGAGGATTTAAACATAAATTAAAAGTGTTTGATTGACAAACAAATTGTATATAATTTGTTGTTGAAACAATGAAATGCACATACACATTAAAAAAAATTTGACGTTTTATTTAACTTTATTAAGTACAACTAACTAATGACTAGGTACCAAGTTACTAATCACAAAATACTTAGTGACTCGCTTTAAAGTTGTTTAAATCAATTATTATTGATATGTGAATTATATCATTAATATTAATATTTATTAACATAATTATCTGATAAATAAAGACAAAACAAAAATCAATTATATTTCAATCAATATAAATATAATATTAATATTTCATTCAAACGCGAGTTTACACTAACCCTTTTATTTTAAACCAAAGAGTGTATAGACTCAATGGCTTCAAAGAAAAAAAAATCCTCACGCTTCAGCTAGTGTTTTAGACAGACGCTCTTTGAAATCGGATCGCTCGGGGTCGCAAGGTGATCGCATGACTAACATCACTCCTGACAACCACTGTAATGAACTGCTAAATACAGTGTCAACACATCACACGCCATCTAAATTTGGATGCACAGAGTACGCGCGCTGTAATCTGTAATCCGATTCACTAATCGAGGCTCAATGCGCGGTGATTATCTCCAGAAATACTAGCATACATCAATTGAACGTACCTACATGTAAACACTAATTTTTTTTTTTAGGAATATAGAAGATTTTAATTTCTTGTAAAAAAAATCCAAATTTTCAAAGTTAGTCCTGTCGGGAATCAAGTTGTCAGAGCGTTACCTAAGGCAAACCTTAACCACTACAGTCTAGTGACTAGACCAACGGGCTTAGGCTCTGCAATTAAGATTTTGTCTAAGTTAAGCTACCAAAACAACAAAAACCAACTTTTAATTTTTCACGGTAGGTATTTATTCACTTGAATTAAATTTTGTATTATCTAAGCAGATTAGAAAGGAACACTTAAATTATCAAAAACCCGTGAATAAGCTAAGCTAAAATAACAACATAAGCTAAAATATTTGAACTTAATCAAAAACAACAAAAATATCAATTTTAAATAACTTACGTTATAATTCACCTTTGTGAAGTAGTTAATAATATTGATTATTAACTATGTACTTCAAAGACGAATTCTAAATTTATTTGTTTTAGAAAATATAGGATTTAAAATTAGTCCTTTTCTTACATTCGTCTATAGTTTAGAAAAATGGATATTAGGTATTGCAATTTCACGTTGTAAGGTCTATCTATATACGAATTTCGACTTATCGATGTGTAGGTACAGCACGATCGCAACGAAACATACAATAAACTCGATTCGACAACCCATGAAAATTCAATTAAGTTTAAATTGTATCCAAATCAATCAAAACGCTCAAAATCTAACCTAGACCCGCGTTAATGAACGTCAAACGCAAATTAGTGGACGAGTAATTCCGGCAAACAGTCGTTCTGGCTAACCGGTCGGCCATCTGACAATCAACCCTTCGCTGTTTGCGTTGCCGGGAGTCGGGAGTTCGTCAGTGCAGGGAGCTCTTGAATTATTCATAGAACGTGACAGCTAATTGTAATGAAATTTACGCCCTCCACCGCTCGCCTATTCCCGCAAACCCCTAAGTCTCAGACTACATGTAACCACATTTTTATTATAATATAAAAACCGCGAAATGCGGTAAGTATATGGCACACCGCGTTTTGCAGACATTTTAGGCAACCTGTTTGGCAGCAATTACCATGCCTATACTTACGATATCATGAACGGTAACTTGTTACTAGTAAGAAGCTTTGAACGGTCTTACTGACAATTTTTTTGTTTATTTACTCATTTAAGTATTCACATTTACTCACATGATATTTAGGTTGCCATCTCTTCATATTGAAAATTATTATGGACTATTATACCTTGTATATGTCGTCGGCACATCGTAGAATTCGGCATATCATGATATTCCTGGGCAAATCTTATTTCTGTTAAAACTGAGAGGGTTGCCTCACTCTGCTCCGCTTCGCTCGGCTCCCCAAATTTATTTCCATGTAAGCCTAATACGCTCCTCTTCGCTTTGCTTCGCTCCGCTCCTCGAAGCACCTATTTTTGACTTTTGGTGAATTCTACGATCTGCCCACGATCTACCTGTAATATACTGTGAATCTACAGTGAACTACCAGTGACCTATAGATTAGTGAACTAACTACATACTGCGATTTTTAATTCGATGAAGTAATTTGACTTTTCCTGGGTTGCAGGTTTTTGACCATACAAAAATAGTGATGTCACCTAGGTAATCGAACTTATTAAAAAACTTACGGTTTTATAAAACCGTAATCAATGCTTTATAGAAATATTTGTGAATTGTTTTTTTTATTCAATCCAAGTCGAATTGGTCATTATATTAGTAATTCTGCTTTAAACGAAATTCAAACCTTAAAATAACAATACCTAAGATGAAAGTTAAATCAATAAAACCAGATTAAAAATATTTTTACCGTAAAATATTATAACTATTTAAGTAAAAAACGCTGGTAACATTAGACGAAGTCGCGTGCGTTAGCTAGCTAATACTACCTATACCTACTAACTAAGAAGGTATATGGTATTGGTAGGTATATGGGGATTATTCTTAGACTGCATTTTCTAAATAATATTTTTTCATGTAAGCCCACCCTTATACAAAGCTTCAGAGTAGAGAGAGAGCAAGAGAGTCTTATTATTTTATTAGTTCACGCGCGATTTAATCACGATTGTTGGTTTTGGTAAGTTAATAAGCAGGAACGGGTTCGGTCGTGGTGTGGCCGGGTGACGTTCGCGCCACTAAACAGCTCGTTTTCACATCGCACGCTCTTTCAAAGGGGTCACACTCATTAATAAGATAGATTCAAATTTTTTGAACGCTTGTGACAATATTTTATAAAAACTATCACCTATTTATTTTGAGATAAATTAATGTATAATGGATAAAATGATTTTTCACCTCTCCAGCACGAAAAGGGTGCGTTTGGTGCCTAAAAACTCGCAGAAAAATCGATTTTTGATGCGAGCGTGATTCGAAATTTGAACACGCTATGTAACTCACAGCAGGAGTAAAGTTTTGATTTTATAGTATTTCCAGCCATAGCCGACTAGATTCGGTCCGCCATACTCGCTGTTGAGGTGAAAAGTTGTATGTTTAACACGAGAGCAAATTTTTTTATGTCTCGTGCGTGCCTTTAAATCACGAACTAGCGAAGTAGTCTATATTAGAATCACTCGCTACGCTCGTGATTCAATTCTATAGACTACTTCGCTAGTTCGTGATTTAAAATCTGCACTCGCAGCAAAAAACGATTTTGCTCTCTAGTTGAACAATGTACTATTAAATGCCTAGGTTAATTTTGGAATCCAGAAATAGGTTTTCAAATTTAGCACACATACTACCTCTACACATCTAAGTACCTACCTATATCTATATTGAAATAATACTTAAATGTTATTTTATTTTTTTTATGTTTTAAATCTATAATACAATCTAAAAATAAGCTTATTTACAATAAAATCTAATTCTAAATTATGTACATATATTTACACATTATATATTATAAAGCATCGGTCCCTTTGGCAGGGTCCCAAGCATGCTTAAATGGTCATGTTTGTATGTATGGGTCAATTTTTATTAACACAATTATACAATTTCTCTCCCCCTGGGTAGTTACTTTACTGGAAACGTAGGTAAATAATTAAAAAAGTCTTCAGTACAAACAGTAAAATATTAAGTCAAGTTTTTTTAAAAAAGAAACAAATTGTAAGGGGTGGTCGGGGCACCTGACGCCGGAAGTCATTACTAAATAGATGGACATAGCGGGCGATAACGCCCCAATCTCCCTACAAAGAAACAAAAAGATATTTAGCACAACCCTAAGGAAAATTCTTTTAAATTAACACTTATTGCGTTGCAATAAGGTTGGAGTGTCCCTTAATCAAAATTCAAGAGATTTTTGTACGTTAAAAACACATTGTATGAGTAACAACGACTTTTGTATGTGTTCTATCTTCATTTCAAATCTCATCGTCTGAGTCTCCCTTCGTCAAAAATGAACTTGAACATGCTTTTACAACAATGAACTGGTTTTTGTTCCATAATTTTTATTCTAAAATAACTAACTAAATAGCTACACTAACTAGTGCCCGCGACTTCGTCCGCGTTGAAAAGTAAAATGTATACCTATATAACGGAGCGTTGGACGGAGCATTATTTTTAGATAGGTACCTAAAAATAATGATTATAGATACAGATAGATAGATTATAGATACCTGGTGCCCTCTTTTAAATTATTTTAACTTAATGTCTACCCTGAAATTGTAATCTATAATAAAATTGATAGTAAAGATTTTCTAAATCGGATGAGTAAATAAATCTGCTCTTATAATGTCGTAAAATGAGCACATAAATAAATACCATAAAAGGACAATTCGTCATGCTATATCAATTTCAATCCGTAGAAATTCAACAATGATCTCTAAAACTGGAGCAGCAAGAGCGAAAGTCCCTCGAAAGACCTTTAAAGAAGTAGGGTATCGTTTACAAAACCCATCGAAAATGTACAGGAAATTTCTGTCGTATGCTAGACGCTTTAAGGTATATTTTAGATTTGACAATTGTCAAGAAGAAGTACGGTATCAGTTACAGGATTGGCTGGTACCGACTCCGCCCAATAGGGCAGTATCGATGTCATACACACCTAACAAACACACGCAGGGAACAACAGACTCATCAACTACAACCTACTACATACCTCCTACATGTTCTATAGTATTCATCTTCAGGGCTAGACTTTGAAACCTCGGTGGAAAATGTAATAACTGGTGCAAAAAAGGAAATCATCTACACCTAGGTAGGTATATAGTTGTCTATTTTCTAACTGGTAAAAAATTACAAAATTATTTGGATAGATATGTTTTCTAATTTAGAAATATATTATTATAATGCACATAGAAGAAATATATAGGTAGGTACTTACAATTATTTTAATAACCGTCTTAATTTGCATTTTATTTCAAACTAGACGTTGCTCGCGACTTCGTCCGCGATCCTTTCTCGATAATTAATGGACTATCCAAAACTAATATAGAATTAGATATATCACATAATTACCTATGTATACCTAACCTAATGTAGAAATTATATTTCATGAAAATACCTATATTTAGGTAGGTATAAGACATTGTAAACTATAGTAGGTAGTAGGTACCTACCTACCTACCTAGTGAATTAGTTTGTAATTTAATAACGTAAAAGTAAAAAGGTAACTCACGATCGTGGTTCGTGACCAAAAATACATTTGTCAAAACCGAAGGGAAGTGATAGTAGGGTGACCACGCATTCACTACTTACATGTAATGTAATTCATAATAATATTGAAAATGGAACTGGTCGATCATTATCACGGTCATTACACCGTCCCCTACCTACGCTAGGAGTTATTTTTGTGGGCATTATTTCGTCATTATATTTCTCTTCTATTTTCTTACATAACTAACTTTGACTATTACCACTATTACCTACCTTTTATACAACCTTTTACTCTTACTTATTTTATACCGACTGGCGTTGGCGCCCGCGACTTCGTCCGCGTGATTAAAGTAGCCTATTTTTGAATATTCTGACATTTAATAAGCAATCTATTTTTGATTCAGTGGTAAGTAAAATGCAGTGGTAAAAATTATTGATTTAGCTCGAAAATATATAGATATGAATACCTACAGATTTTACGGTTAAGAACATTAATACCTATTAACAAGTTCACTCAATAATAAAATATATATTACGAAAACAGGAAAATAAATTATCGTTTTTCGAGTCGTTACTGAAAATATTTTACTCACGAATTTTTTTTTTAAAAATAAGCAATAATATTAAGAAGATTATTTTACGGCAATTTTTTCTCAGAACAGTATTTTTTTTCGCGAAAAGCGCTCTTCTCAGTTTGCTTCAGTAGGCTGTGTTTTCAAACTGTGTCGCTTTCGTTGCCTTAAAAAATTTTTATCCATTGAAAATATATACATTACTGTTATTACGTATTCGTAATTAATTACAAAAATAAATCCGTAAACATTAGGTAATTGTAGTTTGTTTTATACCTGTAAATATTTGTTTTTAGCGGCTACGGTACGCGCAGAGTATACTTACAAAGACCTAACACTGCGCTCGAATGTCCTGTGGCCTTCAATGAACTATCAAATGAACCATCAACCAGCCTCCCAACCGTGACATAAAAATATGATAAAAATTGTTAACAAAATAGTAGCTACATTTTTATTTATTTGTTCAATATAGTTTTGTGATTCAATGAGTCCAATTAAATATTCAACAAGGCATGCTCTCTCGTGCACGGTCCAGTTAAAAAAACATTACAGCATCCAAAATATGTTTTGATAGTCATCCCGTCCAGAGACAAACAGGATTCGTCACAATGGCCGTACGTGACCACAGACAATAACGAAATACTTATAAGTAGACATAAATTTACAATACCATAAAGTTTCGGCCACTCAAGTAGCCACACCGGTCGCTTTGAATTTGGATATCAATAACTTTTGTGTAATCAGCTGGTCAGTTTTTGAAGAATATACCAGTTCATCATTTTTAAAATAACATCTACCTACTTACTACATTTTTATTTAAATACCTACCTACTAGATAGGTACACGCTCCCGGCTTCAACCGGGTTCAAAATGAAAACCATCCTATCTTTTAAGTGGATCAAAATACACATAGGTATCAAAATACACCTAGTTACGAAGTTTTTCAAAATCGGTTCAGTAGTTTAGGCACAGATTACTAATTAGGAGTTCATTGGCGTCAAACATCGTGACACGTATTAATTTTTATATATAGATATATAAGCTACGAATACAAAAAAAAAATACAAATACAAAATACAAAATAATTTATTTACCAAAAATTATGCCAAATTTTTTTTTGTATTTTTTTTGTACGAATAAATAATACTCTATATACCTACCTAAGGTATAAGTATACCTATATAAACGCAAAGAATAATTGTATAAATGAAATTCATATATCAACGTGAGAACAAGTATTTATTGCTCAGTAAATTCACAATACAAAGAAATATATTTCACTGTTACTAACCTTAATGCACACTTCGCAACGACTCGTTCTTAACTAACTGCAAAAGCAGGAAACTGGAAAATGGCCGATATTCCGTATCGAAACGATGTCAATGTCACGTCAAGTTTGACATAAGATAGACTAATTCTCTACGTCCAGAAATGTTATTAAACAATAGAGTACTAAATATTAATAACGATCCGTTACAGTCGGCCATCCTCCAGAAACGAGTCCCTTCGTTTCTAGTAATTGAGAACTCACTTTATTACTATAGCTCTAAACTCTTTAACAATCGCAAAATGTAAACAAGTCGAGGACAATTATATGCATCTAATAACCAATATTTATATAATTAATAACTAATCTATTATTAACCCATCAAATTCATCATATTCATTGTATTCATCATATTGCATCATTATATATAATTATTTATATCACTTAAGTTATATTACTTGATATTTATGTAATTAATAACTAATCTAATATTAACCCAATTATATTCATCATATTCGAAGTATTCATCATATTGCAGCGTTATATATAATTATTTATATCACTTAAGTTATATTACTTGATAATACAATTAATAGATCGGACCTAACTATAGCCATGCTTTGTGATAACTACTTCCTTCGTTATCACTCCGCATCAACTGCGATGTCCCAAGCCACTCATGGGCGGCGAGTTCATACGCCAATCAAGCCCGACTCGAAACACCCTCGCTCAATCTACTCTATAGCCGTGCTTTGTGATAACTACTTCCTTCGTTATCACTCGGCAACGGCTGCGATGTCCCAAGCCACTCATGGGCGGCGAGTTCATACGCCAATCAAGCCCGACTCGAAACACCCTCGCTCAATCTACTCTATAGCCGTGCTTTGTGATAACTACTTCCTTCGTTATCACTCGGCAACGGCTGCGATGTCCCAAGCCACTCATGGGCGGCGAGTTCATACGCCAATCAAGCCCGACTCGAAACACCCTCGCTTCCTCACTTTTAATCACTTTCACATTAGTTAGAATCGTGGTAATTATCTCATGTTATCATTACATTATCAGTAAATATGCTTATTAGGTCAATCAATAGACAAGCCATAGTAATAGCTTAATAACTAATTTCAATATCACATAATTAATCTCTAAGGTCAATATCATTATTAATACTTCCTCACTTTGAATCACTTTTACATTAGTTAGAATCGTGGTAATTATCTCATGTCATCTTTACATTATCAGTAAATATGCTAATCGGTCAATCAATAGACAAGCCATAGTAATAGCTAATAACTAATTTCAATATCACATAATGAATCTCTAATATCAATATCATTATTAATAATATCTTACTATTTTAAGTTACTATAGTCAATTAGTCATCGTTATCGTCACTCGAAGAGCAAGCAGGGGCGTTGAAACTCGTCCAAGGAAATATTTTAGCAATGGCCACAACCGTCTCATATTTTGCAAAATCTTTATAGTTGTTTTATAGTTATCATATAATAAACCATTCCTACTCATAAATACCATCAAGAAGCTATTACAATGCCAATTAGACATATACAAGTAAGCTTAGTGCTTCTATATAACCAATTATCCTTATTATCGCTGTGAACTTGCTGTTATATAATCAATCACCCTATAAGTAGCACTCGAATATCTACAAAAGTGTTTGGCGTTTATAGAAACAAAAGTAAAAACATTATAAATGGCGATAAATATTACGATTAAAGTTATACAGTACGTCATTTTGTACGTCATAAAGAAAATCAACTTGGGAAAGCTTCTTCATCGCAAATATACTTAGGTAAGTTTTATGTCAAATTTTTTTTATATATGTTCATTCAATTCTTTATTTTTACGACAGTAAAATTATAATTTCTTATATCATTTCCGCTATAAGTAAAATTAGCCCTTTTATTGCTTTTTTAAGACATATAGAAGTTGTTGGGATGAATATGGTCAACCATATTGAATGCGAGTTTAGGGTTCCGTCATCTGAAGCAAAACATTGTTTTGTCAGGTTTTAATATAATTCAAAACTCAACTTTTTTTTTTAGCAGCATGATGGTAATTATTAATGTAGACAATTTCCTTAAAAAATAATTTCCAACAATTATTCACAGAAGTGAGATAGATGGCCTTGGGATATTCACACATTTTATATTAAAACAATTCAAACAATTGAAAATACTTTTATCATTGTACCTATCTCTTTGTAGTCATTTTTAAAACAAACTAAAAGCATATTACAATACAAATTAAAGACAGTTTACTGATCAAGGATGAGATACTTTTTTTTAAAAATAACTATTTAAGTTCAACAAGTTCAAAAAAACACAATAGTCATATACAAACTCTGTATTATGGTTTGATAATCAAAGTATAAATATATATATGTATCTGTTGACAATTATGATTGGTTTTATTTTATCCACTAAAGTTTCAGTTACAGAAAATATGAATTACAATTAATGCTAGCTACATGTTCCAATGGTTTATTTCCTTGCCTTAATAACCTTTTAATCATGAATAGTTTATTTTCAAACAGATACGCATTTAAATTCTGAAGTATACCTAATCGCCTTACTTTGTCAAAATATGTGACAAGTTGTGCACATTATTAACTCTGTGCGTAGTTCGATTCATATCGAATCATTATTTAAAATAAATCACCAATTGTTACCATATATTTTTTTTTAGTTTAGTATATTTTTTTTTCTCTTTTCTAATACTAAAAGTTTTATCAATTATAGATTATCATTTTTTTTTTATTGTCTTGGTATTTTGTTTTTGATACTTTACATTTTATTTAGTTTCGGTTATTGATGTAAATTGTTTACTTTTGATTATTATTTTTTGGAATTCTTTTGAATTCTTCGACTCTTTTAACTTAGGACAATTAGTTGAGTCATGACTCAGATAGTTGCAGTTGGTACATTTTATTATGGGTTTAGGGCACTCAAAACTGAGATGCCCAACACTATGGCAATTAAAGCACGTAACGGGACCTCTTACGTTAATGTTTTTATTTGGAACGCTATCTTCCGACGAGCTAACGTTAGTGTAGGTATTTCCAGGACGTTTATCCCGACCTAAATCTCTTTGAAAATCCGACTGGTTTTTGTTATGGAATTTAATGGTTTTAAAGAATTCGAGTACGTCTTCAGGTTTATCAAATTTGGCTGCTTGAGCGCCTACTCGTACACCCCTATCATCGATGCCATAGAGTAAACAATCCACTGCTTGCTTTCCGAACATTTTAAACCTATTCAATAGGTTTATTTTTGCAAAATAGTAAAGTTCAAAGGATTCACCAGGGCGTACCCTTCTATTAAGCTTGTCGGTCAGTAATTCTGCGTAATTCTCAGTTGCAGGGAATGATTCTTTAAGCATAGATTTCCATTCTGTCCAACTATGTTTAATAGTGGGCAAACCCTAGTACCACGTCTTAGCAAGGCCGGTGAGCTTAGGCAGGGCATAGTGGATCGTTTGCTTGCTAGTCCAATCATAGATCTCTGAACATTCGTCAACCTTATCAAGCCAAATGTTGATGGTTTGCTCTTTTGATAAGGGGTCAAACTCAGGGATCACGTTATTTAAGGTGCTAAACGATTCACGATCTCCTGCCTTTGATTTTAACACATTTAAAAAGTCCTCAAAAAGATCTATCGTCATTAATCTAGGTTGCTTATGGTCAACAGATGGTGATTTCTGTTTCTCTGGTGGTACCAGAGAACGGTCTCTATTTCGACAGGCACGAGCTTCAGGTGTAAGACGCCTGTGAGATAATTGACTACGTTCACGCTCAATCAATCTCTCACGCTCCCTAAATACCTCATTTTCAAGCGTATTCAATCGTTTCATTTCCCGCAGTGTGGTTGAGCTGCAGCTCCGGTTGCAACTGGAACGCTGATCACGTGTATCACTGCGCTCTCGAGGCGATGGCACCGGCGGCCTGTCATCACGATGACTGCCACTGCCTTGTCCGCCTTCTCGCAGGTCCCGACTATGGCTCCGGGATGCATTGTACCGGCGGCGTTTCCTACCCGTTTCAGATTCTCGTTCATTCATGTCTCTGAAACTTAGAACATCGTCTTAACGTATTTGTAGATATAACCAGAAGAAGGATCCAAAGAAAAAAGAAAATATTAATCCGTTCGCATCTTCAAATTTGACAGCTATTTTTTTAATAAAATAAAAAAAACTACCTATCCCTTTTTTATATTAAACTACTTATACGTTCATATTTCAGATTTTAAGTAAGACTATTGTGCTGTGATAAAATTAAAAATACATATTTAATTCATTAGCTAATCGAAATCGACCGTATACTGGAGAAAACAAAATTAAAGATAATAAAATTAAAACTTGGCTTTAATTTTTTTATTATAGTGTCTCTTAAAACTCATATTTCATTTATAATTGTTATTAATATTTTATTTTTATATACTTTATCAACAAAATTTCAACAATTTCATACCATACTCATACGACTCATAAGTGTTTTCACGTTGATTTTTGTAAAAATCTAATATGAAATGTATCAATTAATAAACATCAAAGGCGTGGGGTAGTATTACAAACGAATCGTTTGTTCACGATCACACTTCTGAGATATAAACGCAAAGAATAATTGTATAAATGAAATTCATATATCAACGTGAGAACAAGTATTTATTGCTCAGTAAATTCACAATACAAAGAAATATATTTCACTGTTACTAACCTTAATGCACACTTCGCAACGACTCGTTCTTAACTAACTGCAAAAGCAGGAAACTGGAAAATGGCCGATATTCCGTATCGAAACGATGTCAATGTCACGTCAAGTTTGACATAAGATAGACTAATTCTCTACGTCCAGAAATGTTATTAAACAATAGAGTACTAAATATTAATAACGATCCGTTACACCTATGTTATCAAAATACTGTTCAATTTGAAAAAAACCTGTAATTGTAATTAAACTTATAACCTGTAACTTATAAGCTCACTATAAAAATAACTAATTAGTCCAGTTATTTTATTTTACCATAATTATGTTAGTTAAGGCATTAGGTTAATATTGTTAGGTTGTTACTACCTGTCCTAGAGTAATTCATGAATCATGACATAAGTGTTATTAGTTAGTAGGTGCGGAAACAACATAGGCGTTTCCCTGCCTGGCGAAACGTTTATCTAAGTATTTTACAAGAAAATTTATGAAGCGTAGATACGCGAAGATAAACTTAGAATGTGTTTTATTCATGTGCATTACTTATTCACTCATTTGCATGTGTTTTTGAAATATTCATGAGGATTATTTGATCAGAAATGAGCAGCCATTTTTGTTTCTCTTACTATAAGGTACCTATTTAAAAATCATTGGTACCTATGCTAACTCGGGGCGGGTTCATCAGGGCGAAATTTCTTCAAGAGTTGAATCTATCTCTGTATGAATTCTTAAATTAATTAATTATAACTATAAAACATATTTAGTTACTTACTTATTGGAAAGTCATAGGTTCATATTTTCAACTTATAGGTACCTTACCTAGGTATCTTTCGGTTTTATATGGCACTCGAAAAACGATAATTTCAAACCGATATTTTTCAAAATCAAAGCAATAAAACAAGAGTTCTCATCAATAACAATACTTAGGTACTTTCAACTTTCAAGTATCGCTAACCATTTCTACATTCAGTAGGTACTTGTAGCGCCATCTAGTAGAATACTTGGCAACCAAAATTCTTCAGACATGCAAATAATGATCTATTTATTTCTAAAAAATATATTTCATATTACATCAGCATTGAAAAGTAAAATCTAAATTTATATGTAGGTACTTCTCATTGTGTACATCCATCTAAATTGTTTAAAACATTATACTTGGTTTTATACTTAACCTACATAAATATACAAATATACTTCACGATCACTACATATAAAGCAAAGTCGTCCGCCGCGTCTGTCTGTCTGTCTGTCTGTCCATATGTATGTTTAGATCTTTAAAACTACGCAACGGATTTTAATGCGGTTTTCACTAATAGATAGTGTGGTTCTCGAGGAAAGTTTTAGTACCTATATAATTTACAAAGTTACCGGGGCGAAGTCGCGGGCAGCCGCTAGTATTACATAAAATAGTATTATTAATATATATATTTTTGATGAAGGTAGATAAGGTACATTATATAACCAAGTCGAAAAATGTAGGTACCAGGATAGCTGTATAGATTTACCTATATTTAAACCTAAGTCAATTTGTCAACTTGTCAACAAAGTACCCACCCACTTTGAAAGAAATTAAAACCAATAGGTATGGAGATTCAATTAAAACTACGTTAATTTGTTGGAGGAGGCAAAACTATGCTCTTGTTCGCTCCTGTGTAAGCTCAGTAACGAGCTTTCTCCTCCCGTAGGTACTAACGAAGCCACTTCCGTGAGTGGCAGATGCCACTCATATACCTACTATGGAGACTTCTACAATGTCTAGCTTTATTTGAAGAATTTTTTTGACTTATCTCAATTAACTCACTGAGTAATCGATGAATTTGAATGTCTATTTTAATTTTAAAGATACTTTAGGACCTTAGAAAGATTTTGTTTTCGAGCTACTTTTGAAGCCTAACACGAAAATTTAAAGTCTTTAGGTATCACTCCACAAAGATTTTCCTTTGAATGCTTTTTATATGAATGTATTTTCATATACTTACCTAATTAGGTATAGCGTTCCGCCGTCGGCCACGCATGGAGTTAAAATTTTCAAAAATCATTTTTCAGCGGATGCTTATAAAATAAACTTATTTTCCAATTTTCAGCATTCTAGACTTGTAGGTATATTTCTGTGCATTAAAAATGTCTAATAATTATGTAACTATAAGTTCAAGTTAAAAATACATATAGACACATTTTATTAATCACCAAAGACAAGTACCTACCTACCTTCTAATAAAAATAAAAAATTGAGGTGCCGTCTAGGGTCGGTCATCTTAAGCGGACATGTCATCACGAACCAGAGTCAAATTGACTTCGTTAGTTGAAAACGGACACCGGGCGGGTGGCTGCCAGTGGGGATGAGGACAGAGGGAGAGACGGATAAACTGGGTAGTGGGTATGAGGGAAACCGTTGTTATACTTCATACTTCATCGTCATTAGGTACTTACACGTCATATAAAATATTCTGTCTATCTCAACTACAAAGTCATTGTACGGATATACCCATGTCTATAGAGAAATCTATAGATACTAATATTACTAGAGAGAAGATCTGTATGCTTGTAATGTAATGAATAAAGTCAAAAACTACTGGATCGATTTTAAAAATTCTTTCACCCACAGAAGGCTACGTTATTAGCAAGTAACATAACATGGGCTATATTTTATAAAGTTACGCGGATGAAGTCACGTGCAACAGCTAGTGTATTTTAAAGAGAAAAGATTTGTAGATATGTTTGTAATGTAATGAATAAAGTCAAAAACTACTGGATCGATTTTAAAAATTCTTTCACCCACAGAAGGCTACGTTATCAGCAAGTAACATAACATGGGCTATATTTTATAAAGTTACGCGGATGAAGTCACGTGCAACAGCTAGTGTATTTTAAAGAGAAAAGATTTGTAGATATGTTTGTAATGTAATGAATAAAGTCAAAAACTACTGGATCGATTTTAAAAATTCTTTCACCCACAGAAGGCTACGTTATCAGCAAGTAACATAACATGGGCTATATTTTATAAAGTTACGCGGATGAAGTCACGTGCAACAGCTAGTGTATTTTAAAGAGAAAAGATTTGTAGATATGTTTGTAATGTAATGAATAAAGTCAAAAACTACTGGATCGATTTTAAAAATTCTTTCACCTACAGAAAGCTATCTACGTTATCAGCGAGTAACATAGGCTATATTTTATAAAGTTACGCGGACAAAGTCGCGTGCAACAGCTTATACATAAAAATCCAGCACACGTACATTTATTTATATATTAGGTATACGAGGCATATTTCCCTTTTGCTCTTTTTTCGGCCTCATAGAACATAGAATAAAAACATAGAAGTTTTTAGAGGAATATATTTTTTTTTATTTACAAAATTTTTCTTTCTTATCTTCAATTGCGTTAATGTAGGTAATATTATAGGAAATTTAACTCAATAATAAACGAGTCAGTAACAATCGCATCTCCACCCCACAGCTGACAAAATGGCGTCACTATACAGAATCTCACATTAAATATACGATTTTTCTCCGTCCCCTGAGGCCGTAGAGTTCAAAATCCTATGAAAGCGTGACATAATTTCATTGCAATGTCATTACGCATGGTGTAACAAATTCTTTACAAATGTATAGTATATAGTCGGGTGTAAAATAACATTTTAAATAAATCTTTTTATAGGGGCGCTATAATAGGTAAGCATTACGAACTTGCACAATAGACGCACCCTCAGAACGAAATCAAAGTGCAAATTGACTTGCACAAGAGTAAATCGGACATTGTTTATCTGTCAATATTTTTTTGTTGATTATATTTTGAACATTAAATTTTACTAAGAATTCTTGTGATAATAATTTATTGTGATTCTTTATAAATCACTCACAAATTATTACTCATAGTTCCTCATATATTAATATACTTACTTCATTGCTTTAATTTAAAGCATAAATGTTTATCATTTTACTTTTTTTATGACTAAATAATTTTACAGAAAATACATTTTAATTTAGTTATTTAATACATAAATATATATAACACATAATACACAAATCCTCTTAAATATCTGTCTTTAAATTTTATTAGTAATATTTTTTATTAATATTTTTGTCTTGATGTTCTGTTCTCTCTTAAATGTAATATCTAGATATCTGTTGACACGCTTGTAGAATACCCATGCGTTAATCTTTTTTGGTACACTTAAAACTAATAGTCTCGATAATTGTTATTACCTAGGCGTTGACATATTTACATAAAGTAGATATGTCCGCAAAACTCGTTAGTAAGTAACGAATGTTCTCAAAACGAAGTTACACAGTCAAGTAGGTAACGAGTGGCCCCCACCATTGTATCCTAGTATAACACAGTTAGACATAGTACGTAACTCAGTAACGCGGTTACCGGCTGCCCGGCTGTGCATGCTAATGCTCATGCACTGAAAGAAAAAAAATCAACTCTTCGCCACCCGCCTCGTCAGTAAACTGAATTCCATTCCAGGGGGTCTATTCCGACTGTGTCATGCAGTTTTTAAATTTTCTGAACGCCGCTAATGAGTTTACAAGTAGCCTATTTCAGTTCCCGAGTTCGAGCTACTCATGTTAAAGTTTCATCAAAATAGGTTTAGTGGTTTAGCCACCCAAACGAATGATGTTGAATGAGTAATTAATTCTGAATTTTTATATTTTTATCTAATATAAAAACTTTTTTAAAACTTAGGTCTAATGTCTAAAATTACATTTAGATAGTATGTATGCATAAACCTAAAGCGTTATTTCGCTGAGCTTAATAATGAAAAGCTTTATACTTACCTAGTAAACTTCTCACATAGAAGGTAATTAGCAATGAAGTATATCTGAATATGTAGGTATATTAAAGAATATAATAATATATAAGTATCTACTTATATTGTAGTTAATAAGTGTATTGTATAATTAAAATAAATAAATTTTGCTTTAGTTTGAAAATAGCCCCCCAAATTTTTACTCATTTCAGTTTCCGAATTTGAATGCGCAGATTTTTTAAAACCCTCCGACCTCTTCCGGTATTTGAAGCAATATTTGCCGGTACCCACAACACTTTCAAATCATCTTTTCTGTACACAACGGGTAGGTCGAGTGAAATTTATGGAAATTTAAAAACGATTATGCAAACATTTTGCCACATGCTTCTTTTTGAACATCGAAATTCTTTTCAGATTAGACATTCAACTTTTAGGTGAATTATCATACTTACAGGTATAATTTTATATTTCATCATTAGCAGATAATTATGTCTACAAAAACTTTTTGTTTAACTGTATTTCATATTTCATACTCATTCATTCCATATATAAAAACTCTTTCATAATACACACTGCCAAGGATTGGAACTCCCTTCCGGCGTCTGTGTCTGCGCTCCCAGCTAAAGTAGGTATAACCTAAACCACAGATTAAATAACAGTTACCAAACCATTTTAAAGTTGGAGTGAATAGGGCATCTTCCCTGCACAGATAGATGCTAGTTAAGAGCAAACCTATTTTTAAAAATAATAATGAAAAAACTATATTGATTTAATATATTACTTATATTCTTTACAGAACTCCAGAATGAAAAACAGGATACCCACAGGAGAATGTGAGAAGTTATGTAGACATAAAGTAGATATCGGACATTATCCTCTAACTAGGATACAATAGCACACCGAAACATGTGCTGTTACTCAGAAATCTGAGAATAGTCTTCGGTCTTGGTCTCAGAAAAATCTCAGAATCTCAAACATACAGTTACTGCTATCCAGCTCTGTCTGTCCAGTTTATGACTCTGCCTTGCCATTACTTATTAATTAATTAATAATTAATTAACTAATTAATTAACTAATTAAAAGACAGAATGGTGTAACGCACATTTCTGTGTATTCTTCTCTTCTGTACTACTAATATAGGGTGCCGAGGTTATATCAACATTGAATGTGTCAAGGATGTGGTTGAATTTTAAAATATTGAGTGCAAATTGAATTCACAATCCCGTCTCCGGTGTAATTGTAAAATGAAACTTCGCTAATCGGATTTGGTTGACAAACGACACCACCACCAACTTAGGTGAATTACTTAGGTATATTAATTCTTACTATGCAATATACTATAGAGGGTGACCGAGCTTCGCTCGGGCCAATGAATTAAAGTTTTTTACATATAAGAAAAGAAAGTCTATGAAACATTATAGAAAACAAATTAATATAATAATAATAAATACTAATAATAAATCTGTAAGAGTAGGTATTGTATGTATGTACCTATGTTCCTCCATAACTCTTAAACGAATTAACTGATTTTCATGAAACTTGGTAGATCAACATTTAGACTTATACGGGACACAGGATAGGCTATTTTTTTCACGCGGACAAAGTCGCGGGCGCCAGCTAGTATTTTATAAAGTTACGCTCCCGAAGTCGCGTGCAACAGCCAGTAAAAAAATAAAATTGTGTCATCAACCTTAATAAGTTCTGTGTATGACTTCGTAAACTTTTATGTAGGAAGCTTCACATTTCGTGAAAAAGGTGCGGTCGTAACAAGACACCCCGGGCCAAGCCAGACGCATTATATCTTTATAATACGATAAATATCTCCATTTCAACATTCTATGCGAAGCGTTTATTTTATTAGAGACTTAGAAATACAGTTGCCATGTTATTGAAAAAATTAACAACAACAAAAATTATATGGGACAATTTGGTAACTAGACAAACCGAATCAGACAACCGATGGTTTTAGAAAAATATTTTAACATATTCTGTGGGTATATAAAAAATAATTTTTGGGGAATTTTTCTATAAATTGTCTATAAACTTTTTTTTAATCATACTGTCAGAACTCAGATTAGATACCTATTAGAACATAAACTTGGGTAGGTATTTATTTGGAAATATATACCCATGTGTTTTAAATGTAATTCTTCGAGAGTCTGTGCCTATTTACTTTTACAAGAGAGAGTATTTATAAATCGAGTCACGTGACGGGGCGTCTGTCGAGTGGCGCCCCCTGCCGCCCCCAGACTGCGATGTACCGACAATTTACATTACAATCCGGCACCGTATGTATTCTATGTTAATAGATCCTCGTGCACAATATTCCATTAACGGACTTCGGCCATATTTGATGATCGCCTGCTGCGCGTTGCGTTACCAATACAATCGTTACAAAAATAGTAACATGCAGATGCATGTAGCCAGCTAAATTAGAAGTTTAGATGTCCCAGAGGAAACCTTGAGTATTAGAAAGAGTTTAAAGCATAAAGTGTACCTATATTAAAGAATTATCCGTATACTTCCTTTCTTAATAATATAAATGCCAAAGTTTGTATGGATGTTTGTAACTCTTCCACGCAAAAACTAGTGACCCGATCACCATGAAATTTTGCATACACGTTGCCTGGGACATCAGAAAGGACATAGGTCACATAGGGTATATTTTATCCAGAACGCGGACAAAGTCGCGGGCACCAGCTAGTAAATTAATAAATAAATATTTATTTACACCAAACACAGTCATGTCTACAGGATCTTAGCCACAGAACAAAGTACTTAGGTAGGTACCTACCTATGTTTCAGCTGTCAAGGGCATGCAAATATTTGTTATTTGTTTTAAATAATTGTTAATTTTCTTATCTTTCTAAAAAATATATTTTCAGGAAAATTAAACACTAAAGCAAATTGTATAAAATAATTATAAGTTGCTATTATAAATATTCAGGCGATGTGAATATAACGAATATTTTTATATGATTTTTTCTTTTGGGAAAAGAAAAGATCTTTCTTTTTATACCTACTTGTTGTCCAAATAGGTTTTTTTAAAGGTAAATAAAATTTTATTACCTAAAAAACACCAATTAGGTACAATTTTTACATTATTGTTAGATTGTGTTAAAAATGCCATATTTTATAAAAAAAAATTAAATACATACACTCATTTCTATACCAAAAATTTATGTAATAGGTGAATAAAATTCATAACGAGCGTAGCCACGGAACTAGTTAGTATTAAAGTAAATACTTACTCGAAAGGATTTGAAAGAGAGTTCACTCGCGTATCCTTAAAGAGTTATAATCGATCATTGAGCGAGCAGATTTATTATTTTCAATGTCCGCGTCACCCGTTGGCTGATCGTTAGCCAGCGTGACTAGCCTTTTTACTGTTTGTCGTTATTATCCGTTGCGTCTAGTTGAGTGCCTCCCGTCTCGAAGCGACCTTAATTTGTTTTTAAATAAACCCTACACGCTTGTGTGTACACATCTCAAAGTTGAAACTTACAACATATAAATGCACTATTCATATGTGGATGTTTTGTTTTTATTCGAAAACGTGATAGCCTCTTTTCTGGTAGATGTCCTGTGATAACAAAGGCGAAACAATAATACAATATGTGCACACTTACTAATGCGTGAGAAAGCGATTCCACAGGGTAATGATGAACTTTTTTTATGTTAAGGTCGACAGACAGCACACAGACAGGCTGACGGTCTACTGAAACACGATCAGTAGGTACGTCTAAATGAATGCGAAATGCCACTACTGAATTCTGGTATATTCCCTCAAAATGATATGTGGTCTCTAAAGAGAAATAAGAGAATAAAGAGAAATTGTATGGGAATCCGCAGCGCCACCTAGTGGTTAACGTGTAGCATTCCCATACAACTTCACGTTTACGCGTTCGTTCGATGCATATGATTACGTTAGTATCTACTATTTAGTTTGTGCATATGATAGAGTAAAACTCGCATTAGGCACTCGGTTTTGCTTTCCACAGAGTATTTGAATTGTCTATGGCATTTGAAATTGTAGTCTGAAATTAATTTATCTGTGGCTTTTTATTCTTTATCATACTCTTTGCCCGTTCGGTTCGATGTGTTTATCTATCTATTCGTTTACTTCGAAAACGTTCGTTGATAAGTTCATGATATTGATAAGAACACTTTGTACGGAACGTCGATTCAATTTCAACATTGTTGTGTAGACCTTCGCGTTGTATCACACATTTGTAAGCGTAATAACTGCGCCTTATAACTTGACTAATGTCCAAAAAATGGGAGTCAAGAAACAAAAAGTGCTTCAAGTGATATCAGGTTGGCAAGCTGTGGAATTAATTGGAAAGTGCATATTCATAGGTCTATGGCAACTTTTAAAAATCGCGACTAAAAGGTTGTGGAAAGGACACAGGCGAAAACTCGCCAATAACTCGTCAATAGAACTTACTGTGGATTCGTCAATAGGAACACATTATTATATCAAAATTATGGTAAGTCAAGTGAATTAAGATTAAGACTTAAAAAAATTACTTGATTTATCGAGTTTAATGGTTGGGTTGTCAGTTTTTTTATTACTTATACTTTTCTAAATAATCATTTGTTAGGTAGTTGTAAAATTTTTGGGATACCTACTTTAACTTATTTTTTTAATGTAAGCAAAAAATACTTAAAACAAACACGTAGAATTTACGTTAGACCAATTTTGTCTTTCGCAATATTCCAAATGCCTCCTACCTAATAGTGTTTCTCTTTGTAAAACGATCAAAATTAGAAAGAAAATTTAAATAATAAAAGAATTCCTTTCCTTTCCTTTATATATTATTTTAATATTATTTTTGTATTTTTAATTAAGAAAAAAATTGTAATAAAGGACCAGATGAAAGTACATAATGTGAAAGTAGCTATATCCAGTGGCGCGATTCTAATTGCGTCATCTATGAATTATTTTAAGAACTAAATTGGAATTATTACCTACCCAATACTATCGACTTAATATTTTATATTTCCATTCAACACATTGTGGTCTTTTTGTATTTACTTAGTGGCAGGGGCAGGGCACACTGCTATTACTAAATAGTGACAGGCTCATAGTGGGCAAGTATGACAGCAGTAACCTTAATAGAATATGTGACGTAACAGATGCCATACCCCATATTCGCTTTTTTATATAAAAATACGCTGACGATCCACTTGATGGCAGGTAGCTACCGTCGCGTAGGTACTTAGGTATAATAACAGAAGCAACGCCACAGGTTCTGCAATAATGTGTGTAAGTAAAATTAAGGATAAGGGGATAAGAAATTTACTTTTTACTTAATGTTGCTCGTATTTATTAGCGACGATTGATTAGTCATTCTCCATCAAATAGATAGACCCTAATAAAAATCTAACTCTCCACTCCCAAGCAACACAATCACAATTTTAATAATAATCAAGTCAATTATTTATAAAAATATCAATTATTTTCAGGGTGTAAAATATCATTACGTAGAAATAGGCCCTAAATCGGGACAGATAGTTCTAGTCCTCGGTGATGCACCGGACAGCAGTAACTTGTGGTGTTCCAACTGGTGCAAGATCATCAGAGAGTTGGCAGACACGGGCTACCGCGTTATAAACTTAGATCTGAGAGGGACTGGAGGGAGCGAAGGTGGCCGCCGACGCGAACTGAGTCCGCCAAGAGCAGTTGAGGAGGTGGCAACCCTAATGGAAGCGTTAGGGGTGTCTCATAGCAATCCAGCGATTGTGATCGGCGTTGGCGTTGGTGGCATGCTTACTTGGTAAGAAATATTCTTTTAATTTTAAGGAGAACTAGCTGTTGCACGCGACTTCGTCCGCGTAAAATATAGCCTATGTTACTCCCTGACAATGTAGCTTTTCAACAGTGAAAGAATTTTTCAAATCGGTCCAGTAGTTTCAGAGCTTATTCAATTCAAACAAACAAACAATTCAAAAGAACAATATAATATTAGTATAGATAATAAGTGTCTTTTTAAATCAGAAGCTGACAGACAGTTCAAATTGATATTTTAACTGTCCTTTATACTTAAATGAGGTTAATAGATAAGCAGGTTTCTAAGAGATAATTAAGTTAATTGAAAGACAAGGGCAATACAGATAACTAAGTAACAAAAAGTTTTTCTACTACTTGTAAAATAAAAATTAGTACCTACCTACTTTAGGTAGGTATAGATACCGCAAGTCCACCTGATTAGCAATGATCGGGTGATTCCGTAAAGAATTACATAATTTGTTATTAGATTGATCTTGATCATGCAGGGTCCTTGCACTTGGCACGTTTATCATTACTTTGATAACGAGTCTCGCTAAATCGTACGATTCTATGACGCGTGAAATTAATTATTAATAATATTACGAAACATGCACATGGCGCACTTGTAAATGAATTGAAAAATATCTCAAAATCTGCTGTTAATCTCTCAGTCAGAGAAGATTTGCATTTTTGTTTCTAAGTATTTGCCTATTACTAATATTACAATAGAATTTTGCAGGTACATGAATATTCTTTTAGTAGTTTTTGCGCATTTATAACAATGAAATAGTAATTAAAAACCTGCAGAGCATCATTGCCGTCATAATGTAGGTGAAAAAGTACATGTCTTATTTTAATCTTAGGTCAATAGTGTAACAGCTACTGATAAGAATGCATAATAAATACGAACAATTATTTTTAGTAAGAGTAATCTATCACTTACTTACTATATGATGTTTTTGTGAGCGCCATTTGATAAACTGATTACGGTGCATATAATATTTTTTTTGAGATTATCGTTACCATTTTTAATTTATCAACTCGCTTAAAAAACGTAATGTGCCTAACCCTTGGGAACCTTGGGCCACGAAAACAAAGCTCGAAGCGAATTCGCTTTGCGCTAGTCAGCGTCGAACGTCATGATTGTAGTCATGTAAAGGTGACATGCGTTTACGTGAATTATCATATCATGCTGCATGCCGCATGATCATTTAGGGGCCGCTATACGATCATGCGTGTATGTCTATCATAGCTTGCAGGATGAAAAGAACTATCAATCAACTGCAAGCACGTATAGTTGCATGTTATTCACATCAATCAATAGAATTAAACGGTCATGCATGCATGATAGCACGTAACGCATGTCATGCTGCATGATCGTCTAGGGACACCAACACGGCGCTGCAAATTGCATCGAAATTTTTGACGCTCGACGCTGACGCTTACAGCGCTAAAAGCGAATACGCTTCGAGCGTTGGTTTCGTGGCCCAGCCTAAATCGTCGACAAACAAAATATGTATATGGAATAGAAAACTAAAAAAAAACAGTAAAAACTTGCCTTGGCTCTTTATTTAAAAAAAAAATAGTCCTTTAAAAAAATTATCATTACGAATAGACATCCTTCTCTTATCAATTCTTTAGTTGCGTGAGTTCAAAGTACAAAAATGTTATAAGATTTAGATTGCGTGAATCGTGAATGTTTTATGTGTCTAATATTAATATTTTTGCTTATATTACTTACTCATAATTCTTGGATTTTGTCATATCATGAGACTGCTGAGAAAGTGACGAGCAGTGGCATAAGGCATAGGCAGATAAAATATATAGGTA
Organism: Synanthedon tipuliformis; assembly: GCA_947623395.1. Classification (NCBI taxonomy): domain Eukaryota; kingdom Metazoa; phylum Arthropoda; class Insecta; order Lepidoptera; family Sesiidae; genus Synanthedon; species Synanthedon tipuliformis. The sequence continues at coordinate 10,054,210 of OX392418.1, read as the reverse complement.
CCTACAATAATATTAGTTAACAGATTTTTCTTTTTTATTCTAAGAAATTGTTGTATTTACCTGAAATATTTACGAGCCTCTTTTAAGGTGGAAAATTTAGGTATTAATACCTTTTAACGTCACTCCTTCTATCAGCCATTGAAAGTCCTGTCAAAATCGATCCAGTCGTTTCGGAGATAAGCTAGAACAAACATACACAGACAGACAAAAAAATTTAAAATTGTGTTTTTTGTTATTACGTGCCGTATAGTAAAAAGCAGTTATTTTGAAAACTAAGCGGTAGTGAAAATATTTTTTACTTGAATCTAAAGTAGATTGCTAGTGGTAGATAATTGTCAAATTACGTGGTCCACTGTACTACAAAGCAAATAGTAAATTGATAACAAAATGATTCATGGCTATTGAAAATCATTGATGACTGTCATTGACCGATTTTGATTATGTATTTAATTTGTTTACTCAGTCTGTTGTGAAATCTTAACTCCAAAATCGTCTCTTGATCATTATATTAGTATCCTTTTATTTTAATATCATAAATGCAAAAGTTTGTATGTCAGTTTCTCCATTACGCAAAAATAGCTAAACATATTTGAATGAAACTTGCCACACAACTAGTTTATTACCTAGATTAACAAAATAGGAAAAATAAGGATACTTTTTGTCCTGGGAAAATATTTATTTCTGGCTATTTACTTAATTTTAAGCTAACAAACTTACATCTGAAGAGTGAAGTCACTGACAAAATATATTAAATCAGAATAAAATCTTTGTATCAATTTCAGGTATTTAGTCCATTGTCAAGAAGCACTCGTCAGCAAGATGATCGTGATTGGAGCACCTCACCCGAATCTCTATTGGCAGTATCCACCGGCACCCTTTTGCAACAAAGCGTTATACTTTATACAGGTAAATAAAAAGTATATACCTAATACTTCATTATTCATTTACTAGCTGGCGCCCGCGACTTCGTCCGCGTGAAAAAAGTAGCCTATCTTGTGTCCCGTACGTCTAAATGTTTATCTACCAAGTTTCATGAAAATCAGTTAATTCCTTTAAGAGTTATGGAGGAACATATTATACATACATACATACATACATACATACAAAACCTACACTTACAGATTTATTATTAGTATTGATTATTCTTAGTTCGAGACGCATTTTTACATCCCAAATAATAACAAAACTTTGCGACGTCAAACTTGTGATTCTATCTATCGTATATTAAGTACTAGCTGCTGCCCGCGACTTCGCCCGCGTAACTTAGGTACTTATAAACCTTCCTCGAGAACCACTCTACCCATTAGTGAAAACCGCATTAAAATCCGTTGCGTAGTTTTAAAGATCTAAGCATACAAAGGGACATAGGGACAGAAAAAGCGACTTTGTTTTATACTATGTAGTGATGTACTTAGTTGTAATAATAACTTTGCGTCGTGACAAAAATCTCTGTCGATTTGTGTAACAAATAACCTACCTAAAATTGTAATATGGAGTTTCTCAAAAATGCAACCTCTTTTTTCATTGTCGGAGACAATACTTATCAAATCTGACCATTTCCCTTATTGTTTTTCATTTTTTCTCAAAATGAAGCCTCTCTTATACGCTTTTTTTCGAATATGTAACCACTGAGAGCAGGCAGGGCAGACCAACATAAATCATGTCGGGGACCACTCTAGAAAACAAAAAAAAATCTACACGTAATACTTTTCCTGTCACCTCTTAGAATAATTGATTATACTTAATAGTTTATTTTTATTTTCACTGTATCAGTAACATATAGCTATTATAAATAGCTTTTACATTTTCTTCTCGTTGTAGGTAGACTTGGTAGTTACTTTTAATGTTATGAAATAAATATAAAATATTTAGATACCAGTATAAATCAAATTAAGGAAATTTACACTAATTGTAATTAATTAGTGTAATTTTCCTTTAGCGTTGATAAAGCTATCCCAGAGTCCAGATGAATAATAGGTACCTATATAATTGCCAATAAGTTCTTATCTGGCAATTTTATAACATTAATTGTAAGAACCAATAATTCACTATTTACTGACAAAGTCCTTAGCAGGCCAATAAACTACCTTTAGGGCAACAATGATAAACAACAGCAATTAATTAAAAAGATAAAATAATAAAGTAATTGGATATTGTCTATTTTTAGTTTAGTCTTTAAAAATACTTACCTATGCATTTTAATAATTCCAAAATGTGTCATCGGATAATTCGAATGTTTGTTACTGAATCAATCGTTAACTGCGTAAAAGGTTTGGATGAAAGATAACACACATAGGTAGAGACCAAGTTAATACATAGGTAGATTACTTTCATCCCGTTAATTATTATCAATAGGATGATAATTTTTATTTTTAAGACAATTTGTTTTACAGACCGTATCAATCAATACTAATAATAAATCTGTAAATGTAGGTATAGTATGTATGTATGTATAATATTTATGTTCCTCCATAACTCCTGATTTTCATGAAACTTGGTAGATAAACATTTAGACGTACGGGACACAGGATAGGCTACTTTTTTCACGCGGACGCCAGCTAGTTTTATATAATTAGATAAGCGGGAATTTCTAATATTAAAGCTTCAAAAATATCATCTAATTTTAAGTGTATTCATCCATGTTCTCCTGTTACAGTGGCCATATTTTCCTGAGCAATGGTTGGCGGAGGGCGAACTGCAGGAGAGCGATGGAGCTCGATGGTCAAGTTCTAGGGCTTGCGACTGGAGTGGAGCGCTCAACTATGTTAGAGGCGCGGCGTGGTGGCGCATTCAAGACGGTAGCGGCGTCAGCGCACCTGCCTTGTTGGTTGGCGCGCGCACTTCGGCCGCACAGCTAGTAGGCAGCGCGCAATATTGCTCAGCAGCTACCCTGCGTCTAGTCGCCACTCCATCACCAGAAGACCCAGCCGTGCACCAGCTCATAACCGACTTCCTGCTTTGCAAAGACCGCTCAATAGATCAGGATAAGGAGCAGGAAAGACGCGGACTAGTAGGCCGTATGCTCGGCGCTGTGGCCGGCCGAGGACGGGAGTTAACCAACACGGTTCGTACATTTCACAGACTTCATTGACAATAGCGTAGATCTGGATCTGGGATGAACTTTCCATCTTACTAGTCCTATCCGTCGATTTAAGGATTTAAGGGTCAGATTTTTTTAAGGTCGACAGATAGGCATTTTATTTCACTGCTGTTTTTTTTAACTTTTATCATAAAAATAATTGTGCTTACTAACTTCATTATTTTATGACAAAGTAAGGTAAAAAATACTAAAAAATATATAATGAAAACTATTTTTTTTTTGTTTTAATTATTGTAGATCCGTCCACAATTTGTTACTTAAAAAACTCATTTATTTGTTTCAGATGTCACTTCAAAAGTTACTTCAGTAAGGGGTTTTATTGTTAAAAAAAATAATTAAATAAATGGTCAACTATAATACATTATTTTACCTATCTCATATTTTTGTGTAAATAAAATCGATATATAATAAATAATCTAATTAATAAGTTTAGATGTAAATATTTTTTTTATATAAAAAAGTTTGCTTACATATTTGAGTGAAATAAAAAACCCAGTTACAAGTGCGTACGCTTTTTATTATGCAAATATGCCCACAAAAAGCTAACCGTTTATAAATTTCTTTCACTATTAATTATAATAATTATATATAATAATATATTCACAAAAGTCAATAGTCCTCTAAACACTACTATTCTACATTAAAATTGTGCTCTCGAGTCAGAGCGCATTGAAGGAAGATTACTTTATCACATAGCCCATAATATTAAGGTCGGCTTTTCAATTCAATAAGATTTACTGTAGAAAGAAATCGCCATATGTAGTTACTCTTATAAAAACTTCATTGGGCTTAATTTCAAGAAATATGCATTCAACCGAATTATATCTTTAAAGCAACTTAAGGTCAGGTGTGTCGCGGATATTCGCATTGGCAAATGCGGATGCAGAAACGGAGTCCTAAATTTCGCATATTTTCTTAGTGAACTATGGACTTGTATCAGGTTTTTTAAATTTTTTATTTGAATTATTTCAATATTCTAGTAAAAGGTACATTTTTTACACAGTAAAAAAAATTATTTACAAAAAATTTACAAAATCAATTATTGATTTCTGCTTCTCAAAATCAATATGAAACCTGCAAACGTCCGCGGATATTAAAAATTCTATTATTTTTTTTATTTAAAAAGAAATTACGGATATAATATCTGCGACTTGTTGCTATTTAACTGTTGAAACAATAAAGATGGCATATTAAAACTATGCATAACATAAATTTCGCGAAAAGCCCAATGAAGTTTGTGGCATTAGATTTTCTTTCACGTTAACAATGCACGAACATTAAAATTTTTTATAGTTTTATGTATCTTTCATGAATATCAATTTATTTGACTGTATTTATAGATACAATTACTTTGGAAAAAGAGAACTTAAATCATACAATTTCAAAAGGTATTCACTGGTAGCAGTAGCATTACATTACATTAAATGGTAACAATACGTCCATGATTTCACTGGTAGATATTCTTCACTTATATTTTATGGTCATATTTGACCAACACTGGCCAGCGCCTTTTTAGATAACAGTCTTATTGTAGTAATCTAGATTTGACAAGTGAAATTTCAAAATGAATTAATGCATTATAATTGAAGTACTGAAACTACAAAGTCCCAGTATAGTAAAGAGACACGGCATAAGAAATAAATATATACCTACCCTCATCTGTTATTTAATGTTGGCAAACATTATCTGGTAGATGAGATGATACTTACGTTGATAAATTGCGATTTTGTTGCCTTATTAAATCGCGTGCCGATGCTGTTCAATAAAATAAATTATAATTAACTCTCGCCATCCCTATCTGTCACATGGGGTGACGCACGCAACGTTTCTCTGTCACTCTCTCCACGCTCGTAATAAAAGCGTAATTATTAAATAACAGCTGAAGTTAAGGATATATATATTTAATGCCGGATCTTAGACAAATTTTGTCAATAGCTTATAATTATAATATACTACTAGACTTGCTGAGCGAAACGCAGAAATTGCGCATTTAGTTACAGGTAATTCTCAAACTCATATTGCGTAAGCGCCATATTTTCCATGGCGCTTAAGACCTTTTGGTCGCTAGCTTTAGCTTAAACTCTTGCCCCATATTTGACAAACAATCTGTTTCAATCACAAAGTCTAGTAGAATACAATATTAGTTCGATAAATTTTGTCTAGGTAATTATTCCATGCCCAAAATTTTGGCTAAGCATAAAAATAAATTTCCTGGCGCCTTCCAGTGACAGTAAAATGTACATTAACTCTTCCTTTGGGACAGTACTTTTGTATACCCAATATAAATCGCCACAATTTAATTAATAATTATAATACATATTCATTAATTTAAGGCTCATCAAGTAATTTAATAGTCCGAATAATTAATATAGAATAATAATGCAAGTAAAAAAAAAAGTAAAAATATAATATGCTATGCGACAAAAATGCACAACATATTTCTTCAAGTTTTCAAGTTTCTTCCAATAAGCGAACACGCGTTTTAAATACGTCACCACGATTTTCTAAGAAATACCTAATAGATATTACAATTTTCTAAGATAGTCACCGTCGACCGACTATATTATAGTACTAGATACACAATCAGCTACAAAAAAAAAACGTCCTCACACACTTGAACATTTGAGTGCGCTTTTGTATTAGCATAATTCGATCCGCCACATAACAGTGCTTATGTCGCTCAACGAGCTATGGAAAGGGCTATGCTCGGGGTTACACTGCGAGATCGAATCAGCAATAAGGAGATCCGTAGACGTACGAAAGTTACCGACATAAGCCGGCGGATCAGTAAGTTGAAGTGGCAGTGGGCAGAGCATTATAGTACGGAGAGACGACGGCCGCTGGGGCAGGAAGGTTCTCGAGTGGAGGGCACGGACTAGCAAGCGCAGCGTAGGACGTCCACGCGTCCACCCACAAGATGGACAGACGACCTAATAAGACCGCGGGTCAAGGCTATGTCCAGCAGTGGACGTCCTGCGGCTGAGATGATGATGATGATGATGATGATGATGATGATTATAATGATTATGATGATGACAGTGCCTATGTATGCGTTTTACAATATTACGACCTCGGTGTATAAGTTTTTTATTTTTTAAAAACTGTACTTATGTATTATAATTTTTTCTTATAATGCATTATGCCACTTTATATTGGGTTTTGTTTTGTATGAGAATGTGTATCTAGTATTATAGTCGATCGACGATAGTCACAGATATTGAAGTAAGATTTGCACTTATTTTCGTAACGGGACCACACAATAATGTAGGAGATTTTTTGAGATTCATTTAACTGGCTTTTTTTTTTATTTTGAATGTGTGATTTTCATTTTTTTTATTTTTTTTTTATATTTGATTTTATTGTGTTTTCGTATTAATTTTTTATAATCAACATCTTTATTTAAATATATATATATTATTTTATTTTGTTTATATGTGAATGAATCAAAGTATTAGATATTAGCCTGATAACTTGGGTTTGTATGCTGCAAGTTAGTCAATATTCATATAAGAATCCGCATATATAATAACGTTTTATATAATGCATATAAAACAAGAATTATAATTGAATTACAATTGAATAGAACAGAATAATTTCTGAATAAAATGTATAAAAAATGTGACTTGTATGTTACTTACAATATCTGTAACTAATCTTTTAAATTTAACTATAAATCACATTGCTGAAAACCTCTCGTATAGTATTACTTATTTTGTACACAAAGTAAAGTATTACAAAGTTTTGGAAAAATTTGGAAACCTTTGTGAAAATTGGTGAAATGAAAAAATCGAAATTTGGAAACCTTGTGGTATTTTTCCAAAAATTTTGACTACTGACGCTTTCAACATTGAGATCGGTCATAGACAACAAGTACATAATAAATATCGTTTAGTTAGGCCACAGAGAAAATTTTACAACAGCAAATATAGGCACACATCGTTATGTACAAATCGTAAGTATGTAAAATTGCAAAAAAAAAATTGTTTTATAAAAGCGAAGACTTATTAGTTTGTAAAGACGGTGAGATCTTTTGTTAGACAACATGAGTCACAAATTCAGTAGTACCTTTTATAATTTTTTTTTATTCAATAGTACTAAAGCAATTTTTTAATCTTTTTTTTTTAATATTATAGTTTTTTTTATTTGTTTTATTGCATCAACACAATATTGTACTATAATACTTTAAAAAATGAAATCATAATAAAAATCTTAATCGAATATAATGAACACTAATTGTTGACTAAGTTAATTAGTTAAGTATAAAAAAGCGCAATAAAAACCAAAGATCTCAAAACTTAAGTACGGATGGCAGTTAAGTTGAATATGATTATGAACCCTGTATATTTCAAAAAATAAAGTATTAAGTATATTAAAAATGCAAACCAAATCTTTTCTGGCAATATTTGTCCGCTTCGAGCATTTCGTTTAGAAAAATTATTGCAAATATGAATAATATCAAAAAATGTTAATATAATTAATGTTTCCTTTTACATACAGAAAAGAGTCTCAAGTTTAATTAGAAAAGTCACACAACACATGTTCTTAAAAGCTGTTTTTTTTGCCCAATTTTTTCATTTACTAGTGTCCGACCGAAGCTTCGGCTTCGGCTTCGGCCATCTTCGGCCAAAAAAAAACACCTTCAAGTCAAAGGTTTAGCTGAAGATTCCAAAATATATAAATAAATGTTATATAATTCACATTATTTCGAAATGTTATTATTTTTGACAATTAAATTGCAAGGTAATTTTTTTTTATCATATCTATATCAACTTGTAGACATGATTTAAATCATCATTTATATTATTAATTGTAGCTTGAAGTCAATCTAGAACAAAATTTCTTAGAGAGCTTTTAAGCCTTCGGCTTCGGCCAGAAATTGACCTTCGGTCGGACACTAAGCAATTGACATAATTATATACTTACTTACAAATAAATAACTTTACAATATAAATTACACAACTTATTAAAACATCTTACACGCTATATATTAATGGCACTGCATTTATTTTAGCTTCCAAGTCAAAACGGTATCTCGCTATAGAATCCGCTATAGTTTAATATACCTACTAAAAACACATGAAAGAAAACTTGAGAAAAGTTCGTAACTAAAAATCGAATAGTATTTCACGTTTCGAATTATAAATGCAATATTCGCTTTACAAAAAAATTCTACCTATAATATGTACAAGTGTATACAAAAAATGTATGTAAACGTGCAATTTCCTTTCACAATATTGGAATGATTGTGAAATCTGTCATCACTTGTTTGGCACAATTATCAAAATTTCAGTCGTTCAGTTAACAGGTATATCGGAACCATAGACATAATATAGAATGGACTGAGCAATACTGCATGAAAAATACCACTCTCTAGAAAGAGGAAGGCTGTAATAACGAAGACTGCGAAAAAACAGCTGCTGGCCGCACGATCGCTTTGTCTCTCTCACACTTTTCTGACCATATTTACCTACTTTACAGTAGGCAATAGGTAAGGCTCAATCTATGGTCAGAACCATAGACATATTGAATAGACTGAGCGTTCCATGTCCACTTGTAAAGTAAATTATAGGCGAAAGTGTGAGAGCAACGAATCGATCGCGAAGAAAAGGTATTGGCCGTACGATCGCTTTCTCTTTCTAGAGAGTGGTCAATTTCATGCGGGCATTGCTCAGACCATTCTCTATGTCTATGGTCAGAACACAACCCCTAAATTGCAAACTAAAAAAGTCTATACGGTGGTCTCTCCTCTGAACTCCGTATCAGAGACCGCTTCACTGATACAACTGTCACTGTCTGCGGGCTTCAGTGTGACGTCACTATTGACGGTGACGTCGAGCCCAGCAATAGCGGCCTGCCTATCCCTATCCCTATCCTTGTCTCTGCTCGTGATTTGAGTGTACAGTTCGTCCAATTCGCTTGCATACGAGACTGGACTAGAGCGGTTTACCTCGGGACAGCTGAGTGCAGGCGTGGGTACGTATTTCCCTAATTTCGGATTCGACTTTATCGTCTTCCAGCCGGGGTCGAAGTTCACATACTGACTCTCAATGTTCGAGACGTCCTCGTTGCTGAAACTAATCTCGTTGGGGCACATCGACGACGGCGAAGGGGCGTAAAGGCCGTGGCTTCGTATACTGACTTCTGACATTTGGTAATTGGGACAGTAAATGTCACTTTCATTTTCGAAACCCTGTTCGCTCGCATTCGTGCTACACGTCTCAAAGTCGTATGTCGTCTTTGCCATATAAAACTGTCCCTTGTCATCTAATTTCGATTCGGGACTCTGAAGTAAATTGTCCATTTCCCCCAAACCAGCGTCTTCCAAATTCTGTGGTATACTCCGACCGACATCGTCACTCTCCATGGTGCATTCCTCCGAAATGTCCTGCAGGGATTTGTCTATGCCGTCTTTTGTTTCGTTCTTGTTTGGCTGCAAATAGTCTATGTACTGTCCGAAACTTTCCGTGTCCGTTATTTCGTTGGTCGAGCACAAAGCGCTGTGAGTGTCCTGGAACGAGGTGACCTCGGAATGTGTATTGAGGGTTTGATCGGAGCATGTATGAGGCATTGCTATCTCCGAAGCAGAACTATATTCGAGGCTGCACTGTTGCGAAATAGTACGCATTTCTGGCTGTTCGCGTGTGTGACTGCGAAGACACTCTTCGGACGCGCTGCTCTGAGCGTTCAACTCCTTGGAAACCTTCGCTTTCACTATCTGATGTTGAGGCACCTGAGTTTCTGGGACATTTGTGTAAATATTCATAATCTGTCCTCGCCCGCCCTTGTTATCGTCCGTCTTAACCCACGACTTCCTATCCGACGAGTAATTCTTGTAATCCTTCATGTCGTCATCCAATATGTTGGGATCGAGGGTGTGACGGGTCTCCTTGATGCCGTTGTTGGTTCGTTCCACGTGCAAATTGGTGTTGTTAATCTTGGAGCCGGCGTTAATAATGCTGGCAACATTGTCGGCCGGTAACGACACGTGGGACTCCTCCTCGCAATCGCGTCTCGGCAGCTCGAAGCAATTCCTCCTAACGTTCTGACGTTGCTTCTTGAAAAACTTCTTGGCGACATTCATCTGATTCGGATTATAGAAAACCTCGGGACCTATCGAACCGTCCTCCTGATACGTCATCATAGAATTGTCCGATCTGTACTGCTGTCTGTGCAAAACGACCAGATTTATATTGTTCTTTCCGTTTGTGTTCTTCAAATGGTGGTCATTCTGTAATGTATGTCCGTTCAATTCGGCGCCGCCTTTGTAAGTGCCGCTGTTGTTCGTTTTAGAATTGGTCCTGTTTGAGCTTCGGCTGCCCGAGAGAGATCTATTATCGTTCGGTATCGAAAGTGCACCGGGAACTACCGGCTGGGCGGGAATTGTCGGAACTCCTGGTGGTAATCCCGGCTGATTGGCATCGAAAACGCTCCTATTCCTGCAACACTGCTTACTCTTTTGCAAGTAGCAATGCATCATAGACCACTGCGCTCTGACATCACTGCGCGCGATGCCATAAAAGAATAGTATAAAGGTGCCCAGAACTGTGGCGCACACCGCGTAAATTATACTACAAATGTCCTCCTGGTAAGGCAGGTACGCTGGAAGCGGCCTGTACACCGTTATAGCGCCGCAAGTCCACACCGACATGTACAGACACATAACTATGACTTGCGCGCGCAACTGAATTATGGGCGTGTGCTCCAAATCTTCCACCTCCGAATCGGCAGATTTTATGCTACGTCTTTCACCCTCTGTCGGCTGATTCGGTTCCCACATCTCCAAGTCTACATTCTCGGTAGCCTGTGTGCCTTCGGACAGTTGAACATTCACACTCCTTATGGTGCAGCGTATGAGCAGGAACAGAGCCAGCAGGAACAACAAAAGAATAGCTCCGGGCACGAATAATGCGCTCAACGCAGGCGCTGTGCTCAAAAAACACTGCGAATATCCGGCGTAATCTTTCAAATTCACCGCACCAGATATTCCGCACACTATCAAAGCTATACCCCATCCGACCAGATACAATCCGAGTATAGGTTTCTGTATTGGTACGTCCGGTGGGATTTCGTCTTCGGGCGTCCTTACTGGCCCGTGAGTCTTAGTCACCCATTTGTACATGTTGCTTGCGGAAACGCACATCCATAGTAGACACGATAGCGACAGATAGTGTATCATCAGACCTAGAATCTGACACAGCTTTATGTCTTCCGTCTGATAGATGCCCAGGGTGTACAGGAAACAGAGCAGGGCTATGGCGAGCCAAGTGTTGATGAGAGCGTGTTTGGACTTTCTCGACATTTGTATGGCGGGATAGCACATTGTGTATGTGAAGGTGGCGCAGGCGAGACACCCTATGAGGATGAGACTGCCCACGTAGACGGCGGGATGGGATACCTTGAACCTGGCGCCATCTGTCCTCGCCCCGTAAATGCCCGTCTCCACGTTTTGCAGTAGTCCAACATACGCCAGCTTCGTGCAGCTTATTATTATCATGTCGGACACAGCCCTCGATATCTTGCAATCTGTAAACACAATACATCGTCGTTGTTAAACCGAAATTTGATAACGGTACCTTTACCGTGAGTTATAATGACCACACTCGCTAGCGAGAACGTAAAATATTTATATGAGAAATTTTCAATTTGACATTGACAGTTTTGGCAAAATTTCTCGATGAACGGTTCAGTAGTTTTTGTGTGAAAAACAAACAAACAAACTCACATTCATATTTCTAATATTAGTAATATTTAGATATGAGAATAGACCCCCATCCATACGTACCCGTGCTGTTGTCCTGCCAGCGGCGAGAGGCGCGGTCCCAGACAGCGGCGCGCGCGTCCAACGCGGGCGGCGATCGCGCGCGCACCGTCGCTATAACCGGCTCCAGCAACTCCGACTCCACCGACACGTTCCCTGCAGCGAACAACATGTATATTGTAAAGGCCTTAGGGGAATCACCACTACTCACTGCTCACTGAAAGCCAGTACTCACTGAGATGGAACCCGAGCACGGGCGACGCGATCTCGACGGCGAGGTCGTCGCGGCGCGTGGTGCGGCCGTAGTAGTCCTTGGCGCGATGGGCGGGCGCTCGCTCGGTGTGGGGCGCGCGCGGGAACAGAGCCCCCGCCTCCCACACCGACACCACCAGCGTGAGCGGCTGCGCCCCCGCCCCCGCTCCGGCCGCGAACACCAGCGTGTGCGGGATCTGCAAATTAAGGTCGGATTTTTGTTTCTTGTTCGGTCGTGCAGAATTAATGTCGAAAATAAATTCATTTTAAAAAAAATTACACAAAGTATTATACATATATTTCAATTGAAATATTTTAAATTTGAAATCAAAATTTGTTTGAACTTCTATATTATTATCTAAACAAATTTTCCTTTCTTTTTGGCAAATGAGACATGTTAAAGCTTGTACCCACTACCTGCTACCTACTATTGCTAATTTCCAAGTCGCTGGCAGGGCGCAATGGCAACGAGTAACAATGATCAAAGTTAAGAGCATTGGGTGTGAGTTTGGAAATATCGATCAATTGGTCGATCGGTCGAGTGTTCGATCGAGCTCACCTGAACGCTAGCGTGTATGAACGCGTCGGAGACGGAGAACAGTGGCGCCACCGTCCTGTTGGTGGTGGTGCAGTGGAGGCGCGGGCGCTGCGCAGGCGTCGGCCGGCGTCGCGCGCTGTACCACACGCACGTCACGCCGCTGAAGCCCTCGTGCACCGGGAAACTCTCGATCGCCATATTCCTCTGTAAACACACACCATCCGTCCACTATAACTAATTCTCGAACTTTCTTTACAGAAAATGTACATTTATTTCCACACCCAATTGGGATGTAGGGTAGCAGCCTTTTTTATAACCTTAGGAAATCCTCAAGAGGATTTAAGGGTATTCAAGGGTATTCAAGAATACCCGGCAGTGTAGGGGGACACTGCGTGCGGGGTTATGCCGGATTCGTACCGGCTAAACGGCAAACAAAGACCAAACATAATATGTAATATTAAAGGAGCCTATATACTTTACATACCTATAACAAAAAATTTAAAGTAAAATTTGGAATTTGATTCACCTTATGGCCGCTAACATCTGTGATGTATGATGATATCTCCTCGGCCGCTTCCAGCATGTCTGTACACGAACCGTATAGAGTTTCCGCCTTCGACATCACCGATGGTGTTATGTTCATTGCCGAACTGATCACATCCAGTAGACTTGCACCTGGAAAATTACATAGGTACAATTATTTTAATAAATACTCATATAAAACTTTAATAAAATTTTAATTTTATAAACCATTGTGTATTGGGTGGAAACTAGCTTTTTGAGCAATTTCGCTTTCGTCCAAGGTGTCACACAATAAAGTCAATATTTGAAAAAAAAAAATCCTTTAAAACATTTATACATTTTTTCAAAATCAACAGATTATATTATATGATTATAAGTTGTATAATATCTTTTTACTTCAAGTCATGAGTATTAAATAAGGAAAAGCAATAAGCAAAATTGTAACTGTGCTATCGTGAGTTTATTTACGTAAGGAGGCAAAATAATTTCTCTTAATTTAAAATAAATTTAAAAGCATAAAAAACTCACCCAACTCTCTCTCCTCTGGTATGTACTGCATATAATTTCTTATGGCTTGAGCAATAAACATCACATCGTCCGGATCTACTATTTCCGCTACCGGATAAGTTTTCTCCTGAATCAACATTGCCAACCTTTCGGTTGCATTCAAGGCCGAGTACTGAACCAAACTGACATTCAACAATGCGAATTGCTGTAATAACTTAGTCACGTTGCTTATGTACGAACATTCAGTTGTGTTCGGAGCACCCCATGTCGCATTGCCAGTACACTGCCTGTATGCTACGCCTTCACCGCTAGCGCATGGGACTTCGGCACTATGGTTCACCAACAATTGAGGCCAAGAATACAACCCTTTATTGTCTATTGTATGATTCGTCATACAATATTCAGTGTTGTTCGATATTACCAGAATTTCAAGTGAAAAATTGTGCTTAATGTGATTCTGATCGCTGTAAATGCAGATCCATTTGCCGGTGTGATGGGTCGTTATGTTCGGAAAGAAGACTGTTGTCTCCGCTAGACCTTCCTCTTGCATGTCCATGCTTGTCACGTTGACATCACAGATTTCTAATGTTGGCAGCATTGGATGAGTCCACTTTAGTTCGTATTTAGCGAGAACTGATGCGAATGGAGCGTTACATGTCAATGTTAGGGAGTCCCCCTCAAAGACCACTTGATCGTGAGCGGGTTTCACAATCAAAGTTGTACTCGGTAAGACACTTTCACACGCCGACAAATCGAGAAATATTTTCAATTTGCGGACAGTTTTGTTGGCTATGTTTTCGGGGAATGCACATTTTGGATTACCCACAAGTTTAACGCTTGTATTTCTGGACCAATCGCCAACCCAGAGCATGTTGCAATCGCATATTAGTGGATTTTCTGTTATATCCCTGAAATAAATATTTCACCAATGTTAAGGATCTTGAATTTTAGATTATGTAACAGTTTATAAGATACAAGATGTGACACGTGGGTTAGACTGCTCTAAAATTCAACAGCCATGGTTATGGTTGATAACTTTATGGTGATCAATATGTGATCAATACTTATAAATGATTATAAACAATTTCAAATAAACAAAACATAGACTGCACTAACTAGTTTTATATAAATATGTAAGCTATTAGAGGAGCATAAACTTTCTATCAGATAAACTGTTTTCATATCCAACAAAAAAAATAATTGAAATCAATACTTACAGTTGTTTTAGTCCAACAAGGTAATGAAAAGTTCCAGCATTCAGTACAGAAATGTGATTCTGTGTCAAAATCAACCTCTCCAAGTTGACTAAGCCTTTAAACATCTCTTTGTAGATATTACTGATCTGGTTATAAGACAAGTCAAGCCTCTGTAGACTGGTCATGTTGTAAAATGCATCTGATTCTATTAAACTTATATGATTTCTGCTCAAATCCCTGTAATATTATTAAAAGTCAAGTAAGAATAAATAATCAGCCATTGTTTATTCCAAGAAAAAGAAAAAGACTAAGAAAAGCAATATGATAGATTGCAAATACAATTTGATTAAATTATCACTACTAAATAAAAAAAATTATTGTCTTAAAAAGTGAATTTGAAAACTTTATGGTGTAATATTATCAACATAAAAATTACAGGCAGAAATGTCTTAACTACCTATACAATTTAGATTTCCTTTTATTATTAAATTAAAAAATGTATTCTGCTTATAACTAATATATTACTTACAATTTTTGTAGATTGGGTAGATGCAGCTCTCGTGATAATGTTGAAATAGCATTCCCTGATAGATTTCTGTAAAAAAATGTAGTAACAAATTGTAATTCTTAATAATGATGAAAATCTTACACTTCTACATTGTGGGTCATTATTTATTTCATTTATATATAAGTATTTATTTATTATTATCTAGGATGTAATATTTATCTAAATATAAAATAATAATAATACATTTTAATATTATAATAATATAATTTTATATATGTTTCAGATATTTGCATATCTGCAAATGCAGGCCGCCTCCTTGATTTAGAATACAATTTAGATTTAGAATGCATTAATTTGCAATCATATCTGCATCTGCAATAATCAGTGTGTCTTCTTTGCAGATGAGGGTAGTCCATAATCTGGCAGATTTCCCCAGGATGAATTGTGAAATAGTTTTAATTTTTAAATTGTTACAATTTGATAATAACAGCTTGATTACTTAATAAGAATTTATTGAAATAATCAATTTCAGTAATTTGTTTCTGCATTAAAAACTAAAAATGCTTCCCGGGCATTTTGGGTTTCAGTCAAAATGGGAAATAGGTTGTTTGGGATTTGGTTGTAATGGACGGGAAGCTTAAAAATACTTGAAATTTGCATTTGCTGATGTGATCCTCTAAAAATCCATCCAGTTACAAATTCATTAAAAGAAAATATACTTTTTTAGTAGCAGGGCAAGGCAGTGAATTTTACAGTTATTTGAGCAGCCCATCTGGCGGCAGTAAATCTGCCAGATTATGGACTACCCTCATCTGCAAAGAAGACACACTGATTATTGCAGGTCAGAACCCATTTCCCTGTTCTTTCCCAAACCTTTATCCTTAATTCTACTATGTTCGGCAGAGCACAGATTGCTTGTGTTATAGGTGACGGTAGCGACTGCTAGTGGATCATCAGCTTGTCGGTCGACCTTAACATGAGAAATACTTAAAAATAAAACTACTCACAAGCTAACAATGCTAGTCCAAACATTTTTCAAGTCTATCTCCTTGAGTTCTGTAATCTGTATAGGTGTTCCGCCACACTTGAGTTTTAGCTGATCTCCGGGCAATAGTTCACCGGAGGCTCCATCGCCGGATCTATTACTCTTACATGAACACAATGACGGACAAAATCCAAATGTTCCCTGAACCCATAACACTATTATTACACCAAACACTGCCCACTTCATTGCGTCTAATTCCCATACAATTGTAATGAAATGTATGGCACTAAGCCAAATACAACCAAATACGAAAAGTAATCACATTTTCACAAAATATTTCGCTATAATTGTATCATTGTTGGAACTGCTAGGTCTTTTCGTTTTTATTAATTATAAACGTATAATCATAATCAAGTGCCCATTGAACATTTTTATTAAGTATGTTTAACCGCGGTGAAATTAAAAATAAACAACTTTACGATATGAACCTGAATAACCCCGATTTGTATAAATTTATATTTTCTGTATTTTGTAATTTTGTTTGACATTATAACACAGTGTTACCAAATATATACGAATATGAACCATAGATAATATGCAATAGCGTTTTATGATAATCCCTACCACTCTGGTAGTAAGTGTTTTCTACCATTCTGGCTCGGTGCGACAAGATTACATTTTTCTATTTTGTCGTCCCAAAAATATTTTGGAAAGCACGTAGTAAAATGAACATGAAAAAGTGATAAAATATATGAAATGAATGAAAAATGTAGATCACAATAATATAAATTGTGTAGAAAAAATAAATAACCATAATGTTTTAAAATGTATGAGTTCTTAAAAATCTTAATAAAATAAGCAAAAATTAAGCGAATTTTTGGATAAAGGCATGTTTCTACTACAATCATATTATAATATCTCTAACGTTTGGTAGGATTTCATTTGAAGCTGGCAATTTTCGGTAGATTTGTTAGAATTGACATATCTGGCCATGATATTTTTTTTCTAAATGTCAAATCATGTCATTTCCTTTTGATTAGTGGGCCGTCCGATTTATAATTTGTGTTTGTTTGGGAATAAATAAAACGCAATGATGGCTGAGGACGCTACAGCCGACGCAACGAGAAGACTAAACGTAAAAAAACAGACATTGGACGACGCGTACGCGGCGCCGGCAAACTTCTTGGAAATTGACGTGGTGAACCCCGTAACTTCTATGGGAGTTGGAAAGAAACGCTACACCGATTACGAAGTTCGCATGAGGGTATGCTCCGAACATCATCTATTATTAGCTGTTGATAATTTAATTAACAGTTGACTAGATTTTAGCACGATTTATACACATTTTTGTGGGCGTATCAGACCGTACATCACGTCATATCAGTAGGCTTGTTAAGTTGACATTTAATCTCTTCAAATTTACTTCCTGTTTTCAGACCAATCTTCCCGTATTTAAAGTAAAAGAATCCAGTGTAAGACGACGGTACAGTGATTTTGAATGGCTTAGAAACGAACTGGAAAGAGATAGTAAGGTATGTATGCGAATATGACGTTCTATGACAGTTATCAAATTTGTAAACTTTGCCTTATCAGCCTTATAAAAACATTTGTTTTGAACAGTCAATGAAAGCAAATCACATTAGTGATTAAAACAGTGTAATGTCAGTGAAACCTTAGTTTGTATTTGAGATTCTAGAAGGAATTATGTGCTGTTTATATGACTCATTAAGTATTTATGTAACAATGTTCTAATGCTTTGTCTTTAATGCAATTAAAGTAAGTACATTTCAGTTAGCAATACATCAAACAAAACGTATTTTATCACAAAAATATAATAAGATCCTTCCGACGTCATAATTGCCGCCCTATTATGTACTACTATAACTACAGTTATCTCTATACTATAATATATAATATCTCTTTATTCCATTGAATCATGGAATAGAGTAACTAATTACATTTGACAACAGATGGTCTACTTGATGATAAATGGCTACCATCACCTATAACACAAATTGCCAACCATAATAGGAAATAATAAGGCATTAGAAAGGAATGGGAAAATGGCTGTATATTTCAATTAGTCATGGAAATTTTAAGATATTACTTTTAAAAAGGATATAAGGATTATAAATTAATTTAGATTAACACATATTGAAAACAATAGAAATGATCCCCTTCATTATTTCATAATTGCAGATAGTGGTACCACCTCTACCCGGCAAAGCTTTAAAAAGACAGTTGCCATTCCGTGGTGATGATGGTATATTTGAAGAAGAGTTTATTGAAGATCGTAGAAAAGGTAAGAAAATATGTTTCAGAGTTATTGTAATGTTAAAAATTAATAAATCACTATATGCATGTACATATCTTTTCATAGTGTAAAATAATGTCGCTTCTCGCAGTTTGTCTGTCTGTCTGTAAGCTTAGTTTTTTAAACTGTGCAACAGATTTTATTGTAATTTTATTGTGACTTATTGAAAGAGCAATAAAGGAGGAAGCTACACGCTATACAACTAGCTACACGCTACCGGCTTTGCCCAGGTCATAATAGAAACTATCCTATCTTTTAAGTTGGATCAAATCACATATAGTTACAAAGTTTTATCAAAATCGTTTCAGTCCTTTAGGAGGTCATTGGCGTCAAACGTGTGACACGAAATTTTTATAATATATATAGAGATTTGCAAAAAAACGAGTGTTTGGACTCAATACAAAGTTGGGGGTTAAAATAAATAAAATAAATACCTTCACACATTCCACACAGCACCATCTAGTTCCACAATAAGCAACTAATGCTTGTATTATGGACACCAGACAGTTGATATACTATATAGATTACTTTTTTTTTTTGTAAATACATACATATTATAAATATAAAACATCCATGACTCAGGTGCAAAGGTAAAATGTTAACACAAACATTTGCCCTAGCAGGATTCGAACCAGCAACCGTTTGGTTAACAGCTAAGGTTACTAGCCAAACGTGTCATCATGGGGTTAGTTTATATTTTTAATTGTTGTATGTGCTTTTTTTGTAGGTTTGGAGGTGTTCATCAACAAGATAGCGGGCCACCCGTTGGCCCAAAACGAGAGGTGCCTTCATATGTTTCTCCAGGATACAACAATCGACAAGAACTATGTACCGGGCAAGATTCGAAACACATAATAGCCAAAGCGAGGTGCGAGTTTCAAACAAACTTTAACACAATTCCGCTCATATTAAAGATCACTTTCAATCAACTAGTTTTATATTTGTTTTTCACAAAGTCTGGTTCCACAGATGGGTTTGCAAAAGGTTTCCGATTTGATAAGGCAAAAAAATAGAACTTGTCCGTAACAGTCTTAATGCGAAGCGGAAGGTTTCTAGACTCTGATTTCTTTTCTCTTCTAAAGCCTCATTCTAAGAAAAAAGCAGTTAAAATACTTTTTGACAATCGGTTCAAATACCAATTTACAAAACTTTTATCCTTTGTAATTATAAAACAACCTGTAAGATTTTGTATATTTTTTTTTCTTTCCAAAAGTTGAGTATCAAAAATTTAAAAAAAAATACCCCTTCTGCTCGTCGCCATCTATGTGATCAGACCAGGCACGTTATTTATCACGTTCAAACAAACATACAGTTATAAATAATTTCATTTTTTTATTTTCTATATTATTAAAAAACAACTAACTAATGAGGATAAAGTTTTGAAAATTTCATGAGGACGTTTTGAAAAAAAAAAAAAAAACAAAACTCCCAGTGAATTAAATAATAAATAACCTTGTCACAAAAAAGTGTCTTATTTATAATTATTTAAATTTATTTATCGTTATTAATATGTGTATATATGTATGAGATAAATTGTTTTAAAGAAAGTGACTGCTATGACGGTTTAGCATGCAATAATATTCCGCTATGAAAAATAATAACAAAGGTTAATTAACGTATACAAGTAAACTCTATTTAAACACGGCATGGCATTCCACGGGATATATTTTTTAAAAATAAATACAACCTTTTTAAAAAAAAATAAACCTCTAAGTACTTCAAATTGAGTTAAAAAAAATTCGATAAAATCGGTACCTTGAGGAGATTACGGTTGAAGGATTGAAGCAATATAATAAAAAAAAAATTGTTAATAATATTTGTTTGCAATATCATTGCAATGAGAATGTTTTTTTTTAAATGTATTGATTATATTAATATTTATCTCGCCAGTAATTTTATCATATAATACATACATTTAGTTAAACTTAAGTTTTAGATTTAAATAAAAAATGTATTTCGTGTTAACTCATTACCACAATCTCACTGTTTTTTTTTTTTTATTTAATGTATGATAAATATATAATTTAATCATTGGTGTAATAAAATTATATATATATTTTTTAATTTATAACTCAATGGGGATAGATTTTGTTTGTAACGCTAATAAATGAGACTAGCATTTTTTTAAAATATTTTTACCATTTATTTCAACATATTCCCAACATTTTTAACATTTTCCCAGGCTATTTCAACAATTTCCCAAGCATTTTCTACATTTTCCTTAGGAATTTGCTTAGAAAAATGTTGAACTTGCTTAGGAAAATATTGAAAATGCTTGGGAAAATGTTGAAATTGACCGAAAAATGGTACATATCCTATTATCTATCTATTATTAAGTATATAAAGCAGCCTTATTGTTTGCGTTATTAGAAATATATTTGCCTTATCATCATCAATTAACTACAACTATGAACTTTATGGAACATTTAAAAATGACATATGCATAGAGCATGAACTCTGTCAATTAAAACCAACCAAACATCTGTAATTTAAAGAAAATGTGACTTTACGTCAACACATTGGAGTTTAAAATGAATAGTAGAACTTGGTCGTTACAGCCTCTTACCATCGACTCGCGAAGGCAAGATTCCGTTTTAGGCGTATTTTTCATGCGACGCAAATTCCATAGTTGTAGTACTTCGATGCTTATCATGCAATAGACAACTATAGTAAAGCCAAGGAGACGACGCAAAAAATGTAAACAAACCCCGCCCTCTGTCCCTTTCCCTCACACGAAGCGGCCGACGCTATCTGTTTCATAGTACAGGAAGCCATCTTAATCTTTGAAAGTATGTTTACATTATTTGCATTGTATCGTTGGCCTTGCTTTACAAGTATGTAGTCTTGTTTTGTTTTTTATTTTATATTATATAAAGCTGTCATTAAAATTGCGCAGTATATTTAATATTTTATCAAAGATTAGTCGAATTCGAATACAAGATGTGTTGTAATAATTAATGTAATTAGGATTTTACAAAAAAATAATATACTTACATGTTATAAATTTTCAAAGGAATTGTCCCGAGCAATATTAAAAAATAAATTGTATTAGTCTTTTAAATTCTCGTAAATATTGATGATAGTTTACTTTCCACAGTACGTTTAGTTGTATTTTTTTTTTAATTAGTAAATACTCTTATTTTTAATAATAAAAAAATATGTTACATCAAAATATCTAAAAAGATTTACCAATCTTGTGGTCGGGCTTTGATGTCTAGATTTCTTAATTATCTGGTGTCTAAAATCTATCATTTAAACCCAGAATTCGCCTTACTCCTTATATTCTAACCTCGTTGAGTATAATGTTAGTAACAATAATACATATGTGTTATATAATATAGGGTATATATTTCTTTTTTAATTTTTTTTCCACCTCAAGTAAAATGATGAACAAATGTACATTTTACTACAGTTAGATAGGAAAATAAAATATCACAAAATAGTAAAGAAACACACACACACACACACACATAGGTTCACACACATATATACATGAAAATAAGAATAGAAGAAAATTGTCATTTACTAACTTTATTTTTAAAAATAAGTTTATTTTTTTTTCTGTATAATTTTAACTATAATTTAAAATTTCAAGTATGTAATACCAAAATGAGAAGTCAAAAATTAAATTGCATTTTTGTATCGTTATAGACAAAATGTATGGACAACGTTATCTGACAGTTTTTTTTGTTTTTTTTTTTAATATTATAATATATATTTTTTATATATAAGTTAACATAGTTTATGAGCATAATCTGTCAGATAGTTTAACCATATTCTGCAATAGACCATTTGGTTGATGATCTTAAAGATCGCATATATATATATAATAGAAAAATTGTCATTATCTTAGCGTTTTTTTTTTTTTTTAATATTGATGTACATAATTGATGTTTCAAAAATATTTGATGCTCTTTCAATTGTAAGTAACTTTTGTTGTAATGTTTGATCAAATGACTGTTTTCTCGTTAAGAAGTTTTTTCACTGAGTAAGTACTATAGTCTAGTTCACATGTACCAAAATTACGACCATGGTGTCATTCGATTCGTATTGTCACTTAAAAAGTTTAAGGAAAGGTCCGAAAAGGGGTTGAAAAAAACTACAAAAGTTATAAACAAATGAGTGAAAAAAAAGTGGGGGTTTGTGTTTTTTTTAATATCTCGAAAAATATTCAAAATTTTCGAATTTTTAAAAATGATCCAAAAAGATCAACAAATTTGCTAAAATAAGTTAATTATGCATTTGTTAATTAATAACTTTTTCTAAGCTGAAACTTAACATAAAAAACCCCCGATAATTATCAAACTAAAACCCTAGTTTTTTTTTACTTAGTGAAGCTATTCTTAATAGCCTAATAATTATGATCACCGTTGCAAAAATTTAAAAAAAATTGTTTTACCACTTTTTTATTAACAATTTTCGGAGTATATAAAAATTCTACAAAAAATGGTACATGTGAACCAGACTACTAATATCATTAAAGGCAAAAAGCTTGTCATAAAGAAAATTGTTAATATTATAGAACCAATGTTTTTTTTTTTCAAATGTACATTCTAATGGTATTCAAACTTCAGTATGGTGATCCATTTAAAATTGAAGTAAAGTCTGTTAACTATATCGCCTTATCGTTTATGATGAAATACAAGTGAAAATACACATTTTAGAAGTAAAAGAAATAAATATCAAAATAATTTATTGGAAATTATATGAATATTTTGTTAAACATCAGTTAATTGGATAACATTGTAATATGTCATATTAGGTTAAAGAAAAATAAATTTGCTATCATGTCATTAAAGTGTTTAATTTGACCTCGAATTAGTTTTTGCTAGCTTTAAATTTTTGTGCATTACCTATGTCATAGGCATAGGTAGTAGTAATACAGCGATACATAGGCATAGGTAACAGTAATACAGCGATACTCTATATACATTACATATTCAAAATTCAAAAGTAAAACTATTTTTGGTAAAGATTGGCAGACAAGCTGTCGGACTCGGACCGCATAAAGCCTTGATATCCCTAGTGCTGATAACAGCACTCTGCTTTTCCGTAAGGAGGTTGTTATTGCCTCTTATGGGTTCTTCCAAATAAATTATACTATCCATACTAATGTTATAAATGTAAGTGTCTATCTGTTACATATCCAAAATTTTCTGTTAATATGTTATGTTAGTAGTAATTATTTTATACTCTTTCAAAACCAAAAATCTATGCCAAATTTTTGGCTGTCAGAAGACCGGGATGTGTCTTATGGTATCCATCCAGATTTAAATATTTGTATAAAATATTACTTAAAATATAATATTATAAGTAGATTAATAAAAGATGCAAAGTAAGGCGTTCGTAGGTATTTATTGAAAATTATTTAATAATATATATAAATCGTAAATTAACGTTGTATGTTTCAAAATGAAATAATAATATCAATTGTTTTTTTCTAAAATAAAGTTATCACATCACATCACATCACTAGTAAAAAACAAAGTCCCTTCCCGCTGTCTGTCTGTCCGTGTGTTAGTTAGATGCTTAGATCTTTAAAACTACGCAACGGATTTTAATGCGGTTTTAACTAATGGATAGAGTGGTTCTCGAGGAAGGTTTTAGTATATAATTTACAAAGTGACGCGGGCGAAGTCGCGGGCAGCAGCTAGCACCTAGTTCTTTTATTTTACGGTGGACTTCTTTGTCGACACATAGCAATAGGTAGTTATGTACCTAAATGCATCATCATAATAGTGTTTTGGATAGATATTAATTTAGACGCAAAGTTAATTTTGTGAAAATCTATTTCTTGAGAAGTTTCCCACAGAGTCATCCTGCCGCCATAATCTCTGTCCTCGGATCTCTATTTCTTCGCGCCAAGAATCTTGAGTTTTTCTAAAAGAGAATCACAATTATCTGGATTAACAATAACGTTTTTTTATATTTGAACTTTGTATAATATAACTGTATAATTTGTATAACTGTATATAATATTTAGAGCAAAAAAACCTTGTATATGAGAATTTTGAAGTTTTCGATTTTCGCAAGTTTGTACAAAAAAAATAATTAGCTGTGCTATGTTTAGCTGAGCGGTTTTCTTTTCTTTTCATTTTGTTTTCTTTATGTTATTGTTTTATTTTATTTTAATTTATTTTATAATAGGTAATCATTGTTTACGCCTATGTTATACTTCGTCTCAATTTCTAGTTTGTAGTTTATTTGTGTAATTGTGTATTCCTTAAAATTGCCTTATGTTATCTATACCAACTATACCTGTTGTAAGTTTTTTGTTTGTGCTATTGATGTACCTTTTGAAAAATAAATAAATTACGAATCAAGCGCCTATATAGGGGCACGACAACTCCTACGCAGTCTTTATGAAACTCGCATCACCTGCAGTTGTCGACAAGCGGACTCGTGTTTGGAAATATGTTCTGCAGAAGAAGTAAACACGGCAACGCCACCACAGATAGGAATTGTATCTGTTCAGCCGGCTGGTTAACACTCCGCCTGCGGTCCATCATGCTGAGCGGAGTGTATCCCATCATACGCTCCTTGTCGCCCTGCGAGACCCGTAATTTTTATTTTCTAAACCAACTGCCTTTATACTTTCCATTAAGGGCCGGTTCTTATAACCCAACAACGAATCGTTTTTGCCTACAAACGGTACTTATAGCCACGAGTCGTAAGGGTGACGCGTTCCTATATTCATCTACTTGTAGAAAACTTGTGGAACGCTTTGTTACAATCCGTTGTCGGAAAATGAAAACGAGTAGTTACTTGTAAACAGTGACGAATGGTAGATTATAGGAACCCGCTGTAAGCCGTTAAGCCCATTAACGGGAAGATCGCTTGCCTACCGTCAGCTTTGGGAAATTTCATTTGTACGTTAGATTAGAAGTAGGTAATCATCATTTGCCATTATTTCTCTAAGGGCCTCTTTCACCATCTGTCAAGTAGGCTAATCGTCATTTAAAGTTACCTGTCATTCATGCTGATATACCTTTGTTTGTATGGTAAAGGTCCCAAACATTAAAAAGAAAATAATAGGTAATAGAAAAATCGTCTATCGAAGGATGCACTAAAATGATTTCTAAAAGTAACTAATCAACACTTTACTTGTAGTTGGTGAAAGAAGCCTTCAAGAAAAAATTATAAAATTTACTTGTTCTAAAAAATAAGAATTCTAAACAAATTCTAAAATAAACAATAAGATAATATAATAATATATAATAACAAATAAGATAAGATAATAAGATGGTCTTTGATAAATAAGATGATGTTTGAAAATAAATTAATGATAAATTATTATGCGACAGTGTATTTACTTCTAAAAGTATAGCTAAGTACACCTTCTTCCTACTGTGATTTAAAATAAAAAAATAGGTATTAATATAATGTGACCTGTTCATAGAACTCCTCATAGACTGATTCGGCAATCGCCTTCGCTACTCCGAAAGGCTTGCAACAGCCCGACAAGTCGCTCGTTGTCATAAGAATTCCCTGTTCACATGATTAGTTTTTAATTCAAGACAGTAGGGGAAACATAGTCTTTATAATCTGTGGTAGAGGAACATGCGTATTGCAATTACAAAATCACTCATTAAGGACAATAATTAGAAATCAAAGAGTAGGTACTGCGTTTTGCTGTCCTTATT
Organism: Synanthedon tipuliformis; assembly: GCA_947623395.1. Classification (NCBI taxonomy): domain Eukaryota; kingdom Metazoa; phylum Arthropoda; class Insecta; order Lepidoptera; family Sesiidae; genus Synanthedon; species Synanthedon tipuliformis. The sequence continues at coordinate 10,027,887 of OX392418.1, read as the reverse complement.
TTACGTTTCATCCTTATCCTAGATATTTTACATATTTACGTAAAATAATTATGTAAAAATATTTCTACGTGACATTATTGCAAATCTATCTATCTACCTATATCACGTAATATCTATATACCTATATTCCGTGGTTTATTCATACTTAAATTTCCTTTTCTCATTTTAAACATTATATTGATGGCCCAAAAGAAAGTGTACTTAGTTTAAAGTTAAAACTCATCAAAGAAGTTTTAGAAATTTAGAAACTGGTATAACCTTGAGCAATTTCCTGTGCGAGTTCTCGGCCCAGTCGAAAGAGTGTTCCGTGATAAGGGGCGTGAGTTGCGCTCGAACTTGAAAGTATACCGCCAAATCGGTACACAGGATATTATATTTCATCTCTTCCATTATTCTGTCGCGGTCCATTTGAGGAATTTTGATCAGAATATTTTTATCCTGTAATCGGGAGTTAAAATTCAATAAATTTCAAAATAATAAAATAGAAAGAAAATAAGAAATCTAAATTTCTAATAAAGGAATGAAAGGAAGGTTTTCGTACTCCGACTTTACCTACACAATCATCTATCGTAATGTGACGTAACGTGAGTCTACACAGTAGGTACTTAGAGTGTGGTAAGAATACTGTGAAATGAATAATTAACTCACTTCAACAATCTTCTTTGCGAGGTAGTAATGGTGGTATTCCAGTGCAGAGGTCCGATACATGTCGGCGAGAGGATTCTTGCTCAGCGAGAGGAAATTGTTATTGTAGCCGGGATGGTCCAGGTCATGGCACAGACCTGCTAGCATCAGAGACACCGTCTAGAAGGCGTCTCAGCAAATTAATTAACGAGGAATTATCTTAAAATACCTACTTATAATCTTTAACTACTGCTTTAAAAATGAGAGAGAGAAAGAGTGTGGGTCTACGCTTCTCATTACCTACAGTTAGTTGACCTGAATCAATTTGGATTTATGGTCAAATTTTTTGGTATTCAGACTTGAACTTCTGGGCGATTTTTCTCAAAATTGTAATAAGCGATATTCGAGTATGTATGATACACATTCTAAAGTAGTTTAAGTAGTGTAGGAAGGTAGGGTATATCGTGACGCGAGATAGTTGTAGGTCAGAAGTTTCCAGAAGAATCGGCGGCGGATTTTTTTTTTTTCGAAATTCGGCTTTCGGTTTATCCTAGCAGAGGATTATTCCGATATAAAAACTAATGAGAGGTTTATTTTTGCTTGAATCATGTCGTCATCAGGCAAAAATTGTGAATCGGCCGATTGCTACCAATATTTCTCGAGATCCACTCAAAAAGCTGTCGCGATCGACCGTCTGAACACTTCTAGTCTTAGGTATTGTAAGTATATCTAATAAATTGTAGTTATTCATCACGGAACACATCTTTATCTATCTGTTCTATGGTATTCCCTGAAGGCCGTAAGTAATTCGTATCGCACACTATTCTGTATATACCTATCCTATCTGTATTATAGCGTTTTAGGAGTTTCACGAAGAGAAGCCACCTATAAGGAATGATGGTGTTCACAAATCTACTTTTAATTATGATTTTAAGTACCTCTACAAAGTCAAAGTATTCCTTGTTAGTAGTGAGTATCAGAAACATCGTGTGAGTGAAGCAGAAAGCGTGCTCGGCGTTATGGTATGGATTTTTTCGGTAACAACGCAACACTGTCAGAACGAATTCGGCCAAAGAATGCCTTTCGAAATTTCTCTCCGCAAACGTTTCCATGTACATATAACAAATGAGGCCCGGCATGTCTTCTTTGTTGCCCTCGCTTATGTGATATTCATATCTGAAACAATAACACTTAAGTCATCTATAAACTGCTATACTTAACTTATGTTATATCCGTACTAATATTATAAATGCCAAAGTTTGTATGGATGTTTGTAAATCTTTCACGCAAAAACTACTGAACCGATCACCATGAAATTTTGCATAGGTACACGTTGTCTGGGACAACAGAAAGGACATAGGGTACCTTTCACCCAGAACGCGGACGAAGTCGCGGGCACTAGCTAGTTTTCCCATAAGTTATACCTAAGTAGGTATGCTATGCTACATAACTAATGTAAAAGTCATACATATCTGAAACAATAATCACACTACGTCAAGTAGGTATATGTAGCTGCTACCAATGACTCCAAAAGCAATTTCAAATCCAAAATTTGAGACTAGATTTATAACGTCTACATTGTACCTAAATCTTCTTATCAGCCAAAACGTTCAGACTATAATACGTCATGGTGAGAAAAACCATCAATAACACTGATCCAAGTGGAAGGAGGCCGATTTACAAGATCAGAGAACCATAAGACCCAACCCAAATATCAAAACTGATGGATCCAAGATCCAAGAAACTATATGTGTGCTACCTGTTAAATGTAGGTATAGAAAGGGAAAGACAATTTTTTTTTATATAAGTCAAGGCAAGGCAAAGGCTTGGCCGCGATCTCACTTGATGTTAGGTGCAGATGCGGCCGAAGGTGGACCACGCTTACCTAGTAGAGGCCCATTTACCCTACGTTTGAAGACCCCGAGGTTGTAATTTTGTTAACAATTATAACCATTTTATAGTTTGGGATTGAAATGGGCAAAATAGATAGGTAAAAAGCTGTTAAATAAGTTTCCATTTTTTTTTCTGTTATACTTATTAGAAAATATTTTTTCTGTTTACCTCCCAAAGTTTTGCGATGGAAGCATAACGAAATTTGTGTCCAGGAGTTCATCCAAGTCGTGTCTGCAAGGCTTCAAGTGGCTGCGTAGAATTCCATTTAATACTTTGTTCAAATTCTCCTAAAACACACTTACGAATAAGCACTGACAAATCTTTTTTTTATTTGATTAGGAAATAATAATCTAATATTATATATTAGATTATTATTTGATTAATAAATAAGTATTATATTATTCGCATATTTTTAAATTAGTATAGGTACTCACGTGGTAATTTTTTTGCTGTTGCATATGATAGAAGTGGACAATCAGGGAGCAGTAACCGACAAATACATCAAATATCTTCCTGTCATCGGCGTTGAAAGGCTTCGCGTTTGATTTGTTCGTTAATTGTACTACACCTTTGAAATTTAAATTCATAAATTTTTATTTGTGGGGGATTAGAGTATCTATAGGTTAAGCTAGTTGGCAATATACTTTATGCTCTTATTCATAAACGTTCAATAGCAGCAAAACGTTCTATAAGTGTTTAATAACGCCTTCATAAGTTACTGAAGCATGGACCTTAGTGACCCTACTATAAGACTCTAATAAGGGAACAATTCAAGATGGCCGACTTAAAACAGCTGATTTCTGCATGACGTTTGATGTAGAGTTTGATATTGTTTAAAATAAATTCAGCTAACCAATGACTTTGTCCTTTTTCATGATCGGCGAGACAAGACAAGAGCGCACCACGTGACCCGTAGTTGGGTCCACCTCTTTTATGAATCGAGGGTTCTTGTACGCGTCCTGAATATTTAAAGCCTCTCCGGTGCGTGCCACTTCGCCGGCTGGTGTGAGCTCTTGACTTAAACTAAAATCGCATTAAAGATTTCGTTAGAAAAATCATAAGACTAACAACTAAAACAACTAACTTTTTTTAAAAAAAATAGAACTTTAAGTACTTAACATAAATACCCAATTTCCCTAATCTGCAGTAATATTATAAAGAGGAAAGATATTTTGATTGTTTGTTTGAATTGTATAGGCTCCGACACTACTGGGCCAATTTTAAAAATTCTTCCACCTATAGAAAGCTACGTTATCAGCGAGTAACATAGGCTATATTTTATAAAGTTACGCGGACGAAGTCGCATGCAACATCTAGCTATAAAATGAAGTCACTATTATTTTTGACTGTTTCTCCGCTAACTACTTCTAAACCACCCAAAGGCTTTTGATATTAATAGATTGTGTAGGTTTGAGTTAGAGGCATAGATTTAAGTATTACTATCTAATATCTACCGTTCCGTTATGTAGTGGAACTTGCAGTAAAACATTGAAAACTTGCGATACCGGGTGCAAGTCGCTAGTATTCTTTAATTCGATCATTTTTCTAAGTACCTAAGTATATAAATTGTTACATAAATAATTTCTTTTAAATACTTAGTCACTTACTTAATCTTAGTTCTCTTTTTGGGTATAGTTGTCCTCTCTGAAGTCCAACCGTCGTCCCACATGTCAGCGATTATATGATCTCCTACGTGGTCGTTGTCAATAATGTAAAAACTACTTCTCATAGCACCTATAAAGGTCTTTATGATTGCCTGTGAAAGGGAGCAAATGTTTTTCAAATAAGCCATGCGCACGCGGCGATGACAACAAAAAGTTATCGATACACATTTATTATATCAAATTTTTATTTACAAAAGGGTCTGACCATTCGGTTTCGGATTCAGATCGTAGCAGATCATTCAATATATAGGTAATTAGGTAGGTATATATGTACCTACCTACTTACTTGCTTAGTGAAAAAAACCTCAACAAGTAGGTATTTTTACTATCAGGAATACAATACTCAACAGATTTACGTATTACAGGAAATAACTGATTGTGCAAGAGCAATATAGATTTCAGTAAGAAAAAGCTAACTTGGAAATAAATGTAAAAACTTTTTAGTCAGAAGTTTTAGTTAGTCACCATTTCATTTCACCAACCAACAAACTTAAATTTATTTCACTTTGCTTATTTCAAGTTTTACAAAATAAAAATTGTCTTTGTTCATTCAATTAGGTAAGTACCCACTTGAGTTAGTCAACAATTATTATAGTGTGTTTAATTTTTATCAAATATATTCTTACTAGCTGCTGCACGCGACTTTGCCCGCGTAACTTTATAAAATATAGCCTAAAGCCTTCCTCGATAAATAATCTATCCAACACAAAAAGAATTTTTCAATTCGAACCAGTAGTTCCTGAGATTAGCGCGTTCAAACAAACAAACAAACTCTTCAGCTTTATATTAGTATAGATAATATCGTTATTTTTAAGGTAAAAATGAAAAGTTTACCAGCATGTCGGTAAGCATCGTGTCTATGGAAGCCAAATCGCAAAAGTATTTCTCCAGCAATTCTCTGAGTTCGTTGTTGAGGTGGCTCGTCTTCTGAAGAGTGGACCGTGCCTGAGCCTGGTGAGCAGCCGCTCCAGACCAACACGCCATGCACACAACTGTATATATCACATCCTAAAAATATTTTATACTGGTGAGTACTGGGTAAACCCATCTCGAATAGCAAAAAAAAATCTTTTTTTTTTGTTGCTCTTAGCCAACAACCAGCCGTGTAGCTAGGATGAGGGCTATGATGGAGCGAGCTCACCCAGAAGATGCCTATTCACTCGAACCTTAAAAAGTTTTTTGGTTTTGGGCAGGGAGTTCCAAACTATTATACTTAATTAGATAAAGTTTGTATGTTTGTGCCTATGTCTTTTTCAGTTTATAATATTAGTTCTTTATAAAATTATAAGTTCACTATAGCTGGTGCAAGCGACTTCTTCAGCGTTGAAAAATAAAAAATATAAGTATAAGCAATCTAACGCTTGTCCTCTTGTTGCTATAACATTTTGGCCAGGCGTTAGTTTATTATTTTATTTTAGATGATCCCTCGGGAACCAACCGTCCTTTTTTTCCTGGACAAAAGTATCGCCCCGGTTCAAAATACCTAATAACTATCCTATCTTTTAAGTTGGACCAAATTACACATACTTAGTTACGAAGTTTTATCTAAATCGGTTCATAAGTTTAAGAGTTCATTGGCGTCAAAATGGCGTCAAACGAGTGACATGAATTTTTTTTATAAAGGTTGCAGTTAACTAACATTGTCATAGATTTCCGAGAATGTTCTGTAAAGTTCTAAAACAGCGTAACAGTCTCCGTCTGGCTTAACGACTGGCATGCAAAGTGCTACTTTAGCGTCGATCCACTTGAGACCTTCAGAGAATCTCCTGTCTTTCTGTACATCTTCCAGATGCAAAAACTCTTTTGTCGCTGCCACGTGAGCTGCTGCCACTTTATTTTCCTCTGAAAAACACGATGCCACAGATTAAATAATAGACGATGCTTTATACGAGACTAGCGACCCGCCTCCGGCTTCTCGCGGATTTAATATTTTTTGTAAATCACACGAAGCTTCTTCATTTACCTGAAAACTGTATCAAAAACCATTGGCTGGTTTAGAATTTAGGGGAGAAAAAGGCATAGACATAGGCGGACAGAGAATTTATTTGATAATGTGCGCCTACCTTTCGGTTACATACTTATAATTATTATAGGTATAGAACTTGTATAGAAGATATACCTAACAATATCTTTCAAGATAGCATCATATCTATTACATTCAAAAGATTTCATTTCTTCGGTTTCTGAGATTAGCGTGAATGAACATCATGACACGTGATTTTTATACCTACTTATACTTTTTATATAAGCGGGTGGTGCGGGTGGTGCGGGCGGTGTCCAAGAGTCCGAAAATGAGTGTCATTTTAAAGACTAAATTGAAATTTTAAGAACTACATATTTACATATATGTAATTATGGTAGTAGAATAAATTGCACCTTACCAATGGGAATATTGACTTCATGTCTTTCTGGGTTAATAGTGTTTTGAGACATCAGCACTATCTCATTATTTAGTTTATTAACAATGTACACGAAACACCCTGTAAAATATTTCATTTCATTTAATTACCTAGGTATTTTCCGTTATTCTCATCTTTCTATCAAAAACTAAGTAGACAAAACTGTCCATCTACAACTTGTTCTTCAATGTCACTTTTTTGGTCCACTAATGAGCATAGGCTAGGCTAGACCATAGTTTTCCAAAAGGACCGGTAAGAAGCATACTCGCGAGTATTCTTAATCAGGCATGATAAGAGCTATCAGAGTTATAGGTACTTATCTATAATTTATACGTACTTAAGTAGTAACTGAATTGGTAAAACTATTTACCTTATTGAGATATATCAAGTAGGTATCTCAAAAGCTCTGTATTATACCTACTTACTTACCTTCAGAATCTATTATATTTAAGTTAAATATTTACCAGAACTTTTAGTGACAGCTCTTAAAACCATGGCTGTCTCATAAAAGAGCGAGTCAATGTCTACTACGTCGTCAAGAAATACATGAAATCGATTTATGTCCAAGTAAGTTTTCTCCTTTCTTTCTTCAACGCCGATTCCTTTTCTCTCTATCTGTGCGTAAGGCGCGATGACCCTCTTGGTCATTCTATCTAGTTTTTCCGGTGGCACTAGGTAATGCGACTGGACTTTGGATATTGTTTTCCTAGAAGACAACTCGTCCAATTGGCTAATTGCGTCCAATCTGCTTTTAGCCGATTTCACATTTTTCGGAAACGGTTCTGACATTGTTTATAAGAATTAAATTCGAACGATTGGAGATGAATTAGCCTAGATTTTATTGAAATTAAAACGCAAATGACAATTTATAATGACAGTGCTTGAACAATTATAAAAAAAATTAGTTTATGGTAAGCATCTACTGCAAATTTCGAGTTTTTCAGACACGAAGTTTCTCTACCTTTATTTATTGCTTATACGCAACTTATACGTAAGGTGATAAAAAAAAACCACACCATTGTGTAACTTTTATAATATATACCTACTGAGAAACTACAATATAAATATGTATTAACCAATGACTATGTTTTAACAAATATATTTTTATATATACTAGCGGTCTTAGCATCCGAGCAGCGCCACCTATCGGGTCCATTTATGAATCTTAGCACCCACTCAAACACTTCCATCAAAAATTTAAGTTCTGTAGTAAAGCTTGAGAAAAATCTTTTAATTTCAAATCCCCAAAAATTTGTTGCGCAATATTTAAATGGGTTGCGCTTATTTTGGTGAAAACTGTCTTAATTAAGAAATTTAATATAGTAGATATCTTGTATTTTAAAAACTAAAATTTTTTTTTGCTATGCTGAGAGAATTTCTATTCTCGAGGAATACTTTATGTAGCTGAAAGCTTTTCATTAAAAAATTAACTACTTAATTAATCAAAGTTATAAGAAAATCATTTATTTTATAAAAATAAAATATCAGTAGAGTCATTTAAAATAATGAATATTACACAGGAAATTTGCATAATTGTTTTTATTGATTTCAGTATCCTTATAAATAATTGTTAAAATTAACAAAATTACTTTAAATTCTTATCAATATTTTTCTTTTCCATCTACCTTTTTATTGCCTTTTTTACATTTCCCAAATGTTTCGTTTTGTCAAGGCCATGTAATGAGTTTTCTGTCCTTCTTGGGTGGCGGACAAAAATTTCTGGGTGGGGACTGAAAAAAAAAACGTAACAAATTAGAATTTACACTTTTAATATAGAGAGATAGAAAATCTCTGATTATTATTTGCAATTATTAATTTCGCAGCCCGGCAACCATCTTATAGAAGACCATTGTGAAAAACAGCACGTGTGCTTATGTGTTTCTGTAAGTGAGGATGCAAGAATCAATTTCCCTATCACTTCCCAATACCTTATCCTTTTAATGCTACTGTAGTTGGCAGTACACAGTTTCTTATGTATAAGACTGAAAAATAGACTTACAGAATCAACACTCATTCTCCTTTTACATCCTCTTTCGTCTTTGTTCACGAATAGAGGAGTATCTAATTTGATCCGTTTCATGTGTCCAGATAATAAGTCCGGTGGAGGTTTCAATCTGTCTGCATCATTCATAATCAATTTTCTACTCGGAGCACTTGATAATGTATTGAATTTTATTTTTTCAGGACTTGGTGGTCTGTTTTTGTTTAACAGCTTTCCTCTTCCAGAGTCTCTGTGTCTTCTCTGCCCATAAGGCAAACAGTAATGATGAAATATATCTAACAACTCTTCTCTGTTCAATGAAGCCATGTTCAATTTCAAATGTCTCTGTAATTGTAAACAAACATAATAAAATTATATATTGTTATGTAATGGGCAAACCAACATCAAATAATTTCAGGTTTGAAGTATGTATTAAACACTGAAAATGAATGTATGCAGAGGGTGGAGGAGCTTAATTAGAATGGGGTATGTCCAGCAGTTTATGCTTGTGGGCTGATGATGATGACGAAAAAGCCTTTTGCTCACAGAACATTGGAAGCAGAAACAGATTCTATGCAATGTTCCCCGATGTGATAAACTTGACTGGTTGAACAGATCAAGCATTGGATTTTTTTTGTTAAGGTCATCAGAAGGACAACTTAATGGTAGGTAGTTACGGTCGCCTGTGACATGCAACGCCAAAGGTACTGCAAGTGTGCTGCCGACAAGAGTAGGATTAAGGATAAGGAATTACTAAGGGATAGAGCAATGGGCTCTGGTATCCCTTACTCACACACGCACACACATCTCACACACACACACGCACACACATGCTGTTATTTCACGGTGGTCTTCTGTAAGGGAGTGGTTGCAGTCGCCAGACGGTCTGTCCAAATGACTGAAACGCAGTAAGTATGCCACTACTAAAGGATGAGCGTAAAACTGCAACTATGTTTGGCTGTAAAGGCAAAAATAAAATATTGTTTTGTTTAGAAAACCTACCTCTTGAATAATATAAATCAGTTGTTCGTTGGTTAAAAGCTCTGGATGTAAGAGCATGTCACACGGTATAGACATTATTATTCACATGTTCTGTTCAGTAATGTTACTTCATAATCTTAAATCTTCGTATATGTTCAGTATAAATATTTTATGTAAATAAATAAACCTTTAACTAATAACATTGAGAAGATAAATAACCGCGCACAGCATTTTTATTTTATTGTTTTCTTTTTGCATAACTTTTTATTTTTATCTCTAATTGTCAGTGTCAATGTCAGATCAGAACCATTCTTCTTCTTCTTAGGTTTAAAATGGCAATGCGGCTACAGATCAGAACCAATCCAGAACTGACTATAATAATTGACTAAATCACAGCCTAAAAAATATAAATTTTAACCCTTGTCATGTCATTGTTGCGTTTGTCTGTTTATTGAATGGCTAATAATTACAATATTTTTTCTCATTACTTTTTAGCAATAATGTTGCAACCTTAATATTTTTGTTTTGTTTACGATAGTTAATGCAGTTAAAGATAGTTATCATTCAAATATATGCTGCATCCTTATTGCTAGTATATTTAATGTTCTGTGGTTCGCTACTGCTATCAATGTCAGTGTCAGGCAGAATTTTCAGATATTCGAGGGAATCGTAAAGTCAATCAACCAAAAAATCAGTCAATCAGTTAGTCTGTCATGTAAGCAAGCTTCGTTCGATTGTTTGCTTTACTATTTCTATTCTAACGTTTTATTTTCGATTCAATTTGTACTCATAGATGCATTTTATTCAAAACAGTCAGCTTTATTTTATTGCTAAAATAGTTTCTATATTACCTCATTTGGTGCTTTTATGTTTAACAGACGTTCTTTGTAAATAATATTTTTATTTCTCACAATAATAAATAGTTACATGTTAAATAAACCTCGCATTTTTCAGTGTACATAAATTAGTGTTTATTTTTCACAGAATTTAATGAAAAGTGTTAGTTTAAAATAGAAATTGACAAGCAAATGCCATACATTTCTGTTAAAATTTCGATGACAAAATTCGATCGAAAAACTGTTGAAAAGCTGTGGGACTATGTTGTTACTCAGTGCCTTAGCGATTGGTATGGTTACTGGTTTACAGAACGCTACCACGGACACCACCACTACTGACACCGATGCATTGGACCTGCCCTCTACTACTCTGAAGCCTGAGATGGGTCTAATAGAGACTACGAGGACTCTTGGATCTCCTGTTAACGACGTCAACGTAACTTTACAAGAACGCCCGACCATGTGGGATATGTATTTGAACCACTGTTCAAAGTGGAAGCCCATAAATCACATTTTCTTTCAAGTGGCAAATATTTTCTTTCTCCTCTCATTCTTGGCACCCCACAACCCCACTGGTCTCATATGGCTGCGCCTCGCTCTAGTGATGGGCTGCGCCTTCTCCGGCATGTGGGCTTGGAGCATCGAGTGTTACTTTGACGCCGTGATATGGAACAGTGTGTTTATTGGCATAAACTTTGTGTATTTTGCTGTGCAATTTTATCTAATGAGACCTATCAAGTTTCACAAGGAGATTGAAGAGGTAAGATGACTTTTTATGTTACTTTAAGTAGGTATTAATTTTGTGTCGAATTTTAAAATTAAAATATTTTTAATAGGTACTTATCATAGTCTTAATTCTATAACCAAATTTAAAAAAATAACATCAGAAATTTATTCATAAAATCATTTTAAGAGTATGAATTATGTACAAACCAAAAAACACATATTATTTTTAAAGTTACACACACATTAACAAAAAACAGAATACATTATTAAATAGATTACTAGAATAGAAGAAGAAGACCAATAATTCATTTCCACTTAGCTAGCTTCTTTCTTATAATCTCAAAACCCAATAATTCAAAAATCTGGCCTCATCTGTTAATATTTTTTAGTGCAAAGCTCAAGAAAATGTGCCTAATTAAATACGGTGGTTTTCACATGCTAAAGATGGTTTTTAACTAAGAAAATTATGTATGTACTGCTGTACCCCTCTTTATAACTTGGTTTTCTATCTTTAACTATATAAGATTATATGTAAAACCAAATAAAAAGGTTTAATATATTAACCAAACTATTTAATATTTCCTACCTATCTGTATCAGCATATATTTTGCCTCACTGCTAAGCACACACTTCTCAATTTGAGGAGGGTTATGGCCTGTAGTCCACAACATTAGTATTCTTCTGATATCTTTTCTTAATTATTTTTCCTATGATTATTTTTATTTCAATGTTATTACTATTTTGGTTAAATGCTGGGCACAGGCTTCTCTTCAATTTTTATGGGGTTTGACCTTAGGAGGGTTATGACCTTTAGTCCACTACACTAGCCCCCTGATGATTATTGTCCCTTAGAGGATATTTTCCTGTTTATTATTTTCCTATGATTTTTTTATTCCCTTTATATTTGTGTTTTGTCAACCTGCTGTGCACAGACTTCTCAATTAGAGTAGGGTTATGGATGGTTTTTAGTCCATCGCACTAGCCCACTGAAGATTACTATTTTTCTGATGATATTTTCCATAGTTAGAGTAAGTAACTAACTATTTATTTCGAATCCACACATTGAGGGAGCAATCTGAAATGAGATTAAAACCTGAGTATGCTGTATCAGCACAGCAGACTTTTATTTCTTTCACATCTTTATACCTCTGAACATAAATTTTATTGGAAACTAATTTATAATATATTTACTTAATTGCATTTTTAATTTCAATCTGAATTCTACACTTTTTAGTTTAATCTAGCTGTATTTACTTATTCCTAGATATCAGTTCAATGACAATGATATGATATCATTGTCTAACTGGTTATATTTTGATAAGTGTTACCTTCTGTGTCGTAATTAAAGATGAGAATTAGATAGACAGGTGGTGAATAAAATAGGTACTTTAAATATATTTTGTAAAAAGAATGTCATTTCAAGAAACCATTTTGGTAATACCAAAACGGTATATGAATCAGATTCATAAATATATTAAAAATATAATATTAGCCCATACATACAAATTTGCAAAAAGTGGCAAAATTTAAAAAAAAGGCATTTAGTTTTTCGCAAATAATTGGAAAACTATTAATAATTAAGGTAGACGCGAGTCGTGGGGCAGTACCTGTATATCCAGTGGTTAGGGCTACTAACCTCGAAAGTGATAATGAAGTTGTTTCCTTGTAAAGAATATTAAACTAGATTCCTTAACAGGCTCTAAACGATCTCTAATCTATCTAGTCTGGAAGCGCAAGGCAACTAATTGTTTCTTGTTCACGTTTACAATATGGTCAATTTCTAATTTCATAGAAAATCTTGTTAACATAGATAAATGATTGGTTTCGCTGCGATCGACTAGATACCGCCGGTATACTTGTAAAATGCGGCAAAAAATAGTACATTAATTTAATTTAATTTTTATTAGCATTTTATTATGATAAAATGCCAGTTTGCGTAGTGAAACTGTGTAAAAATATAATAAAACTGTATAAAAAGTGATAAAAAATAATGATGTTTTACACACACTACTATAAAAAGTTGCCGCATTCACGGAGCTATCGCTTTTGTATAGCGCTCTATCTAATCGAGCGCAGCAAGACCAATCAAATATCTTTGCTTGTTAACTTCGATTTTCCAAAAAAAAAAGTATCATAATAACTGAGAAATGCCATAGGACGTAATTTACCGCGATTTGACGTCACCGCTATATGACGTCATGTCACACTTGTCATTTTTAACCATTGAGTAAGCGAAAGTGCCATATCTAATTACATTGGTATATTAACAAGTGTTGTGTTTTATTATTATGAGTTAGGTTTCAATTTCAAGGCAAACACTAAGTACTAATTAAAAAGTCACCCCTTTAAAAAACTTGCTCGCCCTCTTTGTGAGTTCCTTTCCATTAGGTATTATTTTGACATTATTATTATTATTTTCATTATTTTAATAATCATATTATTATTTTGACATCATCAGTATGTCTATTAATATTTAATTTTGATATTATGTCACTTGTAATAACGGCTGACGTAATGTCATAACATAATAACCGTAGCATCCCAAATAATGTCGCTCTTAATAAATTTCATAATCTACAACCCCCCCATTGTACTCCGTCATACAATACCTACACTTACATATTTATTATTAGTATTGATTAAGGTCAAATTAAGTATAATACAGTGTCGCCATAAATTGCTTTTCTTCTTATCGCAACTTCTAGTTGATGACGAGTTTAACTAGAATTGAAAGCATGTTCAATCTAACTAGTCTAACTATGTACCAACATACTCGTAATGTTGGTATAGATAGACATAATATCAGATGAGAAAAGTTCTGGGTACCTGTGCTTCGGTTAATACTTAATTATAAAAGATGATGAAGATTTTTTTAAATTATTTTGTTGACTTTATAGTGGTATCTTTTGAATTTTTAAATACAAAAGTTGCATCATAAAATAAGTTTTTTTGTATTTAAAAATTTATTAATTTGTTATAGTTTGTGCACTTACTAAAAACATGACTAACTATGAAGACATTTTGGGGTCTATTCTCTAAACTCTTGGTTAACCATTTTAGGTGTTATACTATCTATTTGTTTATATGCATATAGTTATAGCAATGGATTATGTGAACATAAAGGTGCATTTTATCTTGTAGCTACAATCTTTTTAACTATGTTCCCACGTTACAGACACTGCCTGGAGTGGGGCATAGTTATATAAATCAAGGATAGGCATACATTATATCCGCCGTAAAAAATGTTTTTTTTGTCGATAGTTTATATTTGAACTCAATTGCGTATCGCCAAAACTATTGAATTCTTAAATTAAAAAATATAATCATATCTTCAGTGTGTTTTAAATGCAAACGGTCTTGGCTTTTAGGAAAAAGAGTAAAAAGTTAAGATCGATTAAAAAAAATCCCTAGGCATTTTCTGGAACTACCGAAGCAAAAAATGTATGATGCGCGCGGTCACTAACCATAGATAATCATAATGGCCGCTTTGATCATAATATTTTATCGCATCCGATGTTTTTGCTCTTCAGGAATAATTTCTTTAACGCGGGACATTATTTTCTAGCGAGATTGTAGATTATAATTTTCTATATCGGCTTTTTTATTGGTTCAAATAAATGAGAAACTTCTGAAGATATAACAATCTGAATATTGTCTGTAGCACAAATAAAATAAGCTCACTCGTTGCAGTTTTCCTCTCCTTATTATATTTGTGAAACCCCAGCATAGTCCGGTAACTTTAAAAAAAAAGAAAAAAATATATAATATTTGATTTATGAGGTATATTTATTATAATAGGTAGATAAATTAAACAAAACATTTTTATCGATTGCCTCAAATTATTATTATTATTTGTGCATCTTTTTGCTGATTATTTAAAAAAAAATGAAATTTCCATCCGCGCCCGGTCCTCCAAATAGATAATATCACAAGTCATTCAGGAGTTAAGCTAACATTAAGTCCTCTTTCAATGGGTTCTGTTAAGGACGTGTTCACGAAATGAATAGGTATCTAATAGCAACAATACACTGCCACGGCTCAAACGCACACATATACGCAAGCACTATGCGGGACCAAACTCGTTTTGGTACTTGGTATTTTTTTAATATTTTTTTATGTTCCCTATGTAGACAAATACTTATTACAATTGTTTTGTATTGTCTGACCTTTTGCATTTGGTGAAATGACCTGAAGGTCTACTTCGGTGACTGCTACTAGAACTTCTTGACTATAAGAGCTAAGTTTGCCGAGCTTGGGCTCAATTTGTTAGTTATGACGAGACCTTATCACTGGACTTGGTGAAGTGACCTGAAGGTCTACTTCGGTGACTGCTACTGGAACTTCTTGACTATAAGAGCTAAGTTTGCCGAGCTTGGGCTCAATTTGTTAGTTATGACGAGACCTTATCACTGGACTTGGTGAAGTGACCTGAAGGTCTACTTCGGTGACTGCTACTGGAACTTCTTGACTATAAGAGCTTAGTTTGCCGAGCTTGGGCTCAATTTGTTAGTTATGACGAGACCTTATCACTGGACTTGGTGTAGTGACCTGAAGGTCTACTTCGGTGACTGCTACTGGAACTTCTTGACTATAAGAGCTAAGTTTGCCGAGCTTGGGCTCAATTTGTTAGTTATGACGAGACCTTATCACTGGACTTGGTGAAGTGACCTGAAGGTCTACTTCGGTGACTGCTACTGGAACTTCTTGACTATAAGAGCTAAGTTTGCCGAGCTTGGGCTCAATTTGTTAGTTATGACGAGACCTTATCACTGGACTTGGTGTAGTGACCTGAAGGTCTACTTCGGTGACTGCTACTGGAACTTCTTGACTATAAGAGCTAAGTTTGCCGAGCTTGGGCTCAATTTGTTAGTTATGACGAGACCTTATCACTGGACTTGGTGAAGTGACCTGAAGGTCTACTTCGGTGACTGCTACTGGAACTTCTTGACTATAAGAGCTAAGTTTGCCGAGCTTGGGCTCAATTTGTTAGTTATGACGAGACCTTATCACTGGACTTGGTGAAGTGACCTGAAGGTCTACTTCGGTGACTGCTACTGGAACTTCTTGACTATAAGAGCTAAGTTTGCCGAGCTTGGGCTCAATTTGTTAGTTATGACGAGACCTTATCACTGGACTTGGTGAAGTGACCTGAAGGTCTACTTCGGTGACTGCTACTGGAACTTCTTGACTATAAGAGCTAAGTTTGCCGAGCTTGGGCTCAATTTGTTAGTTATGACGAGACCTTATCACTGGACTTGGTGAAGTGACCTGAAGGTCTACTTCGGTGACTGCTACTGGAACTTCTTGACTATAAGAGCTTAGTTTGCCGAGCTTGGGCTCAATTTGTTAGTTATGACGAGACCTTATCACTGGACTTGGTGTAGTGACCTGAAGGTCTACTTCGGTGACTGCTACTGGAACTTCTTGACTATAAGAGCTAAGTTTGCCGAGCTTGGGCTCAATTTGTTAGTTATGACGAGACCTTATCACTGGACTTGGTGAAGTGACCTGAAGGTCTACTTCGGTGACTGCTACTGGAACTTCTTGACTATAAGAGCTAAGTTTGCCGAGCTTGGGCTCAATTTGTTAGTTATGACGAGACCTTATCACTGGACTTGGTGTAGTGACCTGAAGGTCTACTTCGGTGACTGCTACTGGAACTTCTTGACTATAAGAGCTAAGTTTGCCGAGCTTGGGCTCAATTTGTTAGTTATGACGAGACCTTATCACTGGACTTGGTGAAGTGACCTGAAGGTCTACTTCGGTGACTGCTACTGGAACTTCTTGACTATAAGAGCTAAGTTTGCCGAGCTTGGGCTCAATTTGTTAGTTATGACGAGACCTTATCACTGGACTTGGTGTAGTGACCTGAAGGTCTACTTCGGTGACTGCTACTGGAACTTCTTGACTATAAGAGCTAAGTTTGCCGAGCTTGGGCTCAATTTGTTAGTTATGACGAGACCTTATCACTGGACTTGGTGAAGTGACCTGAAGGTCTACTTCGGTGACTGCTACTGGAACTTCTTGACTATAAGAGCTAAGTTTGCCGAGCTTGGGCTCAATTTGTTAGTTATGACGAGACCTTATCACTGGACTTGGTGTAGTGACCTGAAGGTCTACTTCGGTGACTGCTACTGGAACTTCTTGACTATAAGAGCTAAGTTTGCCGAGCTTGGGCTCAATTTGTTAGTTATGACGAGACCTTATCACTGGACTTGGTGAAGTGACCTGAAGGTCTACTGCGGTGACTGCTACTGGAACTTCTTGACTATAAGAGCTAAGTTTGCCGAGCTTGGGCTCAATTTGTTAGTTATGACGAGACCTTATCACTGGACTTGGTGAAGTGACCTGAAGGTCTACTTCGGTGACTGCTACTGGAACTTCTTGACTATAAGAGCTAAGTTTGCCGAGCTTGGGCTCAATTTGTTAGTTATGACGAGACCTTATCACTGGACTTGGTGTAGTGACCTGAAGGTCTACTTCGGTGACTGCTACTGGAACTTCTTGACTATAAGAGCTAAGTTTACCGAGCTTAGGCTCAATTTGTTAGTTATGACGAGACCTATTAACTGGACTTGGTGAAGTGACCTGAAGGTCTACTTCGGTGACTGCTACTGGAACTTCTTGACTATAAGAGCTAAGTTTGCCGAGCTTGGGCTCAATTTGTTAGTTATGACGAGACCTTATCACTGGACTTGGTGCAGTGAAAGACAGACGCAAAAAAATAATTAAATAAATAAATAAGTAAATAAATAAATAAATAAATAAAAATTACTCATGAATACAAAAAAAAGAGCACACACTCGGGATACCTACCTCTGATAGTTTCGGAGTTACATGGGCTGTCTCCGGAGTTCATCATCAGGTCAGCCAAGTCATCCAGCATGTAAGTACTCATGAATACAAACAAAAAGAGCACAAACTCGAGATACCTACCTCTGATAGTTTCGGAGTTCCATGGGGTGTCTCCGGAATTCATCATCAGGTCAGCCAAGTCATCCAGCATGTAAGTACTCATGAATACAAACAAAAAGAGCACAAACTCGGGATACCTACCTCTGATAGTTTCGGAGTTCCATGGGGTGTCTCCGGAGTTCATCATCAGGTCAGCCAAGTCATCCAGCATGTAAGTACTCATGAATACAAACAAAAAGAGCACAAACTCGGGATACCTACCTCTGATAGTTTCGGAGTTCCATGGGGTGTCTCCGGAGTTCATCATCAGGTCAGCCAAGTCATCCAGCATGTAAGTACTCATGAATACAAACAAAAAGAGCACAAACTCGGGATACCTACCTCTGATAGTTTCGGAGTTCCATGGGGTGTCTCCGGAGTTCATCATCAGGTCAGCCAAGTCATCCAGCATGTAAGTACTCATGAATACAAACAAAAAGAGCACAAACTCGGGATACCTACCTCTGATAGTTTCGGAGTTCCATGGGGTGTCTCGGGAGACCATCATCAGGTCACGCAAGTCATCCAGCATGTAAGTACTCATGAATACAAACAAAAAGAGCACAAACTCGGGATACCTACCTCTGATAGTTTCGGAGTTCCATGGGGTGTCTCCGGAGTTCATCATCAGGTCAGCCAAGTCATCCAGCATGTAAGTACTCATGAATACAAACAAAAAGAGCACAAACTCGGGATACCTACCTCTGATAGTTTCGGAGTTCCATGGGGTGTCTCCGGAATTCATCATCAGGTCAGCCAAGTCATCCAGCATGTAAGTACTCATGAATACAAACAAAAAGAGCACAAACTCGGGATACCTACCTCTGATAGTTTCGGAGTTCCATGGGGTGTCTCCGGAGTTCATCATCAGGTCAGCCAAGTCATCCAGCATGTAAGTACTCATGAATACAAACAAAAAGAGCACAAACTCGGGATACCTACCTCTGATAGTTTCGGAGTTCCATGGGGTGTCTCCGGAGTTCATCATCAGGTCAGCCAAGTCATCCAGCATGTAAGTACTCATGAATACAAACAAAAAGAGCACAAACTCGGGATACCTACCTCTGATAGTTTCGGAGTTCCATGGGGTGTCTCGGGAGATCATCATCAGGTCACGCAAGTCATCCAGCATGTAAGTACTCATGAATACAAACAAAAAGAGCACAAACTCGGGATATCTACCTCTGATAGTTTCGGAGTTCCATGGGGTGTCTCCGGAATTCATCATCAGGTCAGCCAAGTCATCCAGCATGTAAGTACTCATGAATACAAACAAAAAGAGCACAAACTCGGGATACCTACCTCTGATAGTTTCGGAGTTCCATGGGGTGTCTCCGGAGTTCATCATCAGGTCAGCCAAGTCATCCAGCATGTAAGTACTCATGAATACAAACAAAAAGAGCACAAACTCGGGATACCTACCTCTGATAGTTTCGGAGTTCCATGGGGTGTCTCGGGAGACCATCATCAGGTCACACAAGTCATCCAGCATGTAAGTACTCATGAATACAAACAAAAAGAGCACAAACTCGGGATATCTACCTCTGATAGTTTCGGAGTTCCATGGGGTGTCTCCGGAATTCATCATCAGGTCAGCCAAGTCATCCAGCATGTAAGTACTCATGAATACAAACAAAAAGAGCACAAACTCGGGATACCTGCCTCTGATAGTTTTGGAGTTCCATGGGGTATCTCCGGAGACCATCATCAGGTCAACCAAGTTATCCAGCATATAAGTACTCATGAATACAAACAAAAAGAGCCCAAACTCGGGATACCTACTTCTGATAGTTTCGGAGTTCCATGGGGTGTCTCCGAGTCTATGATGAACATGAATTGCATGTTGGTAAAAAAATAAATAAAATTTAGTTTTGGCTAAAGTATCAAAGGCGTTTATTCGATTATTTCGTATCTGTACACAACAAGTTCGATCTTGAACAGAGCGACACAGGTCCTACCTCGACGGCGCTCTGGCGTAGACTGAAGTTGAGCAAGACGTGTTCGAGATCACTGACAATGTTTTGTGTATTCCAAATAAACCCTTATTGTCACTCATTAAGATTCATGCTTAATATCAAAACATGTGAATATTTTGACGGGACTTTTTATTTTTTTGTGAGGTTCTTTTTAATATTTTTGGAAATTTTTTTCTACTAATGTTGAGTTGATTATGTTTGCCATCCTTCAGTATTTTTAAACAAACAAAATTAGGAATATAAAAACATAAAAATTATCCTAAACACGACCACTTTTCGTAAAATTTGTTGTGCAGAGGGGATGAGAAATCGTTTTTACAGTACTAAAAATCACATTTATTAAATTTTTTAACTATGAATTTGCAGATAAAGAAGTAATCTAACTGTGCCATCTGTTAGTTTTATTTGATTTGGTTTCATTTGGTCGCTAAATTTACCGAAAAACAACTAATTTTTGTCAGATCCGGGAACACGTCCTTAAGCTTCCCCCGTTTCAGCGGGATCAGGTTAGTGGGACAAGACGGGTGTGAACGCCCTTTCTGATCGTGAGCAGTGACGTCACCGGCTGACCCACTCGCAAACATTAATTCCAAATGCAACACAATATCATTTGAGAGAGATTTAATTACATATACATATTTATATGTAGTTATGTATATAGTGTAGCTAGTATAAAGATAAGGTCGCGTATTCGTAGCGATTTGAATATTACATACCTACCTACTACATGAGGTATTGTTTCTGAGTTTGGCAATGTTCCTGACCTGCCCTGTTATTTAAGCATGATAAATGGATGGATGGCATAGTATTGCGTTACAAAGTTGTAAAAGCGCTCGGAGCTTTTTGGATCGTCGACAATCCCCGTCTGTCGTTCAAATGTTAGTAAAAGCTCAATTTGTTATTGATGACAATAATGTGTAGGTATACCTAACAAAAAAGTTGGTCTCAAAAGGTATCCACCATATTTCTTCATTTTCATTCATTTATTATATCGAAATCTAGAGTTCCTCGCAGGCATAATTATGACTTATAAAATAAGAAACCTACTTTTAAAGATTGTTGAGGAGTGGACTGTATATTAATGAAAAGATGAATTAAGAACATAAATAGTTATATTTAGATACAGTAAATGTGACACACAACCGAACAATGTCTCTGCTACAACTACTACTCAATGTATTTTACATATTTATAATAGTTATACTTTCAATTATTCCTTGTGGCCACCAACCAACCAGTCGCTAACAAACATTTTACATTTTTTCATTTAACAAATAGGTAAGTTTATTTTTATAGTTAGCAAATAGTTACGTCAATATTTTAAACAAATCCCTACGTCCTCGTGTTGTTCTTATTACAACCGTAAAGTTAGTGTTAAAACATCCTTGTTGAAGAAATAGATATAATCACTCACTTAGTTTTAGAGCTTTTACCTCGAGTCCCACTTATTTTTTAAATCATTTTTTAACACTTTGAATGAAGAATTAAAATGTGAACCGTGAAGTAACTCTTCAGTTCCTGGTCACTTTCACTACAGTAAAAGTGCATTTTGTTTGGAAAAGCCGCCTGTACATAGAAGCAATGGTGTTGATTTCGTAAAAAGGAACCTCTACGCGCTAAATAACTTGGTGTAAGCACGCATGTAATGTTTTCTCGGTGTTCGCCACGTCCATATTAATTTGTTTAAACGCAGTGCAGTGTGCAGTGTCTTTTATTGGCACATTTTTGGCGTAGAAAGCTCTCCACGTCGATTGTTGATTATTGAAATACAAAAGCGGCGAGGGTGGGCGATGCTTACCGCGAATATATCACAAAGTAATTCCATTATAGACGAACGAAGCTGCAGTACCAATGCAAATAGATATTCGTATGCAATACAATATATGCCAGGTCGAGTCGAGTGGTAAAGTGTTTGCTTTAGCGCTCTGACTCAGGGGTTAATTCCAGGCAAGGCCAACGATGAAAATGAACTTTCCAAAGGTGGTTCTAGTCTGTGTGTTATAAAAGTGGCAAAGCACATTGCGTTTCGTAGTCACAAATTGGGCAGCCCCGTAACAGCAGTAGTACACCACCGTGAAATAGTAGAAGCATATACAGGATACAGTGTGGTGTATTAGTGTTCCTGTGAGTGAGTAAGGGACTAAGGGATGCCGAAGCCATTTCCCTGTCTCTTCCTTATTCACTATAGCTTTTTTCCGTGAATTAGTGCGCGCCCTTATATCTTTCTCTCTATAACTATATACATAAATAAATTTCGTGTCACGTGTTTGAAGCCAATGAACTCCTAAACTACTGAACAAATTTTGATAATACTTCGTAACTATGTGTAACTTAAAGGATAGGATACTTTTTTTTATTTTGAAGCCGGGAGTGTGTAGCTAGTTGGTTTTTGTCAGATGTTATGGAGCAGTACTTTTTTCTGGATGTACCTACACCCTATGTTCTTTTCTATATTTCTGACAACGTGATTGCAAAATTTCATGAAAATCAGTGGATTAGTTAACAAACAAATTCTTTTTCGCATGTAATTCTTTATAACATTATTATTTAAGTACATAAATGTAACAATATAATTTGTTCACTTTCTTCACTTTTGGAGTAGGTATCGGCAATAGTTATATTAAGGAAAACATTAACATAGTTTTACCATTGAAGTTTTGGTTGCAATGCCACCTTTGTGTTTGCACAAAGTTGGAATTTCTCAACAATAAGCGATTATATTTATTGTTGAAAACCTGCGTTTCCAGTTGTATGCAAATTGCAACATTCGAGTTGTTTTAATGCGGAAACGTGGTCGAAGTTAAACATTATCGATACACAGTAACTATAGGTATAATTGTTAAGTAAGTTTAAGCAAAAAATGTGCAAAGTTAAAAAATTAAATATAAGAATACAATTTAAAATAAGGTAAAGCGGATAATCTATTATACTCGTTATTTGGGAATGTGTAACTAAATTTGTCGTTTGAATAGCTACCTAATTAAAATATTATGTGGGTTTGTTAAATATTTACATTGTATGGATTTGTATGGATGTAAAATCATAGGTAACTAGTACAAAATTGGCACAAACGATAATACGACATAATATATTCTGTCCTAATTAATTTAATTGTTATTATAACATCGAAACAAATGCACTTATCCTTACCGCTACTCAAGTACCAGAAGGAATGAAGGATATCTTGTTAGAGATAAGCGTACGGGAGTGAAACAATTACCTACCTACCTACCTATTATTGCATTGCTAACTCTTCGTTTTAAAATATCGCCATTGTGAGAAGTTTTCATTTGACTAATTGGAAACGTCTTGTGAAACTAAAAGCAGAGAAATATCAAATATCAATTCAATATAATTATATATATTATACTAATAATAAATCTGTAAGTGTAGGTATTGTATGTATGTACATATATATGTATGTATGTATATACATATACACATATATTTCACTTACTGATTGGCTTGATAGTTTATTTATATACTTATATATGTAACCAACATACATGTTGGTAAGTAATTATGTTTGAGTTTCCATAACACCCTGACCTACAGAAGCGCCCTAGACGTGTTCCCAAAATTGCTACCTCAACCAAAAGCACTGTGCAATATGCATGCTTAATTGGAATATTGGATCGAAGTTGGTCGTGGTATCTGAAACTTGTTGTATTTTTTAACTGGTAGTTAACCCACTTTTATGTCCTTGGTTATTTTCTTAACCTACATTTTTCATTTAACACAAAGAATTCATTAAATTCAAGTTAATTCAAGTTGTTACGGTGCCTGTCTTCGATTCCCGGCAGGGCCAACTTCCGAAATGTACTTTTCAAAGTCGTCTGTGTTCTGGTAGGGGCACATATCATGGCGGCAGTAACCATTACCTTTCAGAAGACCACTGTGATTATTTACTTACATTTAAAAAAAAAAACCCTTAAATAAACTTTCAAAAGAAAGACAATTATGACCTCAAATAATAACATACAGTGGGTATAAGTAAGAAGTAAAGTTTATATTGTACTTATTAGAAAATAAAGGCAATTTTTTATTTTTTATTTTTATTAAAGTCTGTTTTTAGTAATACATATTCAATAAAAATAGTAACTATCCACTTTTTATATGAACTTGATTTGTACAAGTGGCAATAACTTCCCTCTTCGCAATAAGGGGAAGTTATTCACAGTTAATTGCAGTGTCATTTCCGTTTTTCTTTGTCTTCGAGTAGAATTGTTAGCTTGTGTTTTCATGTAGAACTAATGCATTAGTTAAGTAAAGTAGAGTTTTTAATTCTAATAGGTATGCCATGAAATTTATCTAATTCGTTTACAATGTCACATAAAATAAATTTATAATTTTACTTTTAACTAAAAATCATTCATCACCTATATATATCAACTATATCAATTTAGTTATTAGAATCCTTAATTCCTTACCAAACCTAATGTTTAAATATGTATCCAAATCAAAATGTAATTCGACAAAGTTTCGTTCCCTCCTTCCTCCTAGCCTTTTGTTGTTTTTGTCGAACGTTACGCCGCGGTGCTCACCTGCATTCCTTCCCGCAGTTTTTTTATATGCAATCCATCCCAAATCGTCTACCTGATGTAATTTGAACCGCTATACTTACTTACTTACTTACTTACTAACTTACTTTACTCTTATTTCTAATAAGTTATAGTTACTTTTGAAGGAACGACAGGTAAAACTGATACTATAAGTTAACGATTAACTAAGTAGGTAATTATATGTGTTAATTTTTTTGTGCGAATTTGCCAATACAGGATTTAGTAAAGATTGTTTTTGGATCAATGCAAACGTGTGGGGAGGAAATTGAATAAAGGAATAGATAGAGACAAGGGAAGTGTTTTGGGCTAGCATCCCTTATTATAAGCACATCCCGTGACATGAGAGCACACGTGCCTTGCCCCATGCTTGCCCCTATAAAACTGCTACTTCAAAAAGACTTCGTTTTTTCAAAATCAGAAATGCATGCATTACAATTTACAACCAACATATTAGCATTTATGTTCCATCAATTGGTTTGATTTGTTTTGTGGACTTTTTAAAATAGTTAATTAAGCTAAACCCTTTAACAGATTAATTTAAACGGTATTATTTAACGGTTTTTCTTCATTGTCTACAAATTATACCTATTGCATTGATTGAGTCGACAACGGTTGTGCGTCGTCAGTTCAAGGCTTTCCCACTCCACAATAGCAATTGTTTTGTTTTGCGTCCGTTTTGTAAGTTTTGAAAAAAATCGGTGTACTGTTGTTTAAAACCTCCATTATCATTACTAAGTACTAACTTTTTATTCCTGGCTCTTCTCGCGGAACATCTAGTTCCACAAGTTCAGAAATTAAAGTTGAACTGCTATGCTTGGTAGCGTGGTGAGTCGGGTGAATCACGATTGTGGCATGTGAGCATGCCTTTCTCGTTGTTTAATCCTTTAGTCGCCAGAGTTGGATTTATCCAATAATTATTTTCGTGTCCATTTCGCCAGAGCCGTTCATATATGTCAAATTCCTCTACTTTATAATCATTGCGTAGTTTTCTCTTTAAAAAAATCAAAAATAAAGTAGGTAGCAGCTTCTACAAAACCAAGCGGTTAAATGTTAAAAAGCTTTGCCTATGACTCGTTATATTTTCTTATCATAAAATATATTGATCTACCTTTTACTATAAAATGTTTCGAACAAGAATCCAGTTAAATTTTAATCTCTTGTTAAAGTGATTGTATGCGTTTTCTACATTCACCGCTGACGTAATATGATATGCACTCGTGAGTCCACGAGAGCTACAAGCTTGCACCGGCTGCTTTTGACCTCTCAAAACACTCGCATGATTATTTTCCCAGTAAGCAAACAGAGCCATTCTGAAGGACTGCTGCGGATGAATATTTCGCGACGCGCACGCTCGAGTTGGCCACAATAGAGGGGAACAATATGCAGCTGATATTTACTGTTTTTCAGTAAAAAAAATCCCCATTGTTTTGCTCCCGAATCTCGAAGGTTCGCGAATCGAAACAAGAGCCTTTGTTCCAGCTGACATTATGGCAAAAGAGTTATTATGGTTTTTAATACAAAACTGTGTGGTATACCTACCTCCAAGCCGATGTCTATTATATATTATAAGGTTCTATTCATACTGACCTGAAGTTTTTTACGCATAAGGCATCGTTGTTTATTATATTAAGTTATTTATTAAGTTAAGTTAAGTATTAAGTTATTATTTGTACTTATATGTAGATAAAGAATGAGGTAAATGACCCTATTTCACAGTGATCTTCTGTGAGGATAAGATTACGCAATAATTGTACAGTGCTTGCTTGTATTATTGCATTTAATACAAGTTAGCTTTAGTTTAAAGTTTCAGCTTTAGTTAAGCAACACCTTGTTTCCTCAAATACAAAACCTTTAATCCGGATTCGAATTTTAACTAGTGAGCTAGAACTATATAGTACTCGCTAGTGTCCGCGACTTCGTCCGCGTTGAAAGAAAAAATATATATTATAACGTCTGACATCTTTATCGATGTGTCAACCGTGGCGCACAATTTTTTATATTTTTGGATGATCTCTCGGGAACCTTATATTTTTCCAGGATAAAATGTATCATAATTATGTGTTAATCCAGGTAATAAACTATAATAACTATCTGTGTGCCAAATTTCATCCAGAACCGTTCAGCCGTCTTTGCGTGAAAAAGTAACAAACATCCATGCTCACAAACTTTCTCATTTAAAATATTAGTAGTAATTTTCTTAACAGAACCGGGTTTATAAAACGATCTATAAATAATGATAAGGTGTTTAATAGTTCTGTAAATTGAATAATATTTTATGTAACTAATGATTCTGTGGAATTAAGACATAGATTAGATACACACTGAACTAATACATATCTCCAGTACGTGTTCTTGTTTAATAATGTACGACTGTACGTATTCAAACGCATTTTCACTCGTCTACCAAATAAAGACGTCTATTTCACGCACTGGGACGCAAGCTAATGAATAATAAATTTCCGAGACACCCGTTGATCACACAGCACAGCGAATACTAAAAATAGCCTCACTTAGAGGCACATTTAAATGTGTAATCTGGTACTTACCTACTTGCCATTTTGAGTTTAATTTATTGACTAGTGCATGCATCGCGTTTCTTGCTCAAGGTTCCGCGGTACAACTTTTGGGCAGCATGGCCAACTTCTTTAAGCTATCTGTACCTCTATATAGTACAGACAATGTACTATTTAAATTTGCACCGTTTCAATTTTTTAATTGCACATACTCTGCTTTAATGAAATTTGTTAATATATTAAATAAGGTTTTTTTTTATATTATAAAGTCAAAACGGATTTTGTACGTTTGTTTATTATGTGAACGGTAATCAAACTATATCTTTCAAAAAAGATAGTGAATGGTTTATAAAAAAATATCTTTCAGTATTTCAAAGGCTGTTTTATGTAAACTGACTCCCTAATTAAACCCGAGCGAAGCCGGATCGCGTTTAATATCATAAAGACAGTGAACTTGTTTTGTAAGTTTGTTTTGTTATTACATTTTATCAATCAATTATATTATTATTCTCTATCTTCCTACGAATGTATAAAAGCTTATTAATCCTACTAATATTATAAATGCGAAAGTTTGTTTGGATGTATGGATGTATGTATGGATGTTTGTAACTCTTTCACGCAAAAACTTCTGAACCAATCACCATGAAATTTTGCATACACGTTGTCTGGGACACCAGAAAGGACATAGGGTACCTTTCATCCAGAACGCGGACAAAGTCGCGGGCACCGGCTAGTTGTTACATATTTTTACAAAATCTTAATTCTTATGTGATTTATT